>VWZS01001621.1:1552556-1880712 GCA_013397075.1 Rhabdornis inornatus | reverse complement strand
GCCACCTCTGGGCGGAGATTCAAAGGCTTAAAAAATTATATTCTAATTTACATTATTTATACTATGTCTTTATAATCCTAGATTGTTGTGGGGTTTTTGTTTTGTTTTGTTTTGTTTGGAATGACTGAAAGAAAAACCTGCTGCAGTTTGGTGGCAGGAGCTATCAATGCAAGATTATCTTGGATTATATTCATGTGTGATGTCCTACAAAGGTTCACTTACTCTCTTGTGACCAAGGTAACATGTTCCACAGCACAGCAGACTGATGACAGCAGGAAAAAGGGATGCTCTGCTTCTTCCTGCAAAATATTTCTTCCTTTCTTGAAGGAATGCAGAATCCAGCTGAAATGTGAATGGGGGACTTGCACCTTCCATCACAAAGAGATTGTTTTATGGGCTTGGGGCTCTTCTTTGTTTTATTCTTTTAAAGTAAACAAGCTCCAGGCATCCACACAATATCACTTCAGGNATATAAATATATATATATATATATATAATATTATTTTATTTTTTAAACTTTTTTGTTTGTTTTCAATGGAGATGTAGCATGTTTGGAACCGATCTCTCTCTGAGTCACTTTCACTGCCAGGGTTCACGCACTGTCTTCCCCAGGAAAACACACACTTCTACCTAGGTCTCACTCACCTCCTGCTAACCCTTGCCTTCAGCAGAACTTCACAGCCAGCTCTGGCAGAGGTGTGCAGCCAAGCCTCTACGGACTGTTTCAGCTTTCAGACCCCACAGGAGCAGCTAGGCTGGTGTTGGTCAGGGTTTTGGAAGTGTTTGCCTCTGTCCCTGTGGGACTGAGGAGGGACTGAGCCCACCCAAAGCACGAGCGGTGGCCTGTCCTTGTGTCCTGACACTGCCCCTTCACTGTCAAACAGGGCCTTTCAGTCAGATGGTCCGGGCAGAGTAGAACAGACCCTGTGAATGTAGCAGCGAGGGCTGGTCAGCACCCTCTTTAGCACTTACCCTTGCCTTAACCTCTGACAGCACGTGCAGCCTGAGGCTGGCTTGGGCAGGAGAGGGCACCTGTGCCAGGGCCACCCACCTGCTGCCACACTGCCGCCAGGGGTGCAGGCACTGGCTGCTCTTCCTTGTGGTCCTCATGGAAATGTCACAAGCTAGGTCAGGGCATCACACAGTTGCAACACAGGGGCATTGATGTAAAACACCTAGCAAGCATGAAAAATGGCTTTGTTTTCATGTTTTCCTGCATTTTCTTATAAATGATGTGATTGAATTGATACATTCATCCAGAGGAGTAAAAATTAAACTAGAAAGTCTCTGCCAGCTGTGCAGCCTTGGGTGATTGTTTGCCTGACCGTAAAGCAGGACCTCTCTACTCAAGCTGCTCGTAGCTCTCCAGGCGTGGTGAATTGGGTCTGCTCAGGGTGCTGCCATAAAGCTCTGGAACTGCTGCCTGCAGGGTGGTGGCAGGCTCGCTTCCTTTTTAAAACTTGAGGAGACGTAAAAAGATGGAAATGGTAGAAAAACTGCTGCTCCAGTTAGCTTCTGACTGGAGATGGGCGAGGTGAACATAGATCATAAAACCCATAGAACTCCATAACTCTTTGTGGGTGGAGAGGAAACATCACCTGCCTCTCTGTTTGCAGCAGCAAAAGCTCTTTGGCACAGAGGCCCATCAAAGTGTCTGGCCCACATGAAGGGAAGGAACATTTGGGGACAGTCTCCAGTCACCTTTGCAGAGAGGAATGCTCCCCCAAGGCTTGTGCTGAGCAGCGCAAGAGGCCTGTTTACAGTTCCTGATCCAAGCCTCCTAACTTTGGCCACTGGGGAGGAAATGGCAAGGTAAGAGTTGCCAGAGGCCTGTTCAGAAATTATTCTTCCAATTTGTCACTCCTTCCCTTTGGTTCACTTGCAAATCCTGCTTTCATCAGTGACACCTTTTGCTGGCAGCTCTTATTTCTAATGGTGCAGTGAAATATGCAGTGTATGGTGATTTTCTCTGGCAGCCAACTGACACAGGCAGAGCACTTGTTCCTTTAGCAAGTAACTTTGCTTGCAAACAGTGATTTCCTGCCACTGGATTTTGTGGATACCTGTGATGGGAAAGGTCAGAGATACCTTACATTGGTGATGGGGATAGACAAGATCTTGGCAGAGCAGCTGGCCCAGCCTAGCCCATCCCAGCTCCTCCAACACAATTCCCTGTTACCTGCACATCAGAAAATAAGCCTGGCCTTTTTCCTAGTGTAATGCAGGTGCTTTGCAAGCTTTCCCTCCAGGTTAGCCTGCCTGTCTGAGATCTGTAGCTCTTACTTTCGTGGGTAGTCTGTGGATGGAAACATGACTACCAACATAGACAAGATAGGGAGGGGGGAGGAATATGCATACAAAGCACCCCTGGCTTCCAGGGCTCTCAAACCTTTCCGAGAAGCAGGTTCATTTCTGTGCCCTGTTTGTCTGGTGGCCTGCCACAGCCTGGTGGCAGTAAGGCCAGGAGGCAGCAGCAGGCATGGGGAGGGCTTAGGCAGGGTGCTGAGGGAGGCCTCCATGGCTCCAAGATTGCGCGCATCGTGTTTAATCAATGCCTTTCCTGCTGTGCTGAGAGAGCAAGAGGAGTTGTTTTGAACATGTTGCTCACAGCATCTTGAACTGGTTAGGCTGCAAAGACAGAGCAGAGGGTTCATTTTTTCTTGAATGAGCTCTTTATTGTCTCCTTCCCCTGCATCTTAGCTATGGCATCTGACTGTGAATAATGCACACTTCTCCAGACCCTCGGGTTTGTATTTCTATCCCGTGGGATTTTTGGTTGCCAATTTCCTTTCCCCACTTTTTGCTCAGGCTCCTTGCCTCTTTTACCCTGCTGTGAAGCAGAAATCTGTGAAGCACATTTAGACATGTCCTTCTGCAGGGCTCACCTGTGTCCACAGGGGTCCGGGCCCTCCAGCCACGAGACTGACCTCAGCAGGGATAATCCTCACAAGAGACCAAAGCTCTTCCCATACCAGCAAAAGCACACTGAAGTTAGGGGGGCTGCAAGGGGACCTGGTGGGCAGGGTCCTCGTGTGGTGTCTGCCTTGGGTCTTCAGCCAGCTGCAGCATTGTCCCTCGTGCTGGTCATGCTTTTGCTGGTATGACTGTTCAGGCATGATTCAGGCTCAGTCCATCTCTTTCTCACAGCACAAACTCAACTAGATGGCCTGCAGGGTCTTTGGAGTCCCCCTCCCTTCTTATCTCATGAGGATTGCTGTTTGTTTGACCAGCGCCTAGACAGCTGGCTTGCAAGTAAGCAGCAACAGCCTCTGCTTTTGCAGATTCCCCTCTCAGCCCTGTAAAAAGAGGTCTTAAAAGCAGAGAAATGGTACGTTAATCCCCCAGCCATTGTATCCAATGCAGTAATGCCTATGCAATTCCTGTCTCCCTTGGAGACACGTATGATGTGTGTGCATGTAAGCTAGTGTATGTATACAGTACATATGCATATGGTCTATATATTGTATATACGCACATCCCAGTACATATACACACAGTACAAAAGATTAAAATCACATGCTTATATATCTATAAATGAAATCCTATATATTTATATATTTCTATGTTTTCGATAGATATAAAGATATAATATAGAGATAGACTCAACCACCCTTGTGTAAGGCTGGCCCTGTGTTCTAGCACAAGGCATGGAACACTGAAGACTTTGGACTTTGGGATGGTTTTAGCCATACACTGAGGCCTACATTTACATGTATAGCACTCTATGGAGAGGGGCTTGGCTGTGTTTAGGGCAAGGGGTTTCCTTGCTGGCATGTTAACCAAGTGATAAATAAGGTTTGTTTAATAGTGGAATATCTTGGTAGGGGAGAATGCTTGAGTGTCCTTCTCCCAAGAAAGCCTCTTGCTGAGGTCCTGTGTTTTCACACTTGGGCAGACACATATCCCACCCTTATATGCACTTTCGTCTCTCTGCATGGATATGGTTGTCACCTGTGGGCCGTGGTACTGTAGAAATGTGGCTTTTTGCTGTTCCACCTGGCATTCTTCAGCAGTTGCTGGCACACTGCCAGGGATACCTGTGCTGGCCAGCGCTCACACAGCACCAGTGAGAGCGTGGGTGCAGTTGTGGGCATTGGTCAGTGACACAGCTGTGGCGCTGGGATAATGGCAGCAGGAGAGCCAAGGCGGGTTTGAGTGCAGGAAGGGTTCTGGCCATGCAGTTGGAGGTGGCAGGGATAGTATATGGAGCTGGAACGGTGCAAACAGGAAGGAACCGTGAAGTCGGAGCAATAAGGATGAGAGTGCGCGATCCCAGTTGGGAAGGCACATTCAGCTCTGTTGGGTCAGGCTGGCCACTGTCCTGCTGCAGGAGCCACTCCACTCCCTCAGGTCTCACAGCCACTCCTCAGCCCGTGAGCAGCCTGCCTGGCCAGGGGCCCAGGGAGGCTTTCTGGAGGAAAGGGAATGATGTGATTGTATGGAAGACATGGTTGTGTCGCATGTGTGCCTTTGGGCCCCAGCATTCGGACCATGCAGGCTGAAGCACCAAAGGGTGCAGGCCTTTCACCCTGCCCATGCAGAGACACCTGCTTTCCCATGCCCAGCATTTCTGTGCTGAGATGGGGATGGATCTGGGCAGTGAATCAGCCCTCCCTGAGTATCTGCTGATGCCTGTGGGATGGACAGCTGTGTCATCCCTCCCTTCACACAGCCACTCATAGGACACTGGCCCTGCTGCATCCTGAAGCCTTTGGCTGATACCTGAGAGGACCTGAGAGGTGCCTCTGGTCAGTCTGGCAGCAGGTGGTCAGTCAGCGAGCTGCTTCCCCACAGGGGTTGGAGGGAAAGCATGGAGGTTTGCCTTTGCAGCTCCGCGCCAGGCCTGACAACCACTGCACTCCTTGCCATTTGTTTTATTTGTTGGCTTCGGTCGGGAGGAGGGTGAGTTGTAATTCCGACAGGCGAATGGCTCGTTACACTGGTATTGCATGAGCAGACGCTGTGCAAGCTGCCCCCAAGCCCCATCACACACCTCAGCGCCCTCTCCCAGGCCTCTCTCCTCCACACAACTGGTAATCCACCTCAGCCGCCCCAGCTCCCCGCTCCGGCACAGCCCCTGTGCCGGGCGGCACCGCGGGGAGCTCTCGGCACCTGTTCCTCACAAACCTCAGAGACAGTTCTGTCGCTCCAGCCCCCTCGTTGCGACGCCACTGACACTCGCGTGGGCTCAGGCCGCGGCCTGGCCTCCCAGCCGCCCTGCTGGCGCTGCTGCCGCCCGGCGAGGGGCTCCCATGCACTGCGCCTCACCTCGAATAAGCTCGCTGCGCCGCGCGGGGGAACCGTGTCTCGTATGCTGTAATGTCCCCAACGCTACAGGAGGGCTATGGAGCTTTGTGCCAGTCATGGCATCCTCATAGACTCACCTGACAGTTAGCAAAAATGCATTTCTACTTCCAGAAAACGAGGTTGTGTCTCAAACCTCTCCATATCCACATCCAAGCACAGCCCTGCTGAACTGTTTCAAGCGATCTCTCACCCACTCACTCACCCACCACACACACATATGAAATGAGAGAAAAATATCTAGACGTCTATTACTATATATGTATTAATATGTTAATATCACTCTTTTGGAGACATTAAAATGTTATTACTTTACAGACTATGCTTTATAGTACCTGTGTGAAAGGACCTAGGACACTGGATACGAATAGAGCTATGTTGATATATCATAGTATGTACACAAGAACTTTCCTTTTGTCATATTATCCTTGTAATGTAAAATGATTGTTAATAAAAAAAACAAAAACATTTAAATTTATCAACTTGGGTTGCTAATTCTTTAAATTGTTCTTGGAGGTTAATGTCATTTTGCCAGACGAAGGGCATCTAAGCTGATGCACTCCCATTTCCCTCAGCCCAGGACTATAAAGACCAGGTTCAATGGTAATTAATCCAGAAGGCTCAGTTGCAGCCCCCTGAGGGTGCTGGTAGTTCTCCCTCCTGAGAGGGAGGCTCCCTGACATGCTGAATGTCACTGCAGCCCCTCGAAGTCCTCACCTTGGCGAGCAGGTCCAGTGTGTCCTGTGATGGAGCTGCCTTGTTTCCCCATGGGCTGGGTTATCCCAGTGCTGTGCCAAGGCTGCAGCAGGCAGACCAGGAGCTGGCACCTCTCAAAGCCCAGGGCTGCTCTGGGTCAGCACTGGCAGCTCTGTCAGCACATGCTGGTTTTGGGTAGGGATGCAGAGTGGGTGCCCTTGAGGCTCTGTGCTCCCTTTCTAGTCAGGTGCAGTGGCATCATCGTCTGCTTTGCTGTGGTGGTCTGGGCTTGTGATGTGGATTGACAAAGCTTTACATATGTGCCTGGTTTGGTTTGAAGGATGGAGGGACTTTTCCTGAGCTCAAAATGCTCTAAATCCAGGGGAAGCTGGGCTTTTTCTATCCATAAAAGAGAGGGCTGACTTAACTTTGGACTCTTCTTTTTTGACACTGGACTTGCAGTTGATTAACTAAAGGTGCAACTTTTAAAACAGTTCAATGTATTAAGAGTATTTTTGTACATGGAGGGTCTTATATCTGCTAAATCATTGTGGGCAAGAGAGCCAACGTCTGAAATAATAATAATAATGTGTCCATGGGTTAGCCCTGCCTGTGGGTTGTTTTTGCTGACCAAATAGCTGGAAACATTGCCTCCATGGACTGAGTCTGGCTGCTGCTGTGGATACACCTCACAGCAAAGGCACCGTAGGGACTATGGATCATCCATCCTTCCTTCACTGAGGCTCAGGTTTGCACAGCAGTGCAAGCAGGGACAACCTTGCAAAGGTTGAGTCCATCCCTGAGTGACAACTGTAGCTAGAGAGAAACATGGGCAGAAAACAAAGCACAAACAGTGGCTCGCTCAGCTGTGAATGTGTCCATGTGGCAGTGGAGGGAAGCAGAAAACAAGGAGCAAGCTGTGTAGCTGAAGGTGTGGATCCTGGGTGTGGCATACTGTGAGTGTTGATACTGCTAGTATTGCTGAGCTTCAGTATGAAGCATCAACGGGACTGGCTCTTTAATGGGTCTGAAGGAATCCTGGTTTTCCAATTGGCCCAGAGGAAGCACGCGTGTAGACCCATCAATCCCCACAGCTGAAGGGCTGTGCAGAAATTTTGGGTCCAGAGTGAATGCCTCCAAATTTTAATGGAGAATAGCCACAGGGGCTGGAAGTGAGTGGCAGTTTCTAGGCTGAGAAGTGAAAATAGCCCCGAATTAGTCATCCAATAGGTTCAATAGGAAAGGTTGTTTTAGTGACTTCCTCAAAGTCCATTTCATTGAGCAGACCGCATATTACACACAGTTTGTCATTTTCTGGCAGCTGTCAGTTCAGTGATTTAAAATTGCTTATGTTTGAGCAGTAAGCAAGCCCGGCAAAATCCTGGTGATTGTCAGAGCTTAGCTTCAGCTGGGTTTCCTGGGCACCTGTCAGTCAGCAGTGAAAACCTCAACTTTGGGGTTTTTACCTTTGCTAGTCAATTGACAGCCTGAAGACAGGACAATGCTTCACTTTCAGCAGCTCAACCATGTGTAAAGAGTCAGAACTGCTTGTGAAATGCACTGCTGCATTGCAATTCATTTCCTACAGGTAATTTTGAGCTGTAGGCTCTTGTTAGTCACCCTTGGCAATGATCGACCTCCTTGCTGGTGACTTCAAACCAAGGATTTAAAAGCAAGATCCCTTCAAGCAAAGTGCACTATCTGAGGTTTTATCAGGAATGGAAGCTTGCACAAAATTAATCTGATCTATGGCTAAAGGTGCCCTTCACTTTTAGGACCAGTGGTTCTCATGTCAATATGAGTGAAAAGGAAATTGAAAAATTCCTTGGCGATGGTTGTCATAGTATTAAAGCCTGACATGCACTTCCTCACTCTGCTGGTGTCCTGGATATGCTCCATGGAGAAGACTGTTGTTAGCAGCTGGTGCTAGAAACTTCATTTAGCAAAAAACTGAGCATGTTTCTTCCTGGAAGCAGGAGGTGTGGAGCCTGTGATGCCAAGAGCTTGCAGGCATAACCTGCAAGGGGGGGTTTGCAGCGCTTCCTGGGGCCTGTCTTCCCTATCTTACTCTCCTGAGGCAGAAGGAAAAGCACAGGTAGCTGAGCACATGGGTGGGTTCAAACAGTGCCCCCCAAGGTGTTTAAATCAGAGGGCAGAGGCAGGTGTCTGGGCAGTGCCAGGTCCAGCTCTGCAGTGGCACAGAGACTGTTTCTGGCAGAGCTGTCGCCATACGCCACACAAATGGAGCCACAGCTCGTTTACAAAGGGCTCTAAAAATATCTGCTGGATAATCAAAGGCTCCCACAGCACAGCATATGTGCTAGCTAGACTTTGTGACTCTCTGAAGTCCCCTGTTTGAAGCTGTTTTGATCAAGGAGAAAAACAAGTGTGCTGTCTGCATGGCTGCCAGACACCCCATTTCTGGGGACACTGGTGGTACCTCTGGGGGCACACAGGGGTGGGAGAGCCCCGCAGAGGTGCCGGGGCTGGGATGGGGAGCCATGGGCTACAGAGGGTCAGGAGTGGCAGAGCTGCACTCCAGGCCACCACTGCACTTTGTGGTGTTCAGGAGAGCTGTCTGGAGAACTGGGTGGTGTGTTGGTTTTAGGTGTCACCTGTTCTCTCAGGGGCATCTTGGAGCCCTGTCCTGGCTGGGTTTATTCCACATTCACTGATCACTAAGGGTTCTGGGCAGTGGGGGAATCGGCTGCAGACCTTCAGGACTAGCACTGGCAATGACTGTATTATAGATGCTGGATTAGGTGCTACTCTTTCTTGGTAGACAGAGGATTACAGGACAGTTCCAGTTTAATTTTTAAATACTGTAGGGGGAAAAAAGCTTCTAATAAATTTGAAGTGACAATGAACAGCAGGGTTAAGAGAAGAATGGCTCTGTGGCAGCTATTGCTGCTTTTCAATATGCTGAGCTGGGAATTACTGAGTAACTCTGTGTGAATCCCCCAGGTGGGAAGGATTGTCCCTGGCAGATGCACCACCCATATTCAGCTCACTGTGCAGCAAAAATACAGCTTTTTCCTTCATGTCTACAGCAAATTCTTCAGTGCCATCAGCCTCGCTGTGCAGCTGACAGGCACCTCTCTTTGTGAAGCCAGCAACAGCCTGGGGCTCTTCAGACTGGCTTTGTTTTCTCTCCTTGTGATTTAACACTGACTGTGATGGGTGAGAGTGCCCCCAAACTGTCAGTGAGGTAAATACTTCCCACTCCTACTCCAAAAATCTCTTTCCTTTTACTTTTATGTGCAGGTTTTGATCTGCATGTCTTGTTGGGAACCAGCTAACTCTGGTGATGGTATTAGGTCAGCCAAGCATATTTTCCTCCTTACAAATGCATGGTTTACAGAGTATCATCAACACCAACTTGAAAGTACTGAGACTGGCAAAAAACAAAATAATAATTTAAAAACCCTAAATTCCCTTCGTAGTTTTGTTTCAGAGATGGAGCCAGTATCTGGGAAGAACTTGGTTCTCAGATCCCATTCTCTAATTTTGTAGCTACTGAAAAGCCTTTAGAGCTTTGCTTAGCTGCCACCTTTCAGAAAAAGCGAATAGATTTCTCGTGCTTGCCCAGGACAGGACTATTGCTGACTGCTCCCCTTCTCACTGTACACCCATCCTTTGATGACAGCCTTCAGAGCATCTTCTGTTGACTGATGCCAGCACTCTGTGCCCCTGACATGAGCTGCAAGCAGAGGGGACTTACTGTAGAGTAAACAGTGCAGACACAGCATTGGTACAGCTTGGAATTATTTACTTGCAGTGTTTTNCACAGCCAGCTCTGGCAGAGGTGTGCAGCCAAGCCTCTACGGACTGTTTCAGCTTTCAGACCCCACAGGAGCAGCTAGGCTGGTGTTGGTCAGGGTTTTGGAAGTGTTTGCCTCTGTCCCTGTGGGACTGAGGAGGGACTGAGCCCACCCAAAGCACGAGCGGTGGCCTGTCCTTGTGTCCTGACACTGCCCCTTCACTGTCAAACAGGGCCTTTCAGTCAGATGGTCCGGGCAGAGTAGAACAGACCCTGTGAATGTAGCAGCGAGGGCTGGTCAGCACCCTCTTTAGCACTTACCCTTGCCTTAACCTCTGACAGCACGTGCAGCCTGAGGCTGGCTTGGGCAGGAGAGGGCACCTGTGCCAGGGCCACCCACCTGCTGCCACACTGCCGCCAGGGGTGCAGGCACTGGCTGCTCTTCCTTGTGGTCCTCATGGAAATGTCACAAGCTAGGTCAGGGCATCACACAGTTGCAACACAGGGGCATTGATGTAAAACACCTAGCAAGCATGAAAAATGGCTTTGTTTTCATGTTTTCCTGCATTTTCTTATAAATGATGTGATTGAATTGATACATTCATCCAGAGGAGTAAAAATTAAACTAGAAAGTCTCTGCCAGCTGTGCAGCCTTGGGTGATTGTTTGCCTGACCGTAAAGCAGGACCTCTCTACTCAAGCTGCTCGTAGCTCTCCAGGCGTGGTGAATTGGGTCTGCTCAGGGTGCTGCCATAAAGCTCTGGAACTGCTGCCTGCAGGGTGGTGGCAGGCTCGCTTCCTTTTTAAAACTTGAGGAGACGTAAAAAGATGGAAATGGTAGAAAAACTGCTGCTCCAGTTAGCTTCTGACTGGAGATGGGCGAGGTGAACATAGATCATAAAACCCATAGAACTCCATAACTCTTTGTGGGTGGAGAGGAAACATCACCTGCCTCTCTGTTTGCAGCAGCAAAAGCTCTTTGGCACAGAGGCCCATCAAAGTGTCTGGCCCACATGAAGGGAAGGAACATTTGGGGACAGTCTCCAGTCACCTTTGCAGAGAGGAATGCTCCCCCAAGGCTTGTGCTGAGCAGCGCAAGAGGCCTGTTTACAGTTCCTGATCCAAGCCTCCTAACTTTGGCCACTGGGGAGGAAATGGCAAGGTAAGAGTTGCCAGAGGCCTGTTCAGAAATTATTCTTCCAATTTGTCACTCCTTCCCTTTGGTTCACTTGCAAATCCTGCTTTCATCAGTGACACCTTTTGCTGGCAGCTCTTATTTCTAATGGTGCAGTGAAATATGCAGTGTATGGTGATTTTCTCTGGCAGCCAACTGACACAGGCAGAGCACTTGTTCCTTTAGCAAGTAACTTTGCTTGCAAACAGTGATTTCCTGCCACTGGATTTTGTGGATACCTGTGATGGGAAAGGTCAGAGATACCTTACATTGGTGATGGGGATAGACAAGATCTTGGCAGAGCAGCTGGCCCAGCCTAGCCCATCCCAGCTCCTCCAACACAATTCCCTGTTACCTGCACATCAGAAAATAAGCCTGGCCTTTTTCCTAGTGTAATGCAGGTGCTTTGCAAGCTTTCCCTCCAGGTTAGCCTGCCTGTCTGAGATCTGTAGCTCTTACTTTCGTGGGTAGTCTGTGGATGGAAACATGACTACCAACATAGACAAGATAGGGAGGGGGGAGGAATATGCATACAAAGCACCCCTGGCTTCCAGGGCTCTCAAACCTTTCCGAGAAGCAGGTTCATTTCTGTGCCCTGTTTGTCTGGTGGCCTGCCACAGCCTGGTGGCAGTAAGGCCAGGAGGCAGCAGCAGGCATGGGGAGGGCTTAGGCAGGGTGCTGAGGGAGGCCTCCATGGCTCCAAGATTGCGCGCATCGTGTTTAATCAATGCCTTTCCTGCTGTGCTGAGAGAGCAAGAGGAGTTGTTTTGAACATGTTGCTCACAGCATCTTGAACTGGTTAGGCTGCAAAGACAGAGCAGAGGGTTCATTTTTTCTTGAATGAGCTCTTTATTGTCTCCTTCCCCTGCATCTTAGCTATGGCATCTGACTGTGAATAATGCACACTTCTCCAGACCCTCGGGTTTGTATTTCTATCCCGTGGGATTTTTGGTTGCCAATTTCCTTTCCCCACTTTTTGCTCAGGCTCCTTGCCTCTTTTACCCTGCTGTGAAGCAGAAATCTGTGAAGCACATTTAGACATGTCCTTCTGCAGGGCTCACCTGTGTCCACAGGGGTCCGGGCCCTCCAGCCACGAGACTGACCTCAGCAGGGATAATCCTCACAAGAGACCAAAGCTCTTCCCATACCAGCAAAAGCACACTGAAGTTAGGGGGGCTGCAAGGGGACCTGGTGGGCAGGGTCCTCGTGTGGTGTCTGCCTTGGGTCTTCAGCCAGCTGCAGCATTGTCCCTCGTGCTGGTCATGCTTTTGCTGGTATGACTGTTCAGGCATGATTCAGGCTCAGTCCATCTCTTTCTCACAGCACAAACTCAACTAGATGGCCTGCAGGGTCTTTGGAGTCCCCCTCCCTTCTTATCTCATGAGGATTGCTGTTTGTTTGACCAGCGCCTAGACAGCTGGCTTGCAAGTAAGCAGCAACAGCCTCTGCTTTTGCAGATTCCCCTCTCAGCCCTGTAAAAAGAGGTCTTAAAAGCAGAGAAATGGTACGTTAATCCCCCAGCCATTGTATCCAATGCAGTAATGCCTATGCAATTCCTGTCTCCCTTGGAGACACGTATGATGTGTGTGCATGTAAGCTAGTGTATGTATACAGTACATATGCATATGGTCTATATATTGTATATACGCACATCCCAGTACATATACACACAGTACAAAAGATTAAAATCACATGCTTATATATCTATAAATGAAATCCTATATATTTATATATTTCTATGTTTTCGATAGATATAAAGATATAATATAGAGATAGACTCAACCACCCTTGTGTAAGGCTGGCCCTGTGTTCTAGCACAAGGCATGGAACACTGAAGACTTTGGACTTTGGGATGGTTTTAGCCATACACTGAGGCCTACATTTACATGTATAGCACTCTATGGAGAGGGGCTTGGCTGTGTTTAGGGCAAGGGGTTTCCTTGCTGGCATGTTAACCAAGTGATAAATAAGGTTTGTTTAATAGTGGAATATCTTGGTAGGGGAGAATGCTTGAGTGTCCTTCTCCCAAGAAAGCCTCTTGCTGAGGTCCTGTGTTTTCACACTTGGGCAGACACATATCCCACCCTTATATGCACTTTCGTCTCTCTGCATGGATATGGTTGTCACCTGTGGGCCGTGGTACTGTAGAAATGTGGCTTTTTGCTGTTCCACCTGGCATTCTTCAGCAGTTGCTGGCACACTGCCAGGGATACCTGTGCTGGCCAGCGCTCACACAGCACCAGTGAGAGCGTGGGTGCAGTTGTGGGCATTGGTCAGTGACACAGCTGTGGCGCTGGGATAATGGCAGCAGGAGAGCCAAGGCGGGTTTGAGTGCAGGAAGGGTTCTGGCCATGCAGTTGGAGGTGGCAGGGATAGTATATGGAGCTGGAACGGTGCAAACAGGAAGGAACCGTGAAGTCGGAGCAATAAGGATGAGAGTGCGCGATCCCAGTTGGGAAGGCACATTCAGCTCTGTTGGGTCAGGCTGGCCACTGTCCTGCTGCAGGAGCCACTCCACTCCCTCAGGTCTCACAGCCACTCCTCAGCCCGTGAGCAGCCTGCCTGGCCAGGGGCCCAGGGAGGCTTTCTGGAGGAAAGGGAATGATGTGATTGTATGGAAGACATGGTTGTGTCGCATGTGTGCCTTTGGGCCCCAGCATTCGGACCATGCAGGCTGAAGCACCAAAGGGTGCAGGCCTTTCACCCTGCCCATGCAGAGACACCTGCTTTCCCATGCCCAGCATTTCTGTGCTGAGATGGGGATGGATCTGGGCAGTGAATCAGCCCTCCCTGAGTATCTGCTGATGCCTGTGGGATGGACAGCTGTGTCATCCCTCCCTTCACACAGCCACTCATAGGACACTGGCCCTGCTGCATCCTGAAGCCTTTGGCTGATACCTGAGAGGACCTGAGAGGTGCCTCTGGTCAGTCTGGCAGCAGGTGGTCAGTCAGCGAGCTGCTTCCCCACAGGGGTTGGAGGAAAAGCATGGAGGTTTGCCTTTGCAGCTCCGCGCCAGGCCTGACAACCACTGCACTCCTTGCCATTTGTTTTATTTGTTGGCTTCGGTCGGGAGGAGGGTGAGTTGTAATTCCGACAGGCGAATGGCTCGTTACACTGGTATTGCATGAGCAGACGCTGTGCAAGCTGCCCCCAAGCCCCATCACACACCTCAGCGCCCTCTCCCAGGCCTCTCTCCTCCACACAACTGGTAATCCACCTCAGCCGCCCCAGCTCCCCGCTCCGGCACAGCCCCTGTGCCGGGCGGCACCGCGGGGAGCTCTCGGCACCTGTTCCTCACAAACCTCAGAGACAGTTCTGTCGCTCCAGCCCCCTCGTTGCGACGCCACTGACACTCGCGTGGGCTCAGGCCGCGGCCTGGCCTCCCAGCCGCCCTGCTGGCGCTGCTGCCGCCCGGCGAGGGGCTCCCATGCACTGCGCCTCACCTCGAATAAGCTCGCTGCGCCGCGCGGGGGAACCGTGTCTCGTATGCTGTAATGTCCCCAACGCTACAGGAGGGCTATGGAGCTTTGTGCCAGTCATGGCATCCTCATAGACTCACCTGACAGTTAGCAAAAATGCATTTCTACTTCCAGAAAACGAGGTTGTGTCTCAAACCTCTCCATATCCACATCCAAGCAC
Organism: Rhabdornis inornatus; assembly: GCA_013397075.1. Classification (NCBI taxonomy): domain Eukaryota; kingdom Metazoa; phylum Chordata; class Aves; order Passeriformes; family Rhabdornithidae; genus Rhabdornis; species Rhabdornis inornatus. Next base: position 1,866,139 of record VWZS01001621.1, on the reverse strand, counting down.
AGCCCTGCTGAACTGTTTCAAGCGATCTCTCACCCACTCACTCACCCACCACACACACATATGAAATGAGAGAAAAATATCTAGACGTCTATTACTATATATGTATTAATATGTTAATATCACTCTTTTGGAGACATTAAAATGTTATTACTTTACAGACTATGCTTTATAGTACCTGTGTGAAAGGACCTAGGACACTGGATACGAATAGAGCTATGTTGATATATCATAGTATGTACACAAGAACTTTCCTTTTGTCATATTATCCTTGTAATGTAAAATGATTGTTAATAAAAAAAACAAAAACATTTAAATTTATCAACTTGGGTTGCTAATTCTTTAAATTGTTCTTGGAGGTTAATGTCATTTTGCCAGACGAAGGGCATCTAAGCTGATGCACTCCCATTTCCCTCAGCCCAGGACTATAAAGACCAGGTTCAATGGTAATTAATCCAGAAGGCTCAGTTGCAGCCCCCTGAGGGTGCTGGTAGTTCTCCCTCCTGAGAGGGAGGCTCCCTGACATGCTGAATGTCACTGCAGCCCCTCGAAGTCCTCACCTTGGCGAGCAGGTCCAGTGTGTCCTGTGATGGAGCTGCCTTGTTTCCCCATGGGCTGGGTTATCCCAGTGCTGTGCCAAGGCTGCAGCAGGCAGACCAGGAGCTGGCACCTCTCAAAGCCCAGGGCTGCTCTGGGTCAGCACTGGCAGCTCTGTCAGCACATGCTGGTTTTGGGTAGGGATGCAGAGTGGGTGCCCTTGAGGCTCTGTGCTCCCTTTCTAGTCAGGTGCAGTGGCATCATCGTCTGCTTTGCTGTGGTGGTCTGGGCTTGTGATGTGGATTGACAAAGCTTTACATATGTGCCTGGTTTGGTTTGAAGGATGGAGGGACTTTTCCTGAGCTCAAAATGCTCTAAATCCAGGGGAAGCTGGGCTTTTTCTATCCATAAAAGAGAGGGCTGACTTAACTTTGGACTCTTCTTTTTTGACACTGGACTTGCAGTTGATTAACTAAAGGTGCAACTTTTAAAACAGTTCAATGTATTAAGAGTATTTTTGTACATGGAGGGTCTTATATCTGCTAAATCATTGTGGGCAAGAGAGCCAACGTCTGAAATAATAATAATAATGTGTCCATGGGTTAGCCCTGCCTGTGGGTTGTTTTTGCTGACCAAATAGCTGGAAACATTGCCTCCATGGACTGAGTCTGGCTGCTGCTGTGGATACACCTCACAGCAAAGGCACCGTAGGGACTATGGATCATCCATCCTTCCTTCACTGAGGCTCAGGTTTGCACAGCAGTGCAAGCAGGGACAACCTTGCAAAGGTTGAGTCCATCCCTGAGTGACAACTGTAGCTAGAGAGAAACATGGGCAGAAAACAAAGCACAAACAGTGGCTCGCTCAGCTGTGAATGTGTCCATGTGGCAGTGGAGGGAAGCAGAAAACAAGGAGCAAGCTGTGTAGCTGAAGGTGTGGATCCTGGGTGTGGCATACTGTGAGTGTTGATACTGCTAGTATTGCTGAGCTTCAGTATGAAGCATCAACGGGACTGGCTCTTTAATGGGTCTGAAGGAATCCTGGTTTTCCAATTGGCCCAGAGGAAGCACGCGTGTAGACCCATCAATCCCCACAGCTGAAGGGCTGTGCAGAAATTTTGGGTCCAGAGTGAATGCCTCCAAATTTTAATGGAGAATAGCCACAGGGGCTGGAAGTGAGTGGCAGTTTCTAGGCTGAGAAGTGAAAATAGCCCCGAATTAGTCATCCAATAGGTTCAATAGGAAAGGTTGTTTTAGTGACTTCCTCAAAGTCCATTTCATTGAGCAGACCGCATATTACACACAGTTTGTCATTTTCTGGCAGCTGTCAGTTCAGTGATTTAAAATTGCTTATGTTTGAGCAGTAAGCAAGCCCGGCAAAATCCTGGTGATTGTCAGAGCTTAGCTTCAGCTGGGTTTCCTGGGCACCTGTCAGTCAGCAGTGAAAACCTCAACTTTGGGGTTTTTACCTTTGCTAGTCAATTGACAGCCTGAAGACAGGACAATGCTTCACTTTCAGCAGCTCAACCATGTGTAAAGAGTCAGAACTGCTTGTGAAATGCACTGCTGCATTGCAATTCATTTCCTACAGGTAATTTTGAGCTGTAGGCTCTTGTTAGTCACCCTTGGCAATGATCGACCTCCTTGCTGGTGACTTCAAACCAAGGATTTAAAAGCAAGATCCCTTCAAGCAAAGTGCACTATCTGAGGTTTTATCAGGAATGGAAGCTTGCACAAAATTAATCTGATCTATGGCTAAAGGTGCCCTTCACTTTTAGGACCAGTGGTTCTCATGTCAATATGAGTGAAAAGGAAATTGAAAAATTCCTTGGCGATGGTTGTCATAGTATTAAAGCCTGACATGCACTTCCTCACTCTGCTGGTGTCCTGGATATGCTCCATGGAGAAGACTGTTGTTAGCAGCTGGTGCTAGAAACTTCATTTAGCAAAAAACTGAGCATGTTTCTTCCTGGAAGCAGGAGGTGTGGAGCCTGTGATGCCAAGAGCTTGCAGGCATAACCTGCAAGGGGGGGTTTGCAGCGCTTCCTGGGGCCTGTCTTCCCTATCTTACTCTCCTGAGGCAGAAGGAAAAGCACAGGTAGCTGAGCACATGGGTGGGTTCAAACAGTGCCCCCCAAGGTGTTTAAATCAGAGGGCAGAGGCAGGTGTCTGGGCAGTGCCAGGTCCAGCTCTGCAGTGGCACAGAGACTGTTTCTGGCAGAGCTGTCGCCATACGCCACACAAATGGAGCCACAGCTCGTTTACAAAGGGCTCTAAAAATATCTGCTGGATAATCAAAGGCTCCCACAGCACAGCATATGTGCTAGCTAGACTTTGTGACTCTCTGAAGTCCCCTGTTTGAAGCTGTTTTGATCAAGGAGAAAAACAAGTGTGCTGTCTGCATGGCTGCCAGACACCCCATTTCTGGGGACACTGGTGGTACCTCTGGGGGCACACAGGGGTGGGAGAGCCCCGCAGAGGTGCCGGGGCTGGGATGGGGAGCCATGGGCTACAGAGGGTCAGGAGTGGCAGAGCTGCACTCCAGGCCACCACTGCACTTTGTGGTGTTCAGGAGAGCTGTCTGGAGAACTGGGTGGTGTGTTGGTTTTAGGTGTCACCTGTTCTCTCAGGGGCATCTTGGAGCCCTGTCCTGGCTGGGTTTATTCCACATTCACTGATCACTAAGGGTTCTGGGCAGTGGGGGAATCGGCTGCAGACCTTCAGGACTAGCACTGGCAATGACTGTATTATAGATGCTGGATTAGGTGCTACTCTTTCTTGGTAGACAGAGGATTACAGGACAGTTCCAGTTTAATTTTTAAATACTGTAGGGGGAAAAAAGCTTCTAATAAATTTGAAGTGACAATGAACAGCAGGGTTAAGAGAAGAATGGCTCTGTGGCAGCTATTGCTGCTTTTCAATATGCTGAGCTGGGAATTACTGAGTAACTCTGTGTGAATCCCCCAGGTGGGAAGGATTGTCCCTGGCAGATGCACCACCCATATTCAGCTCACTGTGCAGCAAAAATACAGCTTTTTCCTTCATGTCTACAGCAAATTCTTCAGTGCCATCAGCCTCGCTGTGCAGCTGACAGGCACCTCTCTTTGTGAAGCCAGCAACAGCCTGGGGCTCTTCAGACTGGCTTTGTTTTCTCTCCTTGTGATTTAACACTGACTGTGATGGGTGAGAGTGCCCCCAAACTGTCAGTGAGGTAAATACTTCCCACTCCTACTCCAAAAATCTCTTTCCTTTTACTTTTATGTGCAGGTTTTGATCTGCATGTCTTGTTGGGAACCAGCTAACTCTGGTGATGGTATTAGGTCAGCCAAGCATATTTTCCTCCTTACAAATGCATGGTTTACAGAGTATCATCAACACCAACTTGAAAGTACTGAGACTGGCAAAAAACAAAATAATAATTTAAAAACCCTAAATTCCCTTCGTAGTTTTGTTTCAGAGATGGAGCCAGTATCTGGGAAGAACTTGGTTCTCAGATCCCATTCTCTAATTTTGTAGCTACTGAAAAGCCTTTAGAGCTTTGCTTAGCTGCCACCTTTCAGAAAAAGCGAATAGATTTCTCGTGCTTGCCCAGGACAGGACTATTGCTGACTGCTCCCCTTCTCACTGTACACCCATCCTTTGATGACAGCCTTCAGAGCATCTTCTGTTGACTGATGCCAGCACTCTGTGCCCCTGACATGAGCTGCAAGCAGAGGGGACTTACTGTAGAGTAAACAGTGCAGACACAGCATTGGTACAGCTTGGAATTATTTACTTGCAGTGTTTTACATGTTGTGCTGTTATATTAGACACAATGGCTGAGCATCATGCTCTGTTTTTGTGCGTTGGATTGTGAGAACAATACAGAGTCTTGACAAACAATATCTGGCCCTGTACAATAAACACACTGGGACACTAAAGGACCAAGTAAGCAGAAAAGCCCCCTCATGCTGGAAGGCCACAAATCACTATTTCACTTTGCTACTTTTCTTGTGCATATTGAAAACAGAAGAAATAATATTAAGTGTTGAGTGTTACTATTTACTCATCATGCTTATCTTTCAACAAATGAACCAAATACATTTTAATACCTAGTTAAATTCTGAAACACATAAAAATGCTGTAAAAGCTCTGTCCTTCAGTTCAGACTTCAAAGTGACCTTCAAAAGAGTCCAAGAAGCATGGTCCAAGCCACTTTAGCTTCCAGTTCTTATTAAATATCATTGTAGTCAACTCATCTTAGACATCAAGAAAATTTGGGCAAACCTTGGGCTGTAATTCTAGAACCCAAATGACCTACTTCATTCTGGGGAAAGAGTGGTTTTGAATGCTACTGCCAGATAATACTGATGACAGATGCTAGCAAAATACAAGGTACAGCTGTTAGAGGTGTTGAAAGCCCATCAGTACCTGGGAGAATAGTTTAGCCTGAAAATTTTCCCAGTCCTGTTGAAGGGAGTTTTCCATTACTTTCTGATGCATTACCTCTTTGCAAAGCCAACAAGTTTCTTATAACCATGCAAGGATATTTGGGACAACAATTGAGGGGAAAACCCTGTACTGAAAAAATGTTACCCTTACCGGGCACCAGCTGTAACCACTCCCCTTACAACTTGGGAAGTGTGCTGAGGGTAGTAATGAGTCTAAAACATCCCAGATATTTTAGTCACTACTGATGATTTGTGCTTTTTAATCCTTCTACTGTAGGAAAAAATTGCTTAAAATCAAACTAGATCATTTTTGGGGAGGAAGCTCTGAGGGGAGGTTGAGGCAAAACAACAGATGGCTGCAGTCTATTTTAACAAAGGAGCTCAATGCAGTCACAAGTCATTTCCTCTGGCCTCTCAGCCTCCTCCTCTGAGCAGAGTCCACCTCAGGAGATCACCTTTCCCAGGAAAAGCTGGGTAATATACCGGAGCTGCATTTCTCAGGCTGTTTTACAGTAATCTGGTTGTTTGGGCTTTGCCACTGGATGAGGGACTGTGAATCCCTGTCCTTAAACTCACAATTCTGGCCTTTAGTGAAAAGGATCATTCATTCTGGCCGGGTAGACTGCCTGACACCATCTTTTCTTTTTTTTTCCTTCCTTATTCCCTACAGTCTGTTGACTTCCAGCTTCTTCAAGTTAATGTTTATAGCAGGAAAAATAATCAGTCCAGCCACTAACTAGCCACTGGGGACTCTTGTGGCTGCGTTTGGTCACACATATATCTTAGGAATATTAATTGCTGTAACTGGGGTTTTTTTGCTTCTTCTCTTACGATGCAATTTATAAGCAGCATCCTTTAATTTAATACACAGTGGTGCTTGCTGATGCTCCTGCATTTTCCGCTCCAGGAGCTGAAAACCGAGGTTGTGTCTGGCTCTGTCCTAATTGCACTTCGGCCATACTTTTGGCAGCTCAAAGCTGCTTGATACAATGGCATTTCCAAATACTTCGGGTTTATCTTCAGCTACCCCAACCATTCCCATCCAGTTGTCTGCTGGTACAGTCTATCAGCTGGACCCTGGGGGTGCTGGGACTCAGGACACACACACAAGTTTTGCTGCTGGATGGGAGGGATGAGGGCAGGGCTTGGGCAGACACTGGAATGCGATGACACACAGCTCCTGCTCGCAGAGTTCAGAGGCTGGGCTGGGCGTCCCTGCCCCTCGGGTACCACACGTACACAGCATTCCTTGTACACAGCATTCCTTATCCCTTACGTGCCCGCTGTCAGCCCCGGCCAGCGGCTGCCTCCTCCCTGGGACACCTGGCAGCCTTTGTTCAGAGGAGCATTCTTTGCAGGCTAAAATGCCAGGCGACAAGAATGATCCATCCAGGAAAGATGTATGCATTTGCACTCTTTCTTTCTTTCTTTCTTTCCCATTAAATCCCACTGCAGCAAAGGAGGAAACAATGCCGTTCATTAACACTGATGGCACCACTTTGCTCCTAAGACAGATTTGTGGTTAAGTAGTGTGGATACACTTACTTGTCTGCTGTAAAAGAGGACATTGTTTTGCCAGAGCTAAGTCAGATTCTGAGGATTTGTGCTTTTAAGAGCCATAGGACTGAAATATATTACAAGGTGTGCCAGAATCACCAGGGCACAGGCAGATAATGCTGTTTGCAATCAGTCATCAAGATGTTATAAAAGGCTCAGTGAGACAAGCAGGATGCAGATCTAGAGGAGTTGGCAGCAAGGCAAATATTTGGCCCTTCAGGCTTTCCATTGCCAGCCAAATAGCACCATACCGTGAAATTATCCTTCTTATCATTATCCCCCAAAATATCACAGTGCTGCCTGGAACCTATATGTGGATTAGTCCAATATTCCAATAAATTCTGCACTTACATGGAAATTATTATTCCGTACCTATTGGTATATCTACAGGCAAATCAGGATCACAGTAAGCATTAAGAATTCACTATCAACTAGACCCCTGTGTCCAGTTTATTCACAGTATCCTACAGCTTTTTTTAGTAAACAAAACCCCACAGAGCAAAACAAGAAACCAGTTTTCTTGTTGCTTACATGCCCTCTAGCCAATAGATCAATATCAGAGATTAAAATATTGGGTGTAAGATTCATGGGCATGCTTAGCTTTTCTGTCTAGTTGGTTGCTCAAAGCTGGTTTTATTGCTGTCTTCAAAATAAACCTGTAACTCCCAGCTACACCACCCACAAAAGAAATAGTAGTGTAAATATAACAGTTTTCAGTGTGCATCAGCCTTGTCAGTTTCTTCACAGAATCATAACATTGCTGGGGATATAAAGGGCATCTGGAGATCATGTTGTCCAAACTCATCCCTGCTCGAAGTGGGATAAACTAGAGCAGGTTGTTCATACTGTATCACATCAGATTTTCACTGTCTCCAAGCATGGGGACCCTCAACAACCTTTCCTGCCAACTTGCTCCAGTATTTGATTATACTCACAGTAAAAGAAGGGGGTTTATTCTTGGTATTTTTCATGTGTTCAAGTGGAATTCCCCACATTGCAACTTGTGACCTTGGCTCTTGTCCTGTCACTGGACACCAGTGAAAAGTGTCCATCTTCTTTTGTCCTCTCCTGGTCAGGTATCTGTACACATTGATCTGAACAGTTCCAGCTCTCTCAGCCTCTCCTCTTACAGAAGATGCTCCAGTCCCTGAAATGTCTTCATGGCCATTTGCTGCACTCTTTCCAGAAACTCCATCTCTTTGTTGCGCTGGGGAGTCCAGCAACAGACACAGCACTCCACAAGTGCCCTCACTGGTGCTGAGTTGAAAGGAAGGATCAGCCTCCTTTGTCCTGCTGGCATTGCTTAACACAGCACAAGGCACTGTTGTCCTTCTCTGCTGCAAGACCACACTGCTGGCTCATGTTCAACTTGGTGCCCATCAGGACACCCAGGTCCTTTTCTGGAAAGCTCCTTTACAGGTGGTTGGCCTTCACCCCTGCACTGCAAGGGGTTGTTCTTCCTCAGGTACAGGACTTGCCACTTCTCCTTGTTGAATTTCAGGAGGTTCCTGTTAGACCATTCCTCCAGCATTTCTCTCAGCATCCCTCTGAATGTTAGCAGAACCACCTCGTGTATCAATCATTACTTCTAGTTTTGCATCATCTACAAACCTGCTGAGGCCGTGCTCTGCACCATTGTCTAGGTCATTTGTGAAGGTGCTAAACTCTGTCAGTCTCACCACCAGATACTGACTTACAGCTGAACTTCACTTCCCTGCTCATAACCTGTTTTGTCTGGTGCTTCAGCCAGTTTTCAGACACTGATTCTGCTGTTTTCCCTTTGCCAACAGGATGGCAGCCTTCCCTTGACAAGCTGCTAGACTTGACTGCACCATCAGAATGGGATGGACACTAGTTAAAGCTTAGCTTAATATTTTGATTTAAACCAGGAGCAATCTGTCCCTGCAAATATGAAGCTCTCTGAGATTTTCAGGGCTGCAAATTATATGGTTCTGTTTCCAGATTTTTGGATGCCTTGTCCCCACAGTTGTGTCTACTTGTCAAGTTGTGTCAACTACTTGAAAAAAAAGTAGAAGGACAAGCACTGTGCTTATAGGGTCATGACATCATCACTGCCAATACCAGACTTTCAGTCCAACTAGAGACACAAAAAAAAAGGACAGTCAAAAGTCACATTTAAACCACATCAAATCTCAAAAGTGCACATGAAAAACAAGCCCCGGAGAGTCTGTCTGGTTGGTGAATTCCTTCTGTCTGGAAGTGATGAAATACACGGCAGTTAATAAGGGTTGTCTTTGAGTAAGTAATGCTGGTATGAAGATTTGAGTGCAATAGTTAACTGTCAAACCAAAACTGTCTATCAGCTGCTAAGTTATGGAATGATCCCACTTCTTTTGCCTAATTTTAGATTTTGCCTGGAATATAATTAGCATATTTGAAACTTAGGAAAAACCCAAACAGAAAAGATGGCAGTAAACAGAAAGATTTGGTCCAAGTTTTTGGAGGTAACATCAACAATAACTTTTTGTCCATATTTAGGATCTTCCTGGATGACACCATAGAAAGATAAACGATACAGGTATTCTCCTAAAGGGTCCTGAAACATTCATATTTTCAGCAGTTTTCATGGATCCTAAATACAAGTATCAAACTCTCCAGGAAACAAAAGTAAAGGAAGGTGTTTGACTTCTTGCTCGGCAGTGTGTGCTTCAAAGGCTGTACAGGATGAGGGTGTTGACTGTCACTACCTTTCTTCTTCTCTGTTCTCTCCCTTCATTCTGTATCTTTTTCCAGGTATCCATTTACTGCACTTTGACTTCACTCACTTTTTCATACTGATTCTTTGTGCCTGCCATGACAGTCAGTTCTCTGATCTTCATTTCTCAGTCTTGTAGAGTATTGTGAAAAGCAGTGATTGATAGAACAGTTGCATGTTTGTGATTATGGAGACAACACTCATCAAGGGACTTGGGTGACAGCACTAGATGCCAATGAAGGGCCTACATGTCCATAACTTTGCTCTTCTTTGCTCCCCTCTGCTCCTCTACAGAAACAGAGACCTCTCAGAAGAGACAGTGGGCAGGCAAATAAAATTAATTCAAACCATCCAGGCAGCCAATCCCTTGTTTGAGACAACTACTTGATTAGGTGAGAGATTGTCCTTTAAATACATTTTCCAGACAGTTTCCTGTCTGGCTAGAATGGGTAGGAAGATCAGAGAAAGGTGGTGTAGTAAGAGTGCTGTGCTGAGTAATTTCATGAAGGTGAAGGTGAAGGTGGAAGGAAATCCAGTTTATTCCCCCAGGCTCTGAGGCCTGGTGGGAATCTTGTTGTCAGTAATCATGATGATCCTACATGTGGAGCTGGTGCCACATGGCTATCTGTTTCCTGGGGTTCCTCAGCATTTCTTCCCAGTGGTTCCTCTCTGTGCCTGTGACGTGTAAGCCCAGACTGCACTTGCCAAGCACATGGCTCTGGCCAGCTCCATCCTGGCTCAGCATTTCCAGCTCCACGCTGGAGGCACGCAGGAGCTCGTGAGGCACCTCAAACATGATCATCTCATTCCACACAGGGTTGATCTTGTGTTTTGCACGTTTGGTCTGCTTCTTCTTCAGCTTCAGTGACTGATGCCTCAGTGTCACCTTGACAGAAACATCTGTATAGGGAGGGGAGAGACACCATGTTAATGAGCATGCAACAAATGGGCTAGACTAGACTAGAATATGCTAGACTAGACTAGAATAGGCTGAGTTGGAAGGGACGCATCAGGATCATGGAGTCCAACTCCTGGCCCTGCACAGGACAGCCCAAAAACCACATCATGTGCCCAAGAGCATTGTCCAAACACTTTTTGAACTCCATCAAGCTGCTGCTGTGACCAACCTAAATCTCCCTGGACTCAACTTCATGCTGTGTCCTCAGGTCCTGCCCCTGCCCACAAGAGAGATCAGTGCCTGCCCTTTCACTTCTCCTTGTGAGGATGCTGAAGACCACAATGAGGTTTCCCCTCAGTCTCTTCTCTGGGCTGAACAGAGCAAGTGACCTCAGCCATTCCTCATAAGCGTTCGCCTCCAGGTCTTTCACCATCCTCATGGCCCTCCTTTGGACACTCTCTAATGTCTTAATGTTTTTTTATATTGTGATGCCTGAATCTGGACCCAAAAATGCAAGAGAACTTCCACTGGTGACATGAAACTGAGAGAGCACAGAAGAAATATTGATCAGGGGGCATTTGCTTTTCACTTTTTATAAATTATTCAAATTTCATATTTATTTCAATTTCAGCTTTCTAAGCCAGACATCTATTTTTTTTCCTGCCAAACTTTTCCCTTCCCACTTTCTTTCTAGATTTACATAATAGCAGAAACAACAGTATCTGTTCCCTTGCTATAACACTCACCACTGCCAAGTAGATCTTTCAGCTGCTTGGAATGGAGGTTTTTAGCCTTAATAATCACCACCAGCAGGCGATTAGCGGCTGGCAGGTAGCTAATAGAGAGCAGAACTTCCCCGTGGCCTGTGGATGGCTCCTGGAAATGGAGACACAGAAAGGGTTAGTTTTTTACATAATCTTGGCCAGAACATTAGGAAAACAACAGTAGGAGATTGATGGGTGGAAGGTCATGGACCAACCAAGTTGTGTCTCTTTGTACAGGAGATCTTTCCAGTTATGCTGAATGAGAACAAACCTGGCAAAGATGCCTGAGAGGCTCATCCACTCATAAGGCTCTGATGATATGAGTTAATGCATCCTCATGTCACTGGAAAGTAACTGCTTCCTGACATCAACTTTTAGTGGAATATTTAGTCAGAAAAATATTTGAGGCGGACATACAATGCAAATAGTCAGAAATTCCTATTTTGAGAGACCTCGTAACTGCCCTGTATTTATATCCACAGCCCCCTTTACTGCTTTTCATAATTCACTTTTGGTTTCAGGTGCTCTATTTCCCAGAAGGCTCTGACTGGACTCAGCCTCCAGCCTGCACTGCCCAGCAGGAGTGTAGGGCTCCCTGGGAAAGCAGAGATGGTGCTTGGGGCTGAGTCTGATCTGGAGCTGGAGCTACACTTTCCCTGACACCCTATTTGGTAGGAGAAAAAACCTAGCCAAGCTCAAATCCTCCATGAGCTGAGCACAATACATTACTCTCCCTTCCCATCTGCCTTCTGTCAGGACTGTGAGCAGCTCTCCCTGCTTCCCCTGTGGGAGACTCCCTTCTTTCCCTTTCCCTTTCCTTTCCCCTTTCCCTTTCCCTTTCCTTCCATTTGCCCTGGACAAGCAGCCCTTGGTGGGAAAGCCTAGGGACACAGTCGCACCACCACTGCTCTCCTGTAACAGACTAACGCCATTTCCTTCTCGGAAACCAGCAGCGCAGGAGAGAAATCCCACACCATTGTGTGCAGAGCTGACAGCCCATGGCAAGGAACAAAAAGGGAGTACTTATTCTCTCAGTAAGCAGGACCTTGTGACAGAAATCTGGTTTAGTGTGAGGTTAATGACCCAGAAGAGTCCCAGAAGGCCAATGCCAATTCAACAGACTCATTCTGGGCTCCTTAGCATGTTCTACATCCTCGAGGATAGACAGCCCTTCTCCAGGCTATTTCTGTGCTCTGCAGTGTCACTGCTAAGAGAGCCATAAATATTTCAAATTAAGTTTTCAACCAGTTACTCAAACCAGGCAAGGACAGGCCCCTGTATGCTCTCCATGAGCTGATTGACTCTCCAGAAAATATGGCTGTCATCGCTGTCTGGTTTGAATGACTAATTTGTCCTGTACAAATCAGGTGGAAGGCCATTAGCAAGGAAGCCTGAAACTCAATCCCAAGTCAGCCCAAGTAAATCTTTTTTTCATGCACTCAGGTAGCAATGAACGGCTTGTATGCATTTAATTTTTATGAATCCTGTCTTAAATTTAAGTGGACCTTAGAAAAGCCACACATAAGAAGAGGCAGTTTCAAATGCCTGTATGCCCACTACAAAAGAATTGGACACTGAGGGACAAACCCAAACACCACCTCGATGCAAACCCAAAGTTTAGGCATGTCATAAGCTGCTTTTGTTTATTTACCCCCACTACATCTCAGCAGGTCCCATTCTATAGCTCTTGGCTAGAATTTGGTTCCTGTAGCTACAGGCACAGACAGATGCAGTGGGGATTGGGAGGGGGTGTGGCTCTGTAGACGTGCACACACGCACAAACACACACGTTGTACTCGGATCACATCTTGTACTTATGACTTTCTAGCTCCTAGTGTGCTGATCAAGTTTTTGGCCAGCCTGTATCCACACGAAAACAAAACCTACAATGGTTGGTCTCTGCTGGAGTTTTGCGTGAACAGACTGAACCAGTGGTACTTTTCCTTCCCCTTCTGGGCTTTGTTTTCTTTGTTTCTTTTTCCCTATTAAATCCATAACCTACATTTTGTGCTGAAATCCTGCAAATTCATACAACCATCAGACTTTCTTTTAGCTTTCAGTCTTTCTTTCTATGCAATATGAATAAAAAGCAACAAGGGGTCATCAGTGAATTACGTGCAGGGCACCACGAAATCACAAAAGGGAAGTTGCTATGCAAAGACACACTATCATTAACCCACTATCATCACTGTCATTAGCAAAGCAGTGGGAGGGAAGGAAGACAAGATAAGGATATCAGTCTACAGTATCTACGCTTTGCATTGCTCGCAGGACTCAATGAATTCCTGAATGCTAATTGCATTACCTGGTTAGCTGTAAGCTCCACTCTGGGCTCCTTCCCTTGTGTGTGGGAGAATTACTGGGAAGGTAAGAACGAAATTTCTGCCCTTCCTGGCATTTCAAGGAAATGTCACACTTTCGACAAGGCTCAGTAACTTTGTTCCGGGTTGAATGCTGTCAAAAATAGCTCCTCTTTTTTGATCAGCTCTTCCTCACTCCCTCCCTCTCTGGTTCTCAATGCATGATTCAGGATCTGTATACATAAGCTATCTGTGCAATGGTTGGCTCTCTCAGGTCCCAGATGACGCAAATTCAGCTTTCACTGCACATCCTCAGCTCAAACTGGGGCACTGTTCAGCAGTACTGCTGGTGTTAACCTGTGCTGTCAGCCTGGAGAAGAAATGAATGTTTCCCTATTTCTGTGTGTGGTTGTGAAGCTGGACCAAGGCATAATTCCCTGTATATCAGAACTCCATCAGGTGCACTGGGGTAAAAACTTACTGCTGTGAACGGGCTGTTCTTTGGGTAGTGATAAAAAAGCAGATGCTTCAGTATGGGGGTTGAGGGGGAGGGTTACAGCTATTAGATAAATATTGAGTCTTGTGCTTGAAGTTTATTAAACTCATTAAGACCACGCATTTGTTTCTGCTGCCTCTGTCCCTGACAGACATTTTTAGTGTGGACAGTCCTGTTAGTATTCAAGTGGTTATCAGATAGATCAGCACTACTGGAAATCAGAAATACAAACTCTGTGTCTGTGGCCAGCTCAGTGGAGAGCCCTCAGCCCTGATGGTGACAGGCAGTAAATTGTTTGTTCATGCTTAGTGATGGTGCTGGTGTTGTTTTGCATTGCTCAGTCCTACCACAGAAGAGGTACCACTTATGATGAACAAGCACCAGCAGTAGCAGCATCCTGCTGCCATGTTAAGTGAATTGCTGCTGCTAGAAGAACAACCTAGTTCATGGCAGGGAAAAGGCTCCTGAGGAAATGTGCAAGAAATTAGTGCACATGAAGCATCCCCTGTACCCACTTCAGGAACTGCTGGAATTCTTCCCTTCATTTTTCCTGCACAGTTTTCCTGTGCAGCTGGTGAGATGTGGATAAGGAAGGAAAGGAAGGTTTTGATGCTCAAGGAAACCAACACAATGCAGTGAATATTTTGACATCTCCCAGAACAGCACTGGATTGATTCCAGTAAGTATAAGTGTCCTTCAGTCCACCTTTCCAGTCCCAACCATGTATTTCACTCCTAGTTTAAGGCTCCCTGGGGTGCCACCGTATGCCCTACCACACCCAGCTTTGCAGAGTCCCTCCATCAGGCTCTGTAGGCACTCTGATACTTCAGCTCTTGCCATTCTGGTCCTCTATCACTAATTTTTGTAGATGTAGCATTTGAATTACAGATTGTCATGTAATTAGTGAGGAGTTGAGGGAGTTGTGACACATTAACAGCTGGGAGCAATAGGCAGAAGGGCTTCTGATGTGATGAGACCAGCACAGAGCTGTGCTGAGTGATCTCTGCAGTCACACATCACCTCTCTAAACCTGCTCCAAACAAATAAAGCCACCCACCCGCATGCAGCTCTGTAGGAAAAGGGCTTCTCTTGCCCAAACTCTTAATCATTAGGGTTTCTGAACTACCGACACTGAGTCCATACCTTCTCTGGGCTCTTTAGCCTTTCCCACTGGGCCTTCCCAAAGGATTCCTCCATGTCAGCAAGGTTCAGTTTGAGTTCCCCCACAATGCTGTGCCTGGAGAACTTGTCGCAGTTTCTCAGGGTGAGAGTCAGTGTCCCTCCTGGCATCTCCTCCTCTGTTAATGGGAATCGCAGCACCTCCTCCCAAAGGGTGTGAAGTACCTTCTTCTTCAGCTCTGTCTGGGCCTCAGCAATACCAGACTTGCTCTCCAGTGTGCCCAGTATGTAGCAATGGCACCCAGCATCTTGGTCCCCACTCATTCTGCCATGCATAGCTGGAAAAGATGGATGGTAAGGACCTCTCACAAAAGACAGCCTTGGAATATCTATGTCTAAATTGCTTGTTTCATGGGAGCCATAAAATAAAACAGCTGCATAGACATTGACCCCTGTTCCTGCCTGCATGAGGGCAGATTAAGCTGTGAGCCCATGCTGTGGTGTTTTCCTCAGGCTGCACAATGTCTCTGTCCTTGTGCCACTGCAGAAGGATGCTGCCAGTGTTTGGGAGAGCAACAGAGTTCAAGGAAACACATTGTGTTAAAGATACAGAAGCACTGAAATGAGGCAGCGTGAAACAGGGATTGGCAGTTCTCACTTACTTTTACCTTGGCACACAAAAAAAGCCTCTTACAATGACTATAAAAGCAGGAAGGCCAATCACAGACATCAGAGATGGGATAGAGCTTCCCTTGGCACACATCCATCCCTCCAGGCCAATGTGGGATATGTCTAAGGGTTATTGCATTCTGCTGGTCCAGCCTCTGGTAAATGAATCCATCAGAAGCCATCCCACAGCCCAAAAGACCTGTGTCAAGAGACATTTATCCCTAATTTTATATCCCTTTTATGCTGAAAAGCCTAAAGTGAGAATGGCATTTCACACTCCTCTTCAGCTGCATCAACAGAATTGCACTGCCTTCTCTGGCAGCAAGAGGAACACACCCTCCTCCAAGGGGTCACTGAATGTCACATCAAGGCTTTGAGGGAAAAACTGTTGTCCTTGCTGCAGCCAATCCAAGGACAGCTGCTCCTGAGCTGCCAGGACCCGTGGGTCACAGGGTACTCCTGGCTTCTCCGGGAGGGGGACTGGGGAGCAGAGCCAGGTCCTGTGCACAGGGGTGCCAGGGTGGCAGCCAGCTGGCATGGGTGTCCATCCTGAAGGGGAACTGTGGGCTTGCTGCTGGCAGGAGACCCACAGCAGTGGCTGCCATTCTGCACCCTTTCAATTCTCGTCTCAGAGGGTGTGATTTGATTAGGTTTCCACAGAGATCTACACTGAGCATGAATTATTCAGTCAGCTTATTTTATTCTCCCAGAGGAGCTGATGATGCTCCAGCCCTGAGTGGAGAAGCTGTTACAGTTGTCAGAGAGTGACACAGAGCCTGGCTGCCTGGCCAGGCACTGCCAGAGGGACTTTTCTCAAAACGAGTCTGGTATCTCCAGCTCAGGCTTTGGCTCGAGGAAAAGGCAGTAGGGAGTGGATGAGGTTGAAGAATGAAAGATACAGGGAGGAAGGAGATAGTAACCCCATTCCTTTTGCCCCCAAAGGAAAAAAATAAAAAGAAGAGGTTGCTTTGTACCATGTCTGGGACTAGAGGAGCCCATCCTGGTTCTTGACAAAGCTGTGCAAACAACTGTTCCCAAGCTATGCCCTCTCTTCAAGCAGTGACATTGACAGGCATTCCTGCTCTAAAAGCCCAGAACCAGTGAAGCACCCAGCGGCCCTGAGGACACCTGTAGGTCTTGGGAGAGGAGGGGACTGTCTGTGAGTGTGACCAGCAGGCTGCTGCCCAGGGAGGCCGGGGAGGTGAGGTGTCCTTACCTTGCAGCAGGGCCACACGCAGCTCTGCGCGCTGCGGGTCGTGCAGCAGCGAGTAGTGCAGCTCGGGGGGCTGCGCGCCGCCCGCTGCGCGCTCGGGCTTCAGGTGCTCCGTCACACACACGTCCTTTACCACACCTGGAACTGGAACAAACCCCTTAGCAGCAGCTCCTCCCCTTCCAAAACAACACATCCACCTTCTCTTCACTTTTCTAAATAAATGTAATTTATTTTCCTTCTTCCTCCATTGTCATACATCCCTTTTGCTCTGTTTACTTGCACTTTCAGCTCTCTCTACAGCATTTGGACAAGCCATCTTCTCTCCACCACCTTGTGCTCTACACACTTGCTCATTTTCCTTATGACTAGGCCAAGGTGTCTAAACGACACTCATTGTTATTTTATATTTATTGCTTGTTATATTGTTTTATATTCTTTTAACTGGCATTATTAAATTAAATCCTATGTTCTCTGCAATGAGAATGTGAGTCTGCTCTTGAACTGCTGTGTAACTGCATTAGGTCAGACCTCTTTAAAGACTTTGATGTTTGTTTTTCTTTTTTTAATTTTAACAATGAAGTCTTTGTCATGCCAAAGACATCCATTTCCATAGCACCTGAGCAGGCTGAAGGCAATGAACTTTGGTACTTCTGATAAGTCAGTTTCTCCATGCATGATTTTGGAGCTGAGTATGTATTTCATGCTAAAATAAAGCACGTTGCAAGACTAAAAGAGAAGCCAGAGATTTTTGTAATCCAAAGCTGCTATCTGCAAGGTCAGTTCTGATTCACACAGAAAACAATAGTGGGGCCAGCACACTTCCTCCTAAAAATCTCAGCCACAGTTCAGACCAGTTCATTGTGGCATCAAAAGCAGAATGCAACAATTCTTGCTTAATTTTAGCAACACTTGAGCTATAAAATCAGGCAGAGCAGGAAGGAAACTTGCTTGTGCCATTAGCAGTGTGGAGAGGCTCTTACACCAACACTTTATATAAAGCTTTAGCCTAAATGCAGCCATCATCTTTCATCCTTTCCACCCTATAATCTTTTCCCTGATACCTAAGGATGTGGCTCAGACAGTCTCTTCCTCCAATGCATCTGCTTCCCATGGTACTTTCTTTTCCATACTCACAAGACTCAGGCTGGAGGGGTGAAGGTAGCAACTGTCCTTCCAGAAGGGCAAAAATATAATCTCAAAAAATTAAAAATAACTAAAAAGAGTACTCCATAAAAATAACAGCAAATGGCATTGTCTCTCTGGCAAATCTTCAGGAAGGTTTTATTCAAGTGGTAACCATAAGAGTAAATTATCCTGGTAAAAGATGGCTGTGAAGTTAAAAATCAGTGTGGAAGAAACCCAGATATGCATATAATTAAGACTGCATTTTCTCTCAGGCTCCAGAAATCTTACTTTTCAGGATTTGGAGTGTTACCCTTTGGGCTGGCTGGGAAACAGGAACTCTGATGAAAACCTTTGAGGTGTCAGCTGCACATTACAATAAGCCAAGAACATCTCACCAAACCAACAAAGGAGCAGAGAAAATGAGAAGCTTTGACTCCTGCTGTCCCTGACAAGGGCAGTTGCTGGACAGTTTGACTTGGAGGAGATACTCTGCCTAATTTTGGCCAGCTATTTCACACATACTCTGGATACTGCTCTCAGTACAACTACATTAAATGTGCTTTTCTGCAAAATGTCTGCTACCAGGGAGACAGATTCTTCAAAACAAAAGATGTTTAGGTAAAAAAAACCAAAACAACAAGATACAACTACAGCTTTGTTATCAGAATGTCCTTATGAGCTCCATGACTACCTTCTACTAAACAAATGTATGAAAACAAAACTCAGTGCTCATGATAAGAAAGTGAAAAGCATCCCATGTTTTCACTTCCATATTTATTTATCTAGCAACAATCATTTTATGCTTAGAAGTATGACAGACCTACACCCACTAAAGCAATTGTTAGTCTGAAAACCAAAAGCTCCTACCGTTTTGAGGGAGAACAAACAGCTCTTCATTGACTTGTATCTTCATCCTATTCTCATCCAAAGCAGTATGTTTTCCAGTAGCTGGTTCTTCTGTTGTCTTCAGAGAGTACTGTGCGTAGTTAACAATTTCAGGTGAAGTTACTTCTGGTTTGGGGCCATAAATGTTGGGAAACTTCAGAAGTGCTCGAGGCTGGACTGGCTCTGCAGTTTTCTTAACGTTGAACTGAAAATTAAAACCTTGTTTATTACTTTGCACTAATTACACTAATTCCTCCAATTCTCTTAACATTAGATGAGCTGGGACAGGAAAAAGGCAGGGCTTCTGGTCAATCCTACCATCATTTTTTCTTGGTTTCTAGAAACTGCTGCCTGTATGTCTGGAGACTTTCCTGACAACACTGATACCTTCTACTTGGTGTGTTTCTTTTCAGATTTAGTTCTCTACAGGTGTTTGATTACTGTAAGAAAAATATATGTTCTTATCATTTGATTTGTCCTCTGTTCCAGTTAATATTTTCATAAGTTAATCCTTTCATTTTAGTAAAGAAATTAACCATGAAGTTAATTTTGCTTTGATTAAGATATGGCAATTTTTACCTTGATGTTTGAAATTGAATCCAAGAGCAAGAGGCTACAGCCATCTCACAGAATCCAGAATATTTTATGTGAGTATATAGTAAGCATTAAGAGTGCAAAGACATAAATAAAATCTGGAGCAAGTATGACCATAGTGCAGTAAGACTGAGGAGAACTTGTTGAACAAATGAGCCCTGGACTGGCAAACCAAGAGTAATTGATTCAGTGGTCATCTCAGCCTCTTGCTTCTGTGGACCAGAGCTCCATCTGACCATCAGACACACATTTCCTTTTTATTATACCAGGACTGAAATTAGGATTTATGTCTGATTTTGTTCTTAACACTTCAATTCCCTGCTATATTGTGAACATGGGATGAGCAGAAGAACCTGCAAGATGCTCAGGTAGCCCAAACAAAGGCTGGCAGAAAAGGCATTACTGTTCTCCCAAAAACAAACAAACAAACAAACAAACAAACAAACAAACAAACAATTAGTGGAATAGAACAGTTCTCTTCTGCTTATGTCCCAAGAAAGAATCCCACCTTCTTACAACTGAAATAATTCCTGATTAATTTATATTTGGATTCATCAATGGAGAATAACAAAAGCTGACTAGCAAATGACCCCAACCCTTGCAAAAGATTTTATTAATGTTTCCAAAGCATGAAAGACAAAAACCACAAGTAAAATAGCTGTTTTGATTGATTATTGTGCAGTGGGATTATCTCTTAACCTACTGCCTGCAAACCTACTTTTTGTCAAGATTGAGGGTGAGACAGAAAAGGTTCATAACTGTAATTAAAGTTTTTCATTAGTCTTATTGTTTCCTATTAATAATGAATGTAGATGGTGCCCTGAAGCTCTTGTCTGTGTTGGGATTTCCTGACCCCAGCTTGTATGTGCAGAGGAAGCATACCTACCTCTCAAGAAACAGAGCTGAAGAAAGAGGGTTGTCTTAGATGTTAGCCTAGTCACATTCTGCTTGTGGAGATCCTGGTTGCATACACTTGGCAGTGGTAGGGAACTAATTAGGTCAGTGACTCCATCTTCTCAAGGCAGCCAGTGTACCAGTGTTTAGGAAGTCTACTGTGCAACACAGCATTTTGTCTTGTCTAATTTTAAGGGCTTTGAAAGACAAGTGGGCTGCGAAAGAAAGACGTCATTGTGTGCCATCCTCACCTAGCATTCAGTTGAGTTTAGATATTATGAAAATTACACAGTGTGGGGCTGTGAGATCCCTCTTACAGATATGTGAGCCTCATCAGTCCTAAAATACCTTGGAAATGTGAAGTTACTCATCCAAACTTTAAATGGACTTTTCTATTATTCTAAAATTAGAGCAAACCAACCAGGCAGAATAGGTGAAGAATCACTGGACAGCAGCTAGAAAAGGCTTTTGTTGTGCAGAGGCATTACATCCAGCACACACACAGTGCCTGACGTGGTGGCCAGCCTCTGCTGTCCTCTCTCCGGGAGCTGCTGTGTCAGGCTGCTGTCCTGCCACTCCCTGGCCACACTCCGGAGCCTCCTGCCTGCATTGCTCTGTGCTGACAGCACACAAAGCCCTTCCAGATCCTTTGGGATGAAAAACATCATGCAAATCTGAGGTACTGTTAGTACAATCTTTTCTTCCTCTTGCTAAAAGCCAGGAATTTAGTAAAAAAATCCATCAGCACACAGCATCTAACTCCATTGGGTCTAAATATTCCTCTTGTCTGTCTGCTCTGCAGAATTAGAGACGAGAGACATATGCAAGCACAGTGGGACTAGCCCACCCCCTCTTCCAACTGCATCTGCCGCTGTTTATTATTTTGCTGCCAGCTCTTTTCCCAAGTGCTGTGTGCTATTCCAGTTACATGGCAGTGCCCTATGGAAGTTCCCTTTGCAACTCAGCAGTTGTGTCTTAAATAAAGACATGAGCAGAAGAGTTCCGATAGTTCTGCAAAAATGCATGAAAGCAAGTGAACCAAAAGGAGCAAGGGGGCTGCAAATGATCCTTCTGTGTCCCTGCCCAGTGTCACTCAATGACTGTTGCCATTGCTGGATGAGTTTAGGAATCTTCGTTCTGCAAGCTTTGCTGAGACTTTGCAAATTTGCAGCAGTTTCTCATTGTTTTGTAGCTGTATGTTTGTGTTAGGACTCTTCTTCCTCATGTATGCAGGGCATGTCCATGGGGAGCCTCTGTTTACAGCAAATACCAGCATCACTGTCATGGGAGACATGCCAAGTGAATAAAATGCAGGCTTGCTACATCTTTCTTTTGTCATCTGTGTTTATCAGAATCAGTGGCCCTGACAGGTTTCAATAATTAAATGTGTCCAACACTGACTAGGACATACTGTGTACTAATGTAGTCAGAAAAAAAAAGTCTCAACAGAACAATTTATAAACATAGAGATAATAAAATTTCCTAAGCTCAGAACTCAAATTGAGATTAATTTCTTGAAGGTATAGAGACTGATTCTGAATCAGTGACAGCATAGGAGGATTCATGTTGCTGGCAAGAAAATTATTTTAATTGGAAAGAATTGCTAAACATATGGAATATGCAAACTAAGAACATTTTGCACTTTCTGTGACAGAATGTTCACTCGGCTGCTATAATATGTCTAGATTTATTTAAAAAAACACATAAAGCCAGTAACATTGGAAATAATACTTCAAATTAAAAAATCTACAATGCTGAAAGAATGCAATCACTCAGGTAATAATGTTACATTTAGGGCAGGTTGAATAATTTTATCCCCTGTTGGTCAAATACTGGATTAAGTCATGGCAAAACTTGATGAATATATTGTGAGGACCATAACTGAGTATCTCCTGGGTACTGGAGGCTTAACTGAACAATATGGAGACTTATAGCTTATTTTAGTCCTGCAAACAGGATAGCACCCCCATGGACAAGATCCAGGATGGATTAACACTTTCCCAAGATGTTTCCCAAAAGGCTGTATAAAAGAAAAAAAGCCCAGTCCAAGGGTGGATTTAAAATTAAGATTTGAGATGTTTTTGGGCTTGGAGATTATAACATCAAGCTCTCATAGAAAGAGCCTGATGGTAAAGTTGTCTGTGGGTTGTGTTGCTGCAGACAACAGCTAGAAAAATTGCTATGCAAAGTGATATGGCTGTCAAAGTTACACATTTTTCATTCATGTTAACAGTAAACTTGGAAAAATCTCCTCATTGTTGTACATTCTTATATACAGGTGTTAGCAAATCCCCTGTATGGGGTAGAAAAGACAAGAAAGGAGACTGAAAGGGACATGACTAAGCTATCAAACAGAATAGCAGGTGAAATTCATCCTAGGAAAACGCAAACAGGTTCTAGGACATAGTCACCATACTCATGGAGAGAGGCTCAGAATTAGCAGCAATCTTTTGAGAAGTCCTAACTTCCTCCATGCAGAAGTTAATCCATGGTCAGTGGGAATCATCCTCCCACACCTCTCCTCCCCCCTCCAGCAACTACAAGATCTGCTAATTCCGTTTTCTGTATCTGCACCAGTTCTTACAATACTGTTTGTAGATTTGGTCATCTTTCCTCAGCATAAACTGCAACAGGAACGTGAAGATGCCAAGGTTTTTTTCTACTAAGAGCTTGAGAGTGGAAGCCAGAGAAAGACTGAATATTTAATTACAAACATTACAGAGGAGTTCAATTAGGACTCCTGCTACACTCTTTTAAGAATACAAAAATAACAGTCAGCTCAAGTAATTAAAAGGCAAGCAAAGACTGTTATACAATGGAGCACGGGCCTTTGGAATGGGCTACTATGGCATAACACTTGGTTGAATGGCGAGGTGAAAGTGAAAAGGGCACAGGCACAGACAAATATCAGGAGCAACACCCAACAGGTAATACTTTCAGAGACTGACCAGTGCTATAGATTGTGATAAAGATCACATTCAACCAAGGAAATCATCAAACACTTCCCTTTGAAGAAGAGATTCCCATTAATAAGTATATTAAAAGCATCCTATAATTCTCCTAGCTCCCGCTTGCACTGAGCTCAGGAGTAAATCAGGCTGTTTGGATTCTAACAAACATGAAAGAGCATACAGGGATGCCTGACACTATCCATACTCCACATTGCTTTTACAGTAAATGAAAAAGAAATTCACAGCATGATGAGATTGTCCAGTCATCACAATCTAGATTCTCACTCGCTTTTTATTGTGATTTCAATGCCTTAACTTCACACATACTTAATCCTCTCAGTTAGAGGGGCAGAGGAAGGAGGAGGGAAGGTTTTCGCAAGAAACCAGCTGTTGACAGGGAACTATCCTGCAGGAACTATGAGATATTGTGAATAGAATTAAATAGCTGCTATATGAGATCTCAGCAGGAGCCATCTCCTCTTCACAATGCTGCATGCCACCTGGTACAGTCCAGTTCTCTCTTCTTAGGAAATTATTTCTCTTTTGATCTATCTTAACAGCTAAGCAGCATTTCCAGTCCTCATCCCCTGTTTCTGCCATTAGCAGCTTTCTCTTTGGCTCCGTGGCAGCTGTCTCCAGCTCCTGTAATTCTGTGGTACCCAGCTCATCTCTGTTTTTCCCTCACTCCTCCTCCCACTGGCATGTTGTTATATCCTGAACACAGTGAGCAGATAAACAGGCAGCATAAATCACATGCTGAGTAGCCTAACAGGGAAGTTGCATTCCCACCCTCTGCATTTAAAGAAAAATCACAGAGTAAATTAGAGACTGTGTCTTACTTGCTGGACTGGCTGAAGCACACTGGGCTTAGTGTTTTCCGTCTCCTCCTCTTGGTCCTTTTCTGAGAGTCCTTTCCCAGGTTGCTTGCATTTGCAGAAGCAGGTGAGACCGCAGAGGGCAAGGATGCTAGTTGCAGTCCCTAAGGTAGCCCCCAGGGCTATAACTGGAGCAGACAAAACCATTGTCCTGTGCTGCACAGAAACAGAAAGCACAGAGACCCTGTGGTCCTTTCTACTCCCTGGGAGAGCAGCTCTCCCACATCCACTCGGATTCCTAGCCTGGCTTCATTCTCCTTGGAAGTCTGAAAGCATTTCTCTTGTGCAGCAAAGAAAAGGGACCAATCTAGACACACAGATAAATCATCCCACCTTTGCTAGGCAACAAGACTGCCTTTCTATCCTGCTGATGGAGTTGCTGCTCCAGGTCAGGGAGAGGAAATAGTAATTGTGGTGCCTGCAATCTCCATAGAGCTGCAAACAGGCAGTTTTCATTGAAGCCTGTTCTCCAGCTCCACTGGGAAAAGTCTGATGTGTGATAGAGAGGAAAGACGTCAGCAGAAGGGGCTGGCCTTGCTAGCTAACTCACAGAAAGTGCATCCAAATGTTTGATCATCTCTCTAGCAACATTTCTCGGGGTTGACTTGCTGATATGCTCAAGAGGTTGCGGTTTTTTTGTCTTAAGGAAAAGATAGTGACTGCCAAAAGCTGCTGGCCTGAGAAGCCCTGTTATGATAGCACTGCACGATAACTCTGTAGTCACAGTAAAGCTTCTGTATAAGTCAGGCAAAACTTTCTCATCCTTCAGAGGCTGCAGAACAAACACAGGCAAGAATTAAACGCTGTCCCATGCCCCACCACCTGCCCCTCAAAGCACAGGCTCTGAACCTTTTGGAGCTGCTTTCTGCAGGATAAATGCAGAGCAGCACCTCTATTTAAAAAGAGAGCAGAAAATCCTACCAAACAAGACACACTAGTGCATATGCTGCTTCCTCTGGAGAAAATGAGAAAGCAAACAACATATGCTAGATATTAGTCATAGTGCTTTCCACACTGGTGTCAGGCAGTGGGCTGCTAAGCACAGGGCAGGAACCTGCATGAATAGACTTGAAGAGCTAGATGTCCATCCCAGTTTCCTCTTGAAGTGATGGAGTGATTATCTTTCTCTGACTCATTTATTTTTGCCTTATTTCTCGGAATGCCCAGCTTATGGAGGAGGATAATAAATGCCATCATCTGGTATGTTTGTCATGACATGTACTCCCCTTTCCTGGGTACTTCACAAAGAGAATCTAGTGGTCAGAAAGTGATTGTAATTCTGGTCACTGTATCTCTCAGCCAGAGTGAAAATAGTAAGCAAAATGCAAAATATTCCAAAAAATACCCAGTTCTACTGATTCTACTGGGAGTTTGTCATTCTATTTTGGAATATAGTTGATGCCCATGGATCAGGAAAACAAATTAACTATGTACAGAGAATTTTTTAGAAATTCAGGGGGTTTGATCCTTCTGTAGCTCAGGTTTTGCATAGATTTTTCTTTACTTTTTTTTCTTTGATGTTTCACATCTTACTCATCACAACTCAGCCTTTGTTCCTTGATGACATGTTCACCTCCCTGGTACAAAACTTCCCTCACACATCTGAATCTCACTTTAGTTGTTAGATTCCTCTGTAACACTGCAGCATCCTAATGGCCACAGTGCACATTCCCCTTCTCCTCACCCTACCTGGCTTGTCTCACCCCTCACTTCCAAGCCTCCTGACCCCCCATCAAGAATCAAATCCCAATGGACTACTTAAGCAGAGGCAGTTCCCTAATAAACTGCTGAGCCCGTGGAAAATGGTCTTTCAGCTCAGCCCACAGAAGGAAAACTTTGAGCTTTGTCTTCTATCTACAAGAACAAAAGCTGGGCACACCAGGCTGGACCACTGGCACACCTCTCCCTGTGCTCAGCAGTGGGAAGAACATCACACAGAGGAGGTTGAGAAATCTGACTGAATTATCCCTTGGCTTCTTTCTCTTCCTGTCTCAGGAGATTCCAAAGTCTTGAGCAGCATCCTTGTGCTTACCTCTTCTGATGGGAATTTTCTCTGCCACAGGTAGACTGTTCCAACAATTTTTGACTTATCTAATAGTTATTTCATTCAGCCCACAGTTATCAAGTGACATTATAATAATGGTGCCATGAGGTCTCATCTTGAGTTTGAAGAATGAACCATATTGTTATGGACTTCTACCACCACCCAAAAGAAGAAGAAGTGAGAAGAGTCTAAAAGATGACAAAAAAGATGGGCACACTCTTTAGATGCCTTTGATTTCCTCCACAGGATGGGTTCTTCCTAGAATGCTAATGAAATCTAACACAGAGACCCCAGGGATTTGGAAACCACATAAAGAGGAAGAAGGGTTCTACCCTGTTAAGGGTAGCATTCAGTGAAAGAGAATTAGAGTGGAGAAGGCATTCAGTCCATTCATGAGATGCAGTCTTGATGTGTTTCCCACAAGCTGTTCTGAGAATTATGCAAAGACTGCTTACAACATGCTGTAGAAGTAAGGTCACACCAAAGTTTCTCTGCACGACAGTAATTTAATAGCATAATCTCTGAGATATATTCTGCCTGCTTATATAGGAAAAATAAGTTTTCCTTTCCAGAAATTGTATTTGATGTGAAATGTAATAGGTACAGAATCATTGTCAGATACCATTTTTAATAGTAACAGCCAGGCAAGAGCCTTTTGCTGCCATTGCTAGGAAAACAAAGAAGCTCTCCCCAAACATTGAATACTATCAGTACATGAGCTTCTACAAGTGACAGGCCAAAGATTTCAGATTTTTGTGTGTGTACTGATGCATGTACAGATACATAATTTAACTGTAGCTTTGGCATGTACTGCCACTGCATGGTTGTTTATTTTTAGTACATTCTGTTCTAAAAGAAATTCGGCCATAAATGTCTTTCAAAGTCATCTTTACACTTGCTTGTTTCAACACCCAATAATTGAATCACTTATTTTTCTTTAAAGCAGTAGCAGGATAAAATGGGGTCAGGTAATGACATTTCTCACTGGCCATTCACACTGATAGTGTCCAGAATCACATAGCTTTTTCATCTGTCACATCTGCCATTAGAAAGAGACTTGCCAAGGTGGAAAGATGAGAGCCTGTTTTTGCAATCCAGACTTTAGGGGCAGGTTCAGGCCTGACAACATATTTCACAGTCATCCTATCCACATTTTCTCTAGATTCTGGTGGAAGGAATGTATAAGAATGGCAAAAGCATATACATGGTTGTCAGCTTCTTCTATTTCAGACAGGAATATTCTGTGATGACGAAATATAAGGTACCACTAAACCTTTGGTGCCTATAGATTCTTTGTTCCTGCTGTGAGCTCTTCTGCTGATATTTTGGGACTTTCTGTTCATTGACTGTATAAAAGAGGCTTACTCTTAATTAAGACTTGGTAGTACAGATCACATGGAGAATTACAAGAGCTTTTGCATTGCCTAGCTGTAGTTCATGCTTTAACAGAAAAAAAGAAAAACCACAAACCCACCCCCCCCCTTTAATATAATTGCCTACCAACTGAATAATCAGGTGGGATTTTCAACCTTGATTTTGACAACTGAAGACACGCATTAAAGTTCCAGAATCCAGAAGGAAAAGCTGACATACATCTGAATGAAAGATGTTTGCACACTACTTTCCCTGACTCAGCCTTCTCCACTCCATCAGGGGTTGCTATCAGAGACACTCTGTTTCTCACTGAGGCATTTCACCAGGCAGAAGTGTGAGTTAACAGATGGAAATGGGAAATAAAGTTGTTCAGGCTTTTTTATTTTTTTTTCCTCAGGGAAATCCTTGTGACAGTCAGATTTAGCCTGAAGGTGTAAGCTCATGTTTTCACTTGTGTTGACTTGTTATGTGATTCTGTGCTACAGAAATGGAACAGTTTGAACAGAGTGGTGGTGGTCTAAAATAACTTTCCAGATCACAGCAAGGTGTTTATATCATCCACTTCAGGCACTGAAATAGTCAGTTAGTAACAGAAGACCACATAAGGCTGTCATGCGTTTTGTTTAATAAGCAAATGAAAGATTGTGAAAACAAAAGTGAAGGTAAAAGGCTTGTGCTTGCAATAACTGCATCTAACTCTTTCTGCTTTAGTATGCTGTTGCCTCGGGTTCTAAAAGCTTTAAGAAAGAGATTCTGTCTTCCTCCAAGTGGTGAAGTATTCCTCCACCAGATGGTGAAGTATTAACAAACCACTGAAACAATCCTTTGCAGCACTATTAAGACAAAGCAGTTCTCTCTACATATTCGTATGCAAAGAGAAAGTAAAGAAGGGAGATCTGTGGGAGGAATGTGGGCTTGGTCCCTCCATCACTGCCACTGAAACAGACCTATAGATATAAATCAAGTAAATTAAGTAATTAAGGGAAGAACAAAGAATCAGTTTCTAAAAGGGAGCTGTACAATGATCAACCTCAACAAAACGAGCTCCAGGGTGTGGTACTTCATCTGATGTTAATGGAACCTGCAGATTTCCAGGAGTGCCTGCCACCTGTGTGTGGAGTCTTTTGCCACGTTTCTTCCCTCAGGATGATGATAAGGGTTTAGCACCGTGGAGGGTCCAGCTAGTTGCACGTATGCAGCGTAGGGTTTGTGGTCAGTGATTCTGTACTGGGACACTACACTGTCCTGAGATGAAAATCTGTGGAATTCAGGGGATCTATGGAAAAAATAAGGCTGGCTACCTGTCTCAGGAGACTGCCATGTACCCCCTGTCACCAGCAACTACTGTGAACCTGACTGTTGTACATCTCTTGCATCTCTTGCAGCAGCACTGGATGAATACTGCCAGAGGGTGGAAGACTCAATACTAGAAACTAGAGAGAATGGGCCAAAAAGCAAAAACTGGAGAGGAATAGGAAGTGTCTGTAACATGAGAGTTGGGCATTGGTGTGACTGCTGTAGCAGATGCTATGCTATTTGAAAATAAGGAAAATTAGAAGGAGTTCAGGAAAGCACCATATGAATTAATTAAGGGGTGTGAGGCAGTGGATCAGAGTGTGCCTCAAGAAGGACAGTCTGTATCGATTAAAAGGCTAAGGGGTGTCTTGGTCCAAATCCTCAGGGGACCCATTTGTGGAATAAAACCTTGGATGATAGAGGTTCTGTCCTGTTGAGCAAGGACAGAAGCTAATGCCAGACAAACTCAGAGTGGAAACATTGCAGATTTCCAACAACAGGTATCATTTCTGTGGCAGCAATCTCCGAGGGATTGCAGAGGGTCATGCATCAGTGGTAGTTTTGAAATCAAGACTGGTGTTGTGCAGACTGTTTTAATGGGACTGTTTTCGTTCAGTTGTGGTTACACTGATGTGGAACCACCAATGACACCACCAATGTGGTGGTGCTGTCCTGTATTGTTCCATATGTATATGGGGACCACATGGGATGTGAAGAGAGTATTATTGTATGAGGTAAGTTTTCAAAAAATCACAATCCCTCTGGGAGCATCAAAGGGCCAGCTGCAAAGAGAAAAGCAGCTTTAGAAGGTCACATCATACCACATAGTCCAGCAGAAAAACAGTATCTGTGCATTACCGGGTGAATTGCTTTAGTGTGAGGTCTCATCACCTCAGTAATGCAGATTCAGAAGAAAAATGTCAGCTCCAGCTCAGGATAGACCCAGCTGAAAGAAAGAAAAATGTATCAGTGGAAATGCAACTGGAAGGAGAGTGTTGTTCGGGAAAGCAGCAGACAGAAGGTTAAGTGTGAGCCCAATTAGCAGGTGGTTAAGCAAATGGGTAAATGCTTTCCTGTATGGCGAGGGCATCTGGCTGAGAGCAGATAACAGCTCAGATGGATATCCTGCTTCTCCACTGAACTCTGCTAATTTGCTATTGAAAATCCAAGAAAATAGACCTCGTTTTGTGCCTAATTCATTTTAATGTGAGAACCTGCTCTTGATCAATTGGAGAAGCAGAGCTTATTTCTGGGCAGGTAGTTCCACTGCAAGTGTACATTTATTTCCACTAGGTTTTTTTGTTTTGTTTTGTTTTGTTTTGTTTTGTTTTGTTTTGTTCTGTTTTTGTAATAACACAGGAGATTTGAGAAACTTCAAAGCCTTCCAAAGTGCCAGACACCAGAGTGCACATTGTTCATTTGCAATAAGCGGCTGCCTCCTAGAGGTGACAATATTTTTCTTACCGTTTCTGTTTCGAGTTTATAACATGCCAGAGTTTCAACCTTTTGCAACACTAATGCTGCAAAGGATACTTTGCAGAGAAAATCTTTGGATCTCGTACTTTTAGTTAAAATTATATCTTCAGCTATGTTAAAGCTGCAAAGCCAGGAAATTCAAGAATTATGGTTACCTATAAAGCCTTAGCTCTATCCACTTTCATGTCAGCCTTGTCTTTAAACTTTTAAGTACAGGATAACACCGTTTTATTTGCAAATGAACTGTGAATAGTTTGCTGATAAGATGCAACTCTGATAATGAATCAAGGTTATATACTGAAAACATCTGGGTTTTATATGTGTCTCCCTCCAAAAAATGAGTCGATAAAGAAAAATATTATTCCACATTACTGGCTGATATTACAGCTTAAGCAACTAGAAATACACACCATGATTACATGGGGGTTTTCTCATTTACACCCAACCTGGCACTTGTGGCCTGACTTATGCAAGATCTGTGTGCTCATTTCCGTGGCAAAATTCCATGGAAACTGTGTTGGAAGATGAACAGCACTGTGTGGTATTAAGCTGAAAAAAAAGTAACCTACAACTTTTCTTTAGGAGGTACCATTCCTAAAGAGTGTGAGAAAGCCCAGGCAGGCAAGCAGTCCTTCTGGACTTGCAGCAGAGCCTGGAGGCTCTGTCTTCCACCTCTGGCTCCTCATCCCACTGCCTCTCAGACTGCAGATACCCCTGTCACTGCAGAAAAACTTCCAGAGAAAGACCCGTCAAAAAAGGCTGTCATATTTTTCACTGCACTTCAAGAATCAAGCTAGCAGCAAAACAGCCAAAGCAACATCTGCTTTTGTGTCAGTTAATTCCAGTTTTGGAGCAGATTGCTTTTCCCTTAACTGTTACATGCAGCTCTTGCCTTTCCAGTCTAAAATAGGGTGTCAAAATCAAGTTCATAGATGGATCAGAACACACAACTCAAGGTGTGGAACTGATACTGTGTAAAGGAATGAAAGAGCAAATTACAGCTCCTCAGCCCAGGAAAGAGATACTGCAAGGGAGGAAGAAAGAGGTCTCTAAAATCCTGAGTATATGGGAGAAACTGGCTAAGGATCAGCTTCCCAATTCCAGTGTAAGAACTACACGGAAAATTCAAGTAGGACTCGTATTCAAAACAAGAGAGAAGTATCCTATATGTTTGTCCTGTTCTTATGTGCTTTTCTGGGCAGCCAGAAAAGCTTTTTTTTGGCCCACGCCAGAGAGAGGCCGTGGGGTCAGAGAGGCCTGTAGTTATTCTAGCAGACATCACATGCCATACAAATTGTATTTCCTATGTCCTTTAGGTAAAACCCTGAGAACCCAGCTTGGTTTTTGGAAACGCTATTTTGAGTCACTGACTCATGTAAAGCTGCAGTTTGTCAGCAAACTGCAAACTGTTGGTCTTTTATTGTTTCCTTCCATGTTTCCTTTGAGTCTCAGTGAAAGTTTTCATGTGTCCCCTCCATCTGTCAAAGAGGCACAGGCAGGAAGGCACAGTGAACAGACTGGGAACTGATCTGCTCCATGTAGTCACTCCCTATGTTTATTGGGGTCTTTTCCTGGCTACCTCCATCAGTAGAAGCTGCAAGTACCTCAGCAGTGATAATTCTTAACGTCTAATGGTGAATCACTTTTAGTCCTTATAATATCAAAAACAGTACAGGAACATTTTTCCCTAAGATGATGTTGTTTGATCCTGTTCCTTGACATAGAGACAGAAAACAAAGAGGAGAAAATAATGGAAGATAAGAAAGATTCACATCTTCTAGTTCCAAACTTGAGAAATTATATTCTATTCACGTTCACCTCTAGCTATTCCTTGTGACCCACAAGATTTTTATACAAATTTCAGCCAGCCACTCTTATAAAGTGAGTTGGCACATAAGATCATGAAGCCAGACCTTCCAGTTGAGAGAAAAACACCCTCTACAAAAACATCCTTTTCAGAAAACAGCCTCCAGCCATCAGGAGAGATGCCTTTCACCGAGTTTACTGACTGAGTTAAGTGCAAGAGTGGCATGGATCTGTGCTTATGGTATCCTTACTTCTCTACTGCTGTGATCTCTTTGGCCACCATGCCTTCCTTTGAAATACTTCAGACAGGGAGTTGGTTTTGTTTTTTGCAGAAATATGAGCTTCGTTTAGCTTTTCAGATTGAGATCACAGTGAGATCTGACCTCGTCCTGATCAAGCTTGATAGGTGATTGCTGCTTGGAATTGATGTTGTCCAGTGAGAAATAGAGCAGTGGGTCTTTCATATTTTACACTACTGCCAGCACTGTTATTGACAGCTTTGCAGTC
This sequence comes from Rhabdornis inornatus, assembly GCA_013397075.1. Classification (NCBI taxonomy): domain Eukaryota; kingdom Metazoa; phylum Chordata; class Aves; order Passeriformes; family Rhabdornithidae; genus Rhabdornis; species Rhabdornis inornatus. The sequence continues at coordinate 1,833,617 of VWZS01001621.1, read as the reverse complement.
GGGCCTAATCTAAATGATCTTGAGATAGACACCAGCTTCAGGATTTAGGCACTTCTGTGGTGGAAATCACAGGGGCATTGCCTGTGATTGTCCCAGGGGGCTGTACTTGCTTAGTACACAGGTTTCAAACCTCAAAGTCATTGGGGCAAAACCTTCCCCTAACATAAGACTGAAAAAGTTACATCCAAATTTGAAAGGAGCCTTCCCATGCGTGGTCCTTTCACCAGCTCTGGGAAATAATTTCCTTAATTTTCACAACTGCCCAAATTACACTTCAGAAGACTGTCCTCTCCCCAGTGGGTTCACTGACTTGAAGCCCTGTGTCCTCAGTTGTTCCCTAGCTGCTGTCAAAGAGTAAATAATCTTTGAGCTGCAGATCTACAAAGTGGGTCAGAGGCTCTTTCCTAGGTACAGTAGGAGGAAACTTGACACAGTAATGATGAAGAGTAAAACCCTTAGTGCAAATTCCCTTACTTGACTCAATTGTTTCCACACTGGTTTCCACAGTCTCTACTTCACTGCTGTGCTTACTCTGGCCAGCTCACTCCATCTTTTTTTTCCTGGACACAACTGTGACTTTCAAAACTCAGTTTTATCCTCCCTTTGCTTTCCTAAACCTTTCCCTCCTCCTTCTCTTTTTCCTTTTATCTGTTCATTTTGTTGGTCTTCCCTTTCCCTCACCATGTGCAAATCCACTGTCTGTTGGGAGGATAGATGGCTCTTCTTTCTCTGTACCTTGTCTCCACTTAGTCTCTTCCTGATCCATTCCCACTGTCATATTTCATAAATGGATTACAGATCCCATACCAACATTTGATTGATCTGTTTTCTTACAATGTGAAATCCCAGGCTGACACTGATGTCTTCTCCCAAGAGACTTCAAATGAGCTTAAGCCCAACATGGTCATATTAAAACGCATGATTTTCCCATGCAAGTTGTCTTTACTATCCAAGAGCTTCTCTCACACCACTATGTATCAAAAGCCCTCATCACTCAAGCCTGTACATCTTGGATGTCCCCAGCATGGAATACATATATCACATCAGCAGCAGTTTGCACATTCTTCATCACTACCAGGCTCTTCATGTCTGTACAGCATCACTCCTCTGAAGTACCAGTTCCACTGAAGGTGTTTCATGGCATTATCAGACAAAAAAATGTGATAAAGTTTAAATCATGCTGAAGCTGTGCTTTAGAAGCTTTAGAAGACAAAGAGGTTTTGTTCCAATAAATGTTAAATTTTGCAGTTCACCTAAATTGTGGCAAAATACATGAATCTTGTGTCAAAATTTCTGCTCAAAGTTGTGACACACTTGGTACCAGACAGTAGGAGGGAAAGGTCGGCCCCTGTCTGTGGAACAGGGACAGTTGTGTAATCTTCAGTGGCTGCATGGCAGGTGTGTAGGAGAGATGGCTGCCTACAGCATCTTACCCAGTCTGGCTTTCTCTGCACAGATCAGGAAATGATGGGGGCATGGAAACCACACTATGATTCATACTTTACTTTTTTTTTTTTTTAACAGCTATGTAGATGGTCTAAACATCCTGAAAATCTAGGTAACTTTGTTCCAGACACAGTGGAATGCACAGTGCCTACTGGGTCATACTAATGGCCCTGTGAGGAAGCTCCTGAGCCCACTTTGTGTCATGTCACAGCTGAGAAAAGACAAGACACATGACCCCAGACCCTGCCAAATGTGGTGCCACATACACACATCGCTATTTAGGAAATACTGCTTAACAAAAGGCTTCTTTAAATCACCCTGGGATAACCATGTGCTGCAGTAACCATACACTAGAGTATGAAAAAATATCATTATCTCCTAGCAGTTCATAATTTGAGACAAGTGCCTTCAGTGACAGCAAAGAACATCCCCATTCATTTCAGTCTGCTTTAGTCAAGTACACCCATGAGCAGAGATGCTCCTGTGAGGACCAGTAGGTCAGCAAGCCTGCTGCCCACTCGGTTTAATGATTGGGCAAAAAAATGAGGATGTTTCTGGTTTATTGGGTAAAAAGGCTGACTTGACCATTTGATAAATGTATTTCTTTTTCTATTTGCATTTTACTGTTCCTTTCAGTTATGTCATCACACAAACCAGAACCTTAGTCCTTGTTCTTTTAACAGATCTTAAGATATCAGAATTGCAATGGTCTGAGGCTACTACAGCCATAATTTATTTAATGGCAGGCCACAGAGAGTGCCTCTATGGCCCTCATAAATTCTTGGAGAGACGAGCTCTACATTCTCTTCTCCTTTTTATGATGGTTCAAAACGAGTATCACATGGGCCTCTCTCCCTTCAAGATCAGAAGAGATTATCAGAATAAAGAAAGTAATAAATACTCCACCCGTCTTTCATTTGCAGACACTAACCACTTTGAATATTTCACATCATTCACTACTTCAATTTCCTCCAAGAAAAATTGATTTATTTAAAGAGGAATACAAATGTCCACCCAGAGCCTGTTTATGACATTCTTATCAGAGATAGAAGGTGAATACATGTGCAAAGGATGGAAGCAGACCTCTAAGTAGAAGATTTCTCAGAGTGCCTGGACCTTGATTTGCTACTGAACTCATACTGCATCATGTGCAGATTTACAACAGAACCATCTCTGTAAAAAAACAAGGCTGCAGTTCAAAACTTCCAGTACAAATAAATGGTTTTCCTGCATACAAACCTGTGAACTGAGAGCCAAACCTGAGTTCACTGAAGATAATTGAAACTATTGAAGCAAAGATGAATCTAAAGCCAAAAGGCTAGACTCGAAGGCCCCAACATTAAAGCTTGGTCATGCATGTTTCTATCAGCTAGTTAGATAAATCTAGAATAAATTATATATGAAAACATAGATATGCTTTTCTCTTTAGCAGAAGATCTTAAGGCAGCCTCTCTAATTTATTTCAACTGCACTTACTCTAAGGAGAGCGATGTGCTCACTAAGCAACAGAGGGACCCCTGTTAAGGACTTCAGAACTTGTAATTGTAGGTAATGTGTCAATGTGCCTTTAATGTGTTCAGTAACTAATGGGATAGTCGCTGCAGATGAGTGGAAAAGAAAGGCCCCTGTGGAAGCTTTTTCTTTAATGTAATCACAGCTGTAAGCCAAGGTTAATGTAGCCACAGCTCCCTGGGGAAGCATCATGGATAGATAATTCATGGATTGGGCAGCAGACATCCTCTGTTCCCTCTTAGGTCCACTCTTCTCCAAAGGAATGGTGAAAGCGATAGACTGGCACCCTCGTGCTCCAGGATCCTTCCAGACCCAATGGTAAAAAATCCTGAAATTCCTGGTGACCCAAATAAAATCAGTAGTAGAAGGGGGAGAGAGGTGCAGACATAAATGTACAGGTTCAGCTCCTCCTGCTGCAAAATAGGGGAAAAATTCTTTCCTTTTCCAGATGGATTTGCTGGAAGGGTAAATCCGTGATGGTGCATTATTTTGTATGTACTTTAAGCAGGAGCCCTAGCATGGCAGGAATGGGTATCCCTCAGACACTGAGAGGGGATTAAGGGTGTTTTTCCTGTTAAATGGTTAAGTCATGAGTCGCAGCAGTAGATTTTAAAACCTGAATTATTTCCTTGCAACAACTAAAGCACAGCAATGAGAGGTGACAGGGTGGCCAGCCCAGGCTGAGGCTGTGCTGTGCAAACCACCCCAGTACTGTTTGACAGCACCAAGCAGGAAAGCCTTCAGCCTCCCACTCTTCCTCCCCTTCCCACTGCAGCTCTGCTGGTGCTGCTCCAGCACCCCTTGCATCAAACCTGCCTGTCCAGTCAGTCCCCCTGCTGTCCCCAGCCCTGCTGCTGTCCCACCTGGTGGGCTGGCAGACCCTGCTGGTCCAGTCTGGACCCTCAGCCCCCAGGCCACACCATGCCCCTCGGTGTGGCTGTCTGAGGCACACCAGGCTTTGGTTACGTGCTCACAAGGGACACCAGCAAAACACACTCTGGCTGTCCTGCATGCCCAGGAACCCAGGCTGCATCGATTATTGTGGTCAAAGCTTCAGACATCTTTGGCTGCTTCTGGGGAGGCAAATGCTCTCTTTGGAAAAAGACTCCTGGAACATGCAAGCAGATTCTTTGTTTTAATAACTTTGAAGTTTATTAGCATGTAATCTTTCCAATGTTAACATTTAGCCTCTAGTATCTGCCTGGATAGCAGCTCACTTAAAACAAGACAGGGGCTGTAAGAGTTGAGCTTTAACTTTTCCTAAACTACTTTTCTGTGGATCCAGGTAAAGTCAGAAGTAGCAGAGTGTCCAAACTCTCCTGCTCAGGAGACATGAGAGGAGCTACAAATTATCCTTCCAGAAGAGGAAGCAAATCCGTAAGCTAACCCGGTGAATGGGTGCAATTCACATTGTGCAGGGAACTGGCATTAGAAAAAATAGTAAGAGCCAAACAGCCTTCTAGAGACTCCCACTGAAATATTAAAAAATCCTGCTTAGAGGACAGTTGGGAAGCAAATATGTGAATGACAAGCAAAGGTATTGAGGCAGGTACTGAGACAAGCAGCACAGTCAGAGAGCACAGACAGCTTTTCTGATGAGGGACAAAGGAAAAACAAGTCAGTGCAGTGATATTTGAGTGAGGGACAATGCCCAGTCGCTAATGGACTCTCTATCAGGCAGATCTGTGTACCACAGAGGCAGAGATGTGCTTTCCATTTCCAGCACACACAGGCAGCTCCCATGCACTCTTCTGAGAGGCAGACACGAGACATTTCCTCTGCCTCGGTTAAATTGCCAAGCAAGCACTCACAAGGGTAACTTGTGGCATGGTTACTGTAAGCAAAAGCTTCCCTGCAGGCAAAAGGACACTTCTGCTCACAGGAGATCAAACCAAGCAGGGAAGCTGGCTGGCATTGCATAATCTGTCACAAGGAGATCTCCCCAGCTGGGGCAGCACTGGGTGTCTCCCTTCAGAGACCAAAAATGACCCCAGGCACTGCTCAAACAGCTTGCACCTTACCCCATCACATGGATTCCTTTGCAATCAGCATAACATTGCTCTGCAGGCTGGAAACATCGTGTAAACCCTTTGATCCATCCTTTCTTCACCTAAGGGCAGCAGACAAATCAGATGGCTTCTCCTGATAAAAGGAAGGAATTTGTTGTTTTTTTCAAGGCAATCAGAAGTTCATTACTAGAACTGTCCAAATTAAAGTTCCAGTTTCATCACTTCCATTCTCCTTCCTTCAGCCCAAATAGCCATTGGATCACATATCATTAAAAATGCTAGTTTAATTGGTAAATTATGCTTTGCTAAATTTGGCCTTGAAATCTGATTTTGAAATTAAAATCGACATGTTTTCAACTTTTATTTTAGAAGTTACAACGTTTTTACTATTCCAGCTTTTCTTTAATATTGTTTTCCCTAACTCCATATTTTTCTTTTGTAAAGAAGAACACATCACAAAAAAAAATATTTTTCTTAATTGCCCTTCTTCTGATGACAGATTAAAGTTCCGAGTTTCTAGGTTTGGCTCTTTGAATAGAAAAGTGACTAACCAATAGCAAGCTGATGGTCATCATTTTACGTTTGAGTTCTTTCAAGAAACAGTCAGGGCTAGGACTGCAGCCGGAGTTACTCATTGATATCATGGAGGATGTGTCAGTGTTCTGCTAAAGAACCTGCAAATCCTGTGGATTCATTGCTCCAGATGGTGTCAGCAGTGACATGGAAGCCCCCAAAAATGGAAAGCAAAGCAGAAAATGGAACAGGAACCCAGAGAACTCCAGGTCTTTCTGGGAGGTAGGATCCAAAGAACAGATGTGGAGGGGGACATGAAGGACAAGTAAATCTATGAATGCAACAAGTATGGTCATGGGCACTGGGAAACAGCTTCTTACTCCACTTTGACTTGTCTAGAGCTGTCTTTTATAAAACACATCAGTCTTCAATATAGGGACTTGAAGTCTGTGCTGGTTACTTGTGAAACCCTCAGGAGCTGCCAGAGCTTCAATAATACTCTCCACCAGGAAAGTGCAGTACTGGCTGGCATGAATTCCACTCAAATTGTCCACTCCTAATCACTGCACTACCAAAAAGGTACAGGCAACTTGGAAGGAATGAAAATATAATGGTAGGATCAAGAAGAGTGGAATTATTAGACTGAAGGGGCTGAAAGTCCTTTAAGCCAGAACAGAGAAAGCTTATGTGAGGACTGATTTATATCTGAAAAGTGTCTGATCATAAAGACACCACAGAAAAGGAAGTGATTTCTGTGTGATTAGGGCACTTGGAATTAATTAGTGAGAGGGAGACAAAAAGCACTGAGCTGAAAGCACTGCACAGGAGCAGACTGTGCAGAGGATGGGGGTTCAGGATTCATGAATCCAGAGCTCAGTGGAAACCAGAATTCCTTTTCCAAACGAAAGTGAGCCAAAATACTGGAATGCTGTCCAAAGCAGACATTCCTGGGAAATGATACTGAGCAATTCTACCTAAAACAATATATCCCTGGTTTAGATTTGTCATTAACCTCAGACTGCATATGTAATTGTGTGGTGCTTATCCATGTGATGCCAATCCACAGCAATTTCAGCTATGTGTTATGGTCCATACCATTGCCCCAATAGTTGGTTTTGGTAAAACCAGATGATTTTAAACTTTCAAAATTAGTTAGTATCTTACCATGAATCAGTTATGGTGGCAATCACATAACTTCCATGAACTGTTCGACATAATGGTTTCTATTAGTTCCTGGAATTATTATTTTTTTCCTACATTTCATGGCACAGCAATTAGTAGCAATTAGTGCAATTTTCTTCCATAATTAGATCTTGATGGTATACATTATATTTTGGGAGCTGTTTACAGTGAAAAACTCCAAAGAGAATAACACATGTGACTAAATGACATATGGCTGAACAAAATCTGAAAGATTTCTGCAGAACTGTTTTACCTTTCATGCATCTGCTGTTTTGATTTTAACTATATAAACTTGCAGTGAATTCCCATATCAACAAAAGGGAAAATAATTATTTTTAAATTGGTATGTCTATATATTATTTTCTTGGTTACGCCTACAGATTTCTGCAAACAAGTTTATGTCCTCAGGCATAACTCCAAGTTTTGTAGTGGTCATTTAGGAGCAATACTAATTTTTGCTGAGAGACTTCTTGTGGGCTATGGCACTGTTCAAGTACTTTTTGACATTTTGCTTTGGATTTTGGACATCTGCTAATCATTGTTCATATTTCAAAATCTGTGGAATACCTACTGTCCACCAGAAATTGCGATATACTAACAGGAGAACTCAGGTCTGACAAAACTTCCCACGTGCTTTTTTTTTGTATACGTGCAAAGACAGCTTCTCTTCATGAAGTCCTTGTTTGGTTCCTAAGGGTTCAAAACAACTTCTGTGGCATTTTCTCTACTAGAGGTACCAGCTTTATTGTATCTAGTAAAACTGTGTCCTGTTTTTGCAATATCTCAATAAATTAGAGTGTATTTTGATAGCGAAAACAGGTCTGCTGGCAATTCCTCCTCCATAAGTACCACACTTTGGAAAATAACGAAATACTGAATCTAAATACAAGGCACAAGGTGATAAGATCTTCAGAACTGGCAGGAACCATGAGTACCAGCACTCCCCCTCACTCTGTTATGTGTACTTTGCCAGCTGCAACATTTTCAGCCACATCCCTGATCCCAAAAGCCACCTCCCCCATCAGCACAATTTGTTAGCTTATGGAAAACGTGGCATGCAACAATCTATTTCATCAACTATTTAGTGTGTCAGCATACTACCATGTCCAGGATAAAACATGCTGCATCCTTTTTGCCTTGCTCTTTCCTGAGCACAGGCAGATAATCAGTCATTCAGGAGTAGTATTTTCCCAATAATGTGCTACAAAGGTACTGAGGTTATCAACCTGCCTATCTTGCTTTTGAAGTTTGTTTTATGCCCTCACTACCTCTGATCCTTCTTTTTCCTCCTGGAGTAGTTTTCCCTGAGAGTGGTCTGATTTTTCCTTTTTTCCCCCCTAAACTCTAATGAAAGCAGATTATGTGCCAGTCCCATGTTGCAGAGTGGTTTTGGCATGGTTTTGGCATGCATCATGGACATTGGTTTTGTCCTTGTGTTGAGTGAGAAACATGGAGAACCATTGTCCCACCGCAGACCAGAGCTGCACAGCTTTGCTTGAGCACAAGGAAGATTTTAATCCCTCTGAAAGACAAATATTAAAAGAAGACACTTAGCATTGCTTATTGAGAACATTTATGTGCACAAAGGACACACAACAGGATTAACATGCTGACAAAGGCTGCTTGATGCTCTTTCATGGTCACAAGGACCATGTGCCACCCTGCTGTTTACTAACCAGTGCCTAGGGCAGACCTTCCTTCAGCCAGTGTGCAGAGATGGAAAAGTGATATCCCCCTATGCTGCCTCCCTGTGAGGGTGATAAAAGTTTATCCCTGGACTTTGGCAATCCAGACTTTCTTAAAATAGTCAGCAGTGTACACTGTGAACTTTGCATCACCAAAATAAAGAGTAATCCCTTCCAACACAATGCAGATTTCATTTCCATCTAATTCCTACTCTTGACTGGGTATGATTTGGAGACAAATAGATGGAAAGCCTTATGCTGCTTCTTGATTCTTTCACCAGCATAGAGAGTGTCTAGATCATCTTATTCAATACAGCAATAAGGAAAAAGTGGCTTTAAAACTTACTCAGAGGGTATCTGAGCACTAGCATGGTCTAGAGACAGAATCAGTGCATTTTATAATTCAGTTTCCTTTTCCACGCATGGAAAATGTGCTCTGACACAAACCGAAAGTGTATCAGAGACCAGAAGCTTTCCCAGCTACAGCAGCTTCAGCAAATGGTTCACTAAGCAGAGCTTTGCTGTGAGAAGAGGTTACTGTGATTAAGAGGCTCAGTGGTTGCTGGTTTGCCTCCTACAAGCGTTTCTTGCTAGATCTGCTCGCTGCTTCCTCTGGACAAGTGCACTCCAGCAAAGCAAATCTGTTAATGATTCTCAAAATGAGTAAGTGCTGCTTATGCTGCTGCTCTCTTTTCCCCCTCTCTGATTGCTGGCCCCAAAGCTCATAAGGGCACCTATAAACTGTTGGACTGCCAGAAATAATGGAACACGGAAGGTGCTCCTGATATGCTGAAACATCAAGAAACACACAGGAAAAACCAAAAATCTGTACTTATAGAACCATAAGCTGTCTCAGGGAAGACACAGTCATAAGCTCACTGGGTAGCCATGTGAAAAAGCAGCACAGTACTGTCACGGCCTTCTGCAATCTCAGTGACATAAAGAAGAAAGTCACCTGCCCCCTGAAATCCTAAGAACACAGTTCTCTGGGGAGTCATCCAGGAATAATGGATTCCTGTGTGGTACCAGTCAGAGTGAACATTTCAGGCAAGACCCTCCAAGAAGCAGAGGAAGCTCCTGGCAGCAGGAGCCAGCTGTGGGCAGCAGCAGGAATGGCCGTGGGAGGAGGAGGGATGCTGCAGATCGCGGTGGCAGCAGTGGAGATGCCCGGGGGCTAAACCGGCTGCGGAGGCAGCAGCAGTTCTGCTCCTGCAGGGACTCCCATTGGCCGGGCAGGGTGTCCCAGCCCGGGCAGAGCAGGCTCTGCGGGTATATCTGGGGCTGCTCTGCCGGCCAGGGATGAGGGCTGGCTCTGTCCCTGCACCATGGGGCTGCACAGGTTCCTGCTCTTCGCTGCATTCCTGCTCCACGCCGCCCTGGCCTTCCCGATCCAGGTGAGAGCAGCTCCGTGCAACCCTGCTCCATCTACCTCATCTAGTGAAGCTGCAAAGGCCCACTTTGATAAATTTTCTGCAAGAAAATACTAGCAATAAATAAAGGCAATGTAATGATTTAGTTCCTCCGTTCACCCTGACTTTGATACTACTGTTGCTGTATTTGTCAGCTATAGAAGAATAATGCCTTTTACCTGTTGGTTTTGCAGGAGAACTATGAAAACAGCACAGCAAGTAAGTAGGATTTATACCATATTTTAAAAACAACTGTTATTTCTTGACTGCTTACTACGTACTTGGTTTTGACTTGTTTTTAGAGCATGTGAAAGCACTGACAGACCTTTTGAATAAGGCTATGTTTCATAACTTGTTATTGAGCTGAGTGCAGATGTGTTTTTATAAAGATGTGCTTTACACAGACTTTTGGGGCATAGTTTATTAGGTTAATTTAGATGTGCTTTCACGGTCTTGAAAATAAAATTTAAATTAGACATCTTGATACCTTTTCATTGAGTTGAATGCTATAATAAGACTGCTAATCACTTGCCTCCTTGACTACCTCGGTGCAGCTGGATGAGAAAGAGACATCAGGCATCAAAGAAAGCTTTGCTTTGTTCTGGTTTGGAACAGGCTTAGCTGAATAGCTTTTGTTATCTTGCAAAATACGAGGAGATAATTGTAGACCTTCAGAGGTCAATGGAAAGAAAACTGTAGGCAGACTTTAACTACAGCAAGAAACTAAAAGGTTGGGTGTAGTGTGTGTAGAAAGAAGACACCTTGGAAAAATTTGCTTGACTAGTCAGTGACAAAAGAAAATTGACAAATTCTGCTTTTGAGCTGTCATTTATGTCATTGGAAAAAAGGGATGTTGTAAAATCATTGCTCAATATATTTAGAAGGGGCCAAGGGACATGCTCACTCAAGTTTAAGGCAGTCAGTTGCTCAGACTCAAAGTTGCAGGCTTATTAGGACAAATGCATACAACGAGTTTTAATTTATTGTTGTTACTGCTTTTTTGTGCCTTTTGAGGCATCTTTCAGTATTTAGAGTTTAGGGAAAATGTGAGCTGTATAATTTTGAAAGCCCTATCACACCAGATGTTCATTTCATCAAGGAGATGGCCAATGCCTTCTGTGGTGTCTCATTTGGGTTTTAAAAAGAAGTTGCAGGTTTTATGTGCCTAGGAATCTGGAGCCTAATTTCCACTGACTTTGACTACTCAGTTAATCCAGTGCCTCTTGGGTGCGTAAATTCTGGATCCAGTCAGCCCATCTCAAAAATGTTCTTCCCTGCAGAATGTTTTTAGATGCCATGGATCTCTCTGATGCAGCTGGTGGGAACTGACCGATTTTTTCTGTAATAAAGCACCATCATTGCAGTGGACTTCCATTGCCATTTAACTGAAGTAACAGTCTGAAGACACAGACTGAAGTCTTTTTGGCTCAATAAAAGCAATTCTGTTGTGGGTGCTAGATAGAGTCTGGAAAGGAAGACATCTCATTACGTTTGATCAATAGTTATGAAAAGGGAATGGTGCTGCAAGGTGTGATAGAACTTGGCATATCTTTTATTGAAAAAAATTATAGTAAAATTTGGGGCACAGATGGACTTGGAAATTATAACTGTTTACATGAGTGTTCACTGCTTCAGTGTTGAATAGGAAAAACAAAATTGTTTCATACTTTGACAAGGAAGACTGCAATTATTAGGAAACTGGAAGAGATTGCCAGATGGGCTTGCAACATATCCATCACACTTAAGAACAGGTCAAACAAACTGTGGTCAGGAATAATACAGATAAAACTGTTTCTGCCTTAGGGAAAGCAGACCAACTGATGACCTCTGAAGGTCCTTCCAATTTTTAAACTTTTTTGATATTATAACAATGAAGATAGAAACGTGTACATCAGGTCAGATTTTCACTTCTGGTTTGTATCTAGAATCTTGTATTTGGTAAAAATCAGAAGGCATCACATTAGAAAGGTACCTTGGGATTCAGAATGGTACCAAGCTGCTGTCGGGTACATAGTGAAGCTGAGATTATTTTCCCCATGCTAAATTAGAGCCTCCATCACATGTTATAACCTTATTCTTTGACACTGTGAAACCAGGGGATATTGTTGAGCTGGTTAGCCTGCACCTGTTGCAGAGAAATCTCGGGAAAAATCACTTTTTTGTCAATGGTTTCTTTTGTAATTTTCTGCACAGAAACTGATAAAATGCTTTACTGATTCTTAGATGGTAAGTGATCAGGGTTCTGTTCCTCAGCACAATCTACCAGGAATTTTCATAGTTGTTTGATTAAATATCTTTTTAATTTCTGTGCCTGTGCATCAGCTGGTGGACTCCATTCCCCTCCACTCAATGGGATCTGCCAAAGGCATTCCCTTGGCTGACAAGGTCCATGTTGTTGAACACTGTGAAGCTGCATTCAGAACCTAATGCTTGTCCTTTTTTTGTTTGTTTGTTTGTTTTTGCTTTTTGCAGCAACAGAACCTACTGAGGTAAGGAAAGCTAATTCAGCTCTTCTGATCACTTTGGGGTTTGACAGTGTGGAAAGTAAAGTCAGGACTCTTGTACTCCACCTGTATCTACAGCTGTGCAGCAAAGTCTTCTCTGCTCAGCTGTGCATCAGAGTGTATCTGAAACTTATTCCACACTTCATATTACACCTGCCTTTTTGATATTCCTATTTTCCATGGTACCAAAGAGGAGTTATCTACCACCCCATGGTACTTCTTCACACATGGCACAGTATATAAAAGCTGCATCAGTGAAAGATACTTCCAATGGTAGCCTGGACACTGTTGATAATTTATATGTTATATTGTTTAATGTTATATTATAAATTGTGAGATAATACTAATGTATGGTTCTTGTAGGTTACTACACAAGAGGATATATTTGGTATGTATTACTCCATCTACAAGTACATATTTGAGGGGATACATTGATTGTTATCTGCTCCAGAAAATAACACATGCTTAACACAAACATACCTTCATGAGGACTTTTAAATTAATGCACTCACCACAATGTTTCACGCAGAGCAAAGTCCCTTGGTTTTGGCTAATTCCTTGGCCTTGCTAAAAACCTCAGCTGTTACTTTTGCTAAAAATAGCTTTGCTTAAGTCATGTCCTGAATTAAGTCACTTCTAAAGATTAGAGGAGGCACAGAGGTCATGTGTTTCTACTTTTTATTGATGTTAAGACTTGCTGCCTAATGTGCAGAGTTGGCTGATTTTGCTAGCAAGGCCCATGAGTCCCTGATGCTGGGCTTAGGTGGGGACATCGGTCCAACCCATGGAAAATGCAGTTCCAGTTTCATTGATCTTGAGGGTTTTTCAAGAGGTCATCATGTCCAGCAAGAAGTAGCAGGACTGCTCTCCATCCATTTTTGCTTCTGGGATCTTATGCTGGGGATTTGAGTGTGAGTTGTTCATAGAAAAGTAAAACTGTGCCATCTCTGGCCTAAAAATACGACTGCTAGGGGGGGAAAAAAAAGGGAGATAATGAAATAATTGAAGGAGAATGTCTCTTGAGACCAGGCTAATGCCAAAATAACCACACCTGGGAGGTTCTCAAGATTGTGTCAGTGAGCAAACACCTACACGATTGAACATCCTTCCAGTCCCTAAATAGGCTCTGTAAGTTTTATATGCATCACTGGAAAAATCATGCATCGTCAGAGTAAAAAATCAGGATTTATATTTTCTCTGGGAATGAGAAAGTGATACTCTTGTGTTTCTGCACAGAATCTCCTTCACCTACAGAGACTGATGAGGAGGACGAAGATATTTTTAGCAAAATTCTGAAAGTTAACAAAGGTAATGCCACCAAATTCCTGTCTGTAAGGGGTCTGTCTTTGTTGCTTTTTTGGGGTGATGTGAGAGGTATGATGTCTTACCACAATCTGTGCAAATGTTTTTCCCACCTTACACATCACCATGTAAGAGATACCACTGGGATTACAGTGTGGTCTGCTGAAGCCCTATAGCATCTCAAAGCTATTGTGTCAGTACCGAAGATGCTTCCAGATGTGGAGGCAACTGAAAAAACTATTGAGACAGTTTCTTCAGCTTTAGCTTTCAACATCTTTGTCATTCTTTGGGCATAAAGAGAAAATGTGGATATTTGTATGTTTTGTTATTTAACTGCCTTTTTCTTCAATGAAGCATCGCTGGCATTCAGCCATTATATGGCTTTGTAGTACAGACTCCTACGTAAGCTGCAGTCAGTTCCATACTCCCTGCTCCAGACTTCCTCTTCTCTGATCTTTCCAAACATTCCCTGATCTATCAGCTTGTCTTCCTCACATTTTCTCCTCCAAGAGTCATTCGAGTGACTTCACTTGCAGTAAAATCGTCTGTAGAAAGAGACACCAAATATTCCTACAGTTTTCTCCTGACAACACTCCTCTTTTGGTTTGCCCAGCTCCTTGGGTTTCCTTATTGGCACCTCCTGCTTTTTCCCAGCACCTTCCTGGGGAGATATTTGATGCCATTCATTCAGTGTCACATGATGGATGATTAAATAGTACCAGAGTAAAACATCATTCTTACTATTGAGACTGCTTGTTTTTCCAAGTGTGCTTAGCAAGTGTGCAGCAATTTATGGCACAAATGTTTCCACCCCTTCTCTCTCCCCAGACAGCTCTCAGTTCTTGCAGGAAGGTGACATGGTTCCACGAAGGAGTCGCAGTGCCATCAACTGTCGCCATTGCAACTGGCCCCAGTCCAGTGATGGGATTGTTCGTATTCCCTATGAATTGGATCCTACGTATGGTGGGTTTAATTTTATTTCTTTTTTAATGGATTTTGTCCAATATGCTTCAGAGAAAATCTTACATTGAGTGAGCACACAAACAGCTGAATAAATCAATTCTAAGGATGTACTTGTGCTGTGCAAGCACAGATAAATTTTAAGTTACAAGGACCTGAATGAGAAATAGATGAAATTTCATTGAGACATTTTGCCTGCATCATGTTTTGGGACTGTTCTCTTGGAGACAACAATAACCATTCCCTCTAATGGTGTCTTCAAGAACACCTGCCTTTATAAGGTTCATGACTATTACAGTGGAGCTTCAGTGGTCTGCTTTTCATCAGCAAAACAGCTTCCCATAATTGTCAGCAAGTGTCCAATAAGATACATCAAAAATCACCACTTTAATTAAGAAAAGTAGTTGAAAAAAGAGGCACCTGAATACCTTTGGACAAATATCTGGATAAATAGGATCTTGTGCCAGGCTGTTAAAATCTTAAACAAAATTCAATACTGAGGAAAAAACAAGAAAGCACCTAGGCTAATGTTTCTGTCCCTCATTTACCCTGTTTTTGAGAATATGTGGGATTTTAATGGCATCTGCTAATTTCTGCTTGTGACCCCTAAAATCAACCCTTTCTTCCCCAGAGGAGAGCCATGTAAAAGGGATTCATGATGCCATGGCAGAATTTGAAGCACTGACTTGTATTAACTTTGTGAAGCGCAAGACAGAACGTGACTACCTCAGTATTAGATCTGCTGATGGGTGAGTTGAATGATAAATTAACAAGTTATTTCTACTCTATTTTTCAATCCTTTTCTACACTGATTCTGTGTGACCTCAGAGAGGCTTTTGTTTTATCACAGTGCCAAGGTATTTTCTTTGGATACCTTATTAGTGCAAGGGCTCATCAGGTACATCAGAAACTCACTGCAGACACTGAAATAATACAAATCATGGAAAAGCACCATTAAGGGGGAAAGAATGTCTAAGCTCATGTTTTCATGTGGTATAGTGCACACTTCAGCACAACATACACTGAATATTGTAGGTCCTATCTACAAAAGTAGACCAATTTCAACTTATGAAATAAATGTTTCTCTGAATCAAGAGAGAGATGGCCATCAAGCTCAGAGTCAGAGCTTATGAGAAAATGAAAATGTTATCTCCATCTTATCTCCAGTTCTGATACTGTCTTTAGTATTTTGGAAAAAAAAAAAGTTATTTCAAGGGAATTAAAATAATGGTAAAATCAGAATTCAGGAGCCTCTGTGCTAACAAAAGTCTTCCAGAAAGATTTAGCAATGATCATACACTTTGTTCTTTTATATGCCATGGTCGCTTTTGCCTCTGTACACCCTATCACAGTGGAGAGAGAGGAATCATTCCACTCCCACAGGAGGTGTGTAAAGCAAGGTTCTCTGTTCTGCCTCTTTGCCTGCCTGCCAATAAAAATCCCATAAGTCTTCTGTTGTTGTTCAATGCCTCTCTCAGCTGCTGGTCCAACTATGGGAAAGTAGGAGGTGGACAGACAGTGTCTGTGATGAAAGGAGGCTGCATGTGGAAAGGAGTAATTCAGCATGAACTGGAGCATGCTCTGGGCTTTTTGCATGAACACTCTCGAAGTGACAGAGATAAACACGTAAAGATCATGTGGGAGTACATCAGTCCTGGTAAGTACTTTGAACTCCTCAGTGTAGGAAGTGGTGTAGACACATCCTGCTGCTCCCAGCTCTCCCTTCTCCCCTGAAGGGAGTGGGTAGGAAGCATACTCTAAGTACAGTATCATATATTACAGCTGACAGACCAGACTTCAAGAAGTTTGAAAACTCCAATAACCTGGGTCTTCCGTATGACTATTCCTCAGTAATGCACTATGGCCCGTAAGTAGCAGCATGGCATTACTATTTTAGGAACTCAAATCTTACATCAGAATTAGTTTCTATCATAACTCTCTCCTCACTACCAGTTTCCCCAATTCCCCTTCTGAGAAAAACAGAGTGAGTCAGTTCAGACAAGCTGCTCCCTAGGATTGGGATACACTCTCCCTTAGCTTTCCATTAGGGAGCCCTCTACTGCTGGGCTTGGGGGCAAAGGAGGGCATCTGGACATTGACTGCTTACTGGTGGACATCTCAATGAGACCTGTTTAAACAGCACTATTAGTCACGGCAACAGCTTATGTACAATTCTTGTTCTCCCTCCAAAGCATCCTACTGAATCCTGAAAGAAGTTATGGTTCTTAGAGAACATTGTTTCTCATGGGTCTTTTCAGATACACATTCTCCAATACCACTGGGAAAGCAACTATTGTACCAATTCCTGATGGATCAGTACATATTGGACAGAGACAAGGGATGAGCAACTTGGATGTGGCCAAAATCAACAAACTTTACAACTGCAGTAAGTATCCCAAAGCCACCCTGTTCTCTTCAACTCAGATTTGGGCACGTTGCAGAGACAGCAGTTTTTCATCAGACTGTGAGACTATTCTCATTAATTCCTGGTACCCACTGGGGCTACTCTGGGAGGAAATGCAAAGGCGAAGCTGAAGGCACATTGTGATTAGTGAGAAAATGGAAACTGCCTCTAAATTAAATCAAACGCATTTGCTATTAGCCTAAGTGGCTGCTGTGCAACTGGACTAACTGCATGCCCCATTTTAAACTTCAATGGAGTAATTTGGTTTCTTACAGTTCAGCAGACAACTATAAATCCCAAAAGAGCCAGACATCACTGTTCCTCATGGCAGCTGGTATTTAAGACCTGGGCCAAAACAAAACAGTTGTGTGCTCCTTTGAACTTGAACAATTTCATGTTGCCTTGTCCAGTTTTCAGAAGTTTGTCATTCCAAGTTTGTATGTTTAAACTCTTTATATGTAACCTCTGGTAGAAGAAATTTTTATATACAATCACAGAAATTTATTCAATCAGGGTGGAAAAAACTGATGAAAGTATTACCTCTTGCACCCCAAGTGCTCCTGACAAGCTTAGAATTTAAGCATTGCAGAGGCATCATATTTGTGCTTGATTCTTCTGACATCACCTAACTTTCCCTTCTCAGTGGAAGTCAGTGGCACCAGCTGCAGTGAATTGAAACTTCTCACACTCTTTACAGAGTTGCAGAAAAGAGATATCTTGATAAATGACAGTGTTAATCGATAAAAATTAAATGTTTTTCAGAGCACTACTTAACTTTCCTCTATGATGCAATATGTGAAAATTAGGACAACATGATTCCTCCTTTTAATCAAGGTGTACCAGTTCTCTGAAATGAATGCTGTCAGATCGGAAAACAGAGATCAGTCCATTCTGAAGAGACTGTAGTTGTGAATGACTGAAATCTTCTGCAATCCTGAAGCAAACATTTTTCCCTCAGGTCGCTGCAGCACTATTCTTGATGGACCTTCTGGGTCACTGAGATCTGCCAACTACCCAAGGAATTACTCAGATAACACCAACTGTGTCTGGCTGATCCGAACCCGAGCCAGAAAGGTAACCACAGGTTAAGAGTGGTCTTGAAATATGGCTGAACTTATTTCCACGTTAAGCATCTTGTGCTTTGAACAGCAGTTGACAGATGAGATCTTAATGAGAAAAGTTTCAGACTAGTCTCTACTTCTTACGTGCTTAAGGCAGGTATAGGCAAAGACAATGCAGAGTTGTGATTTTGAAAAACCTCTACATGTTGGGCTTCAGGTTTGCAAAATCAAGACAAAGCTCCCTGAGCATGGGAGCATTCAGTGATTAGATCTGAACCCCACAACTTCAGGGGAAGAGAGGCAAAGCTGGGTAAGCAGTTCTAGTCTGTCAGTCCATGCTTGGCTACAGTTTAGATTGCCTGGTTTAAAGGACATTCCATGAAAGAAGTATACTTACATATTAAAGGCTGATTTTCTCTTCCCTTCCAGGTTTCCCTGCGCTTTCAAGCCTTTCAGCTGCAGGAAACTAGAGGCTGTCAGGGTGATTATGTCAAAGTTTATGATGGATCCAGCAAGTCTTCTCCAGTTCTAATGGACAAGACCTGTGGATCAAAGATACCCAATGACTTAGTTGCTTCTAGTAATCTTATGCTTGTAGAGTTCATCACAGATGGTGCCCATACAGCTTCTGGTTTCCAAGCCACCTTTACTGCTGGTAAGTCTGAGAACAAGGAGAATGGCAAGGAAAACAGTTCCATGTCAAATCAACCTTTCTATTCACTCAGGAAAAACATTGAAGAACTGCTCTCCGTGGGGATCATCACTTCCTTCCTTGCTTTTGACATAAGGGATCAGTTCTACACTGACCCCATTTATTCATTCATGCAGATGGGGCCACACTCAGGATGAGTGGGTTAGCCCAGTGATACACTGTTCACCTTCCCTCTCAGACATGTGCCATCCTAAAGCACGTGCCAATAAGGGCAATCAGTTTAATGACACTGCTAGTGTTACTAGCACAGCAGAAAGAGAATAAATCACAATGCAGAATTTGAATATATCATTCCCCTGGAAAAGGTGTAGTTTTTAATCACACAGCTCAGAGGGTGAGACAGATGAACGAGTTCACCCAGCCCCAGGACAAGAAGACAGGCAGCATTTCCATGGTCAGGATTCCTGGAACCTTTCCAGCTAGAACACATTTTCTTCAGACCCATTTAATTAAGAACTAAGGCCACAACTAAACAATTAAGTGACCACAGGCTTTTGAGTTAGCATGTACCAGCTGGAATAAAGGAATTCCTGTGTGTGTGGCTGCAGCCTACAGCAACTGCACGATGGTGCACTTGTGTTGGTAGGAAAGGAAGCTTGGCTGTGTCATGCAGCCTTGGAACTGCCATGGGATATGAGCAAGCACACAGAGTTTGCATGAATCCACTGAAATGCACTAACTTGACCATATACCCAAACCAAACCAGCAATTTTGCATTGTCTCTTTGTAGTATCTTTTTCTGTTCACTGTTGCTATGGAAGGAAAGAAAAATAAAAAGAACTCCCTGTGCCACATTGATGCTCACAAATATAAAGCAATCTTAGCTGCCAGATAAAATGTGATTTGGCATGTACATATTTTAGAGATGCTACAGTGTGTTCAGAGACCTCTGAAAGCTAAGAATTCTCTCATTTCATTTACAGTGAGGACCCAAAGAAGAGCTAGCATCCACAACTGACTTAATGAAGAAGAGCCTATTCTGTGAATATTGAAATTATGTGTTTCCTACTTTGTTCCTATCTTGGCTTGGATCAGTATGAAATTTAATTCTATTAAGAATCGAAGTTTTCATCTTCCTGTAAGAGTTTACTTCCCAAGCCATATAAATGTACAAATTCTGTACATCTGGTGTGCTCCTCCTTTTGTATGCACAGTTAAGTTATTACCTCTTTCTATTTAACAATTGAATAAAAAGCTTCATTAAAAAAAAGTTTCCATTTCTCTTTTCCAGTGTGCACTTCCAGCCAAACACACTATCAATGTGATTTGACTTCTTAGCCCCCTTCATTCATTCAGTCATAAGGATGTCTCTTAAGTATACCACAGACATCATCATGGGTTTAGTTAGCTGGCTGAAGAGACCAGCTCCAAACTTCAAAAAAATCATTTTATGGTCTTCACAGTCCTGAGCACAAAAAGGTCTTAGACAGAGTCCTACCCAGCCTAACATTTCAGCTTCCAGAAATGACTTCTCTCTTCCCAACTATGTTATATCCTTAAATCACAGGAAAGGTGGACAAGGCAAATTTGCTTCCAGGAAAGGACTGGTACTTCCTATTGCAATTTTCCTTGTACAGTTCTGGCAGACAGGGGACAGCTAAGGGTGATGGTTTACCACAAGCCATTTTTTGTCCCACAGAGATGATTAAGCCTATCACAGGACAAATGGTGGACCAGATAATGCTACCAGAGTTCATGCACATGATCAGAGAAGATTTTTTTTGTCAATAAAGTAGCTAAGCTCTTCTCTTCTGATCTCTTAAGAGAGCTGCAAGAGTGTCACAACTCCTGTTGATTTATAGCCTTGCCTGCAATCACACTTTAAAAATTATATTCTCTTGACTAAGACATGCCTGTAAGAGATCTGAGAAGAAAATAGGCTGCTATTTTAATTTGTAGCATAGACAGATGATTAAATATATTACTAACCTCTGTATTTAATACTTGTATTTTTAAGTCTGAAAAAAAGGAAATACTTTTCCTGTTCTTACCTGGTAACACTAGAAACCTTGACATTTTTCTCACAGAAATACATTTCTAGAAATACATTTCTAGAAAAGAACAATGGGAAATTAATTTGAATCTCAGAGTAAAATTTATATGGAAAATGAAAAAATGTTTTTTTATTCTTTTATTTTGTTAAAGGAGGCACTAAAAAGACTTAATCTGAAAGAATTTGCTCAAAGGCCTGTCTGTGTTTATACTATATGATGAAGAATCAGTCAGCTCTTGAGAGAAATTTTAATTCCATTGATGATTGCTTCCTTACCCACAGTGGCTGTGCAAATGCCTCTGAACACAGCAATCTTGAGCCTGCTTTAGAAGAGGAATTTCTTCAGTTCTTCAGACACTGCAAGATAGGTTCTGCTTCTGAAGCGTTGGTTGAGTTACTCTGAGCAATCAAGTTCTGCTATCAACACATTATAAAAGGAGTAGTCCTTCTAAAATGCTGTTAAAAATTCAGATCTAGAAAAAAAATGTTGCCAGTTTTGATTCCTAAGCCCCTGCAAAACAAAATGGAGGAAATAATACTGCAAAGCCAGTGGGTGAGGACTATCATCCTAGCACTGTTTTTGAGAGGAATTTCAGGTGTGATTAAGGTGTTCCACACAATTATGAAAATGCAGTCTCAGGTGATTCAGATACTTACCCTTGAAGGAGGAATAATGATTTCAGTAACAGTTCTGAAATATTGTTGGCAATGGCTGAGAAATTAATAAAGTTGTGCTCATCTGTGTATTGCTGAAATTGCTACAATAGTTAAGAAGCTTTCTTTTTAGGAAAACCAAGCAATCTGTGCCAAGAAAAAAATTAGACCCAGTTGATGTTAAAAGCCTGCAGTTTTTCCTTTTAATTCCACTGGAAGAGGAACCACTTCCCTGCCAAGATGCAGTCAAAGTCCAAGTCTGAGTGGAGTTGATCTGAATGTTATTCCACAGAACAGGGCTAAAGCTGGTCACAGAGACAGAGCCAAGGTTCATCCCAAGGATGGGACCACTCAGTCTCCCCAGGACAACTCTGTTGGGATACCAGCAGCTCAGGATGTGGTGAGCAGGCAGTCTCTGATTCCACCTGACCTGATGTCCAGCTGGAATGTACAGGGACAGCAGTACCTGGCAGCCTGTCTGTGTCTGAAAACCATTTCCATCCTGAGGACTTTAACACCCCCTTGCTGTGACTATAAATGCCCCTTGTCCCAGTTTCAACCTGAGGGCAGAAGCCACCCTGTTCAGTGGGATCACACCTCTACTTACTGCCCTATAGCAAAGTGTAACATTTCCCTCATGCAAGTGGGGGTCTCTCTCCAGCTCTAGGGACACGCACAACCCCACAGACAGGGCTGCAGGGCTACCTGAGGGTCAGCCTAGGCATGGTTCCACGAGGCTGCCACTGAATGGGCCCAGCTCACTTCAAACACTCATTGTCACACACACACAAACACACTGTTATGCCTGCATCCTCTTCCTCATCCTTGGCTATCTCCAGAAGAGATATCAGATAAAGCAGCACCATCATCTTCAGAGACACCATCTTGCTGCAGAAAACACCTGATGAGCAAGAGAATATTTCAGCAGGGAGAGCAGCATCACAAATGAAGATGGGAATTGTCCTGGACCCAAATGCAGATATGTGCTCAGTCTCTTCTGGGACAGCAGTAGGCATCTCCCTCAGGCAGTCCTAGTCTGGAAGCTGTAGTGGCAGGATGGAGACTCAGGCACATTGTGAGGCTCCCCTGCAAGTTTCTGTTTCTGGGTTGCTACCCAAGAAGTGTGAAGCTGAGAAGCTGAGACTTCTGAAACAAAACCACTTTGGGAATGTGGAAAACTTCATGCATGCAAAGCCTCCCAGGGATGCAGCAGAACATCTCTTTTAGGACACTGTCTCTTCCCCCAAACTACATCCATAGCAATCCAGCTGGGCCAGTCTTTGTGGAATGAAATACAAAGATTTCCTGGAATGATGTGGGGATGGAGATGTGCACGTGCGGGAAATCACTGGAAGAAGCAGCCAAACAAGGGTTACAAGAACAGCCTGTATTGATAACAAAGGACACAATTCCATGACACAGCACCCAGGAGGATCATGGAGGAATGCAGCATTTATGGCATGACCACAGGGTCTATACCCCATTCAGCAGCAGCACAGAAGACCTGTCCATGGAAAATCCTGCACTCACGTGCCAGCAAGTTTGCAGCTACTGAGTGTGCCTTCCCTTCTTCCCATTACCCCAGCAGGAAAAAAGATGTTTCCTTTCAGCAATGACAAACAGGCTGTTTGAGCACGAGAAACTTCTCTATGAGGAGGCAGAAGGCTCTAATTCCCATACTTGTTTCAGTATGTTTCCCCCTCAAGGTCTGAATTCTTCACTAGGCACTGCACAAACTTGGGCAATTATGAGGGATAACTTGTTTTTTTCACTTTAGAGAAAGGTAGTAACTTTTAGTCTGCCTTTTTGACTACTTTGAATTGTTAAAAATAAGAAATAAAAGTACCAAAACCCACAACCTTCCCTTTTCCCCTTCAATTGTAGCGCATACAGTCATTCATAGCAGCTATTCTGAATCTCATTCAAGCTTCAAAGCAATTGGCACCATCCTTGACCAGGAGAATCCAGGAAAATAGTTACAAGTCAAAGGACAATCAGAAATTCATTAAACAATAATATCATTCTACACCTTCAATGAATGCTTGTCCTTTTACGTGAAGTGATGGTTATAGGAGTGAGAGACCAAACAATGGAAATGAAAAGAAAGCATTTTTATTTGGCATTAATGGGCAAAATAGGTGTTGCCTGAATTTGCCTGTTTTATATCTCTTTCAGGACAATTGTAATGCCAGCATCAGAAGGACCAGGCAGATACAGCCCAGTGATCACCAGGGAAGTTCACAGTGACCAGGGAGATGCAAGGTCAAACAGTGAAACTGGCCCACAGGCCAGGATGAGTGGGATCCATGGCCAAGTGGAGGCACAGCTGTGACAACACTGGAGAGGGACACACCTCCCATCCAGCTGAACCAGAGACTGGAGATGCTGCTCTGAGCTGCAGTGAGGCTCCCAGGCACAGGACTGGAAGGCTTGGAAGGTGCTCCTTGGCAAAGCTGATCAGGGCAATTAAGGTCTCAGTGCACTCAGGGATCTGCAAGCAGGAAATAAAATGGTATTGGGAATGTTGGTGTTCTTTTGGTAGCCAGTGGTTTAGGACAGGCTTAGGATGGTTCTGCAGTAGGTACCAATGTAACCAGACAGCAAGTACCACAGACACTCACGGACATGGAACTGTCAAACCATCTGCACAATGAAAGCACTTAAATCTTAGGAGGATGTGTAGGTAACTCTTTGATTCATTATAATGCTTCCTATCCTTCTCAAGCCTCAGTCTGAATTACAGACCAGAGTTGTGGGGCCTGGTTTTAGTCAGTAACTATACGACAGGAATTATTTTTTATGAGAGTTTTTTTTTTAACTTTCCACCTGTATTGAGAGTTAATATGTGAACACCATTAGGCCATGTCTGTTTCTTCCATGATCTTGCTGCTGCCTCGTCCTGCTGGCAGTTTGTGTCCCAATCAATCTTATTTGCTTTGACTCTTATCTCAAGCCACTTGATGGCAGAATCTTTTGCTTTTCTTTCTAGTGCTCTGTCTTGGTATAGGATGTGTACTTCCATTACATAGTTGTCTTCTAGAACATCTTTTTGGATGCTTTTAATTTATAGCTATTACCTTTTACATCATTGCGTTATGGGATTGCAATGATTGAATTCAGTTGTATTGTCTGTGCATAATCAATTTAAATTGAAAGAAAGAAACTCAGAGAGAACATTCACACATGGAGATATGTGTTTATAATTCTTTTCAGTTGACTTTTAAGCTTCCATTTGCTATATACTTTATTGTTCTTCTTGTGCATGGCAAACTTGGAGAAAATTTTCTATTGGACTTAGCCAAAAGGAGTTAAGAATCTTATGTGTTTTAGGAAGATGCATGATAGTCTTAATATAAAGATTCAAAAGTAACTTTTTTTTTAGCAGTAAGTAGTCCAAAAATGGCACAAAGGTCTCAGCTTCTAATATCAATGGCTCTTTGTTGTGTTATACTTTGCTTTCACTAGCTTGTATAGCTTCACCTCTCAAATGCACATATGAGTATTGGTAATTAGATTTCCTAATATATTTAGATGTAATTTATTGCATTTGTAAATTATCACTTGAAGTAAAATGGCATAAGGACACAGGACTGTGGAGCAGAAGTATTAAGTCATGGGTAACTGATGGATCTGGCTTGTGGAAACCCACCATCAGCACTACATTTTGACTACAAACTTGTGGTTATATTATGTGAGAGGAGCAAGAGCACAAGCTGTTTACAGGAACATGAAAAGCTGTATGAAACCCCAAAACCTGACTCAAATAAGGTATTACAGGATAGGCTTGAGATATATTATCAGAACCTGAAACATGACTCATTCACAGGAGCGCAACACTGATGCCCCAAAGGGACAAAAAAGATGGATGCTGTGGTTACACTTAAACTCCCAAACGTAATCCTTCTAATCTCTTGGAATTAAAACAGCTGTTCATAGGAATGAAGCTGTGCAAGAAAGCTTAAAATATTCCTTTCTGAATGAAACCTAGTTGTAATTTTTATAGGCAGTAAAATCACTGGTCTATCTACAAACAGAATAAATAGCCTGTTAAATCTGCTCTCGTTTTGATCCTGCCTCTTTCCATGGTATTTAGCAAGATATTTTTACAGCTATAACTCAAAGTGTGTTTGA
Source organism: Rhabdornis inornatus (assembly GCA_013397075.1). Taxonomy (NCBI): domain Eukaryota; kingdom Metazoa; phylum Chordata; class Aves; order Passeriformes; family Rhabdornithidae; genus Rhabdornis; species Rhabdornis inornatus. The sequence continues at coordinate 1,808,140 of VWZS01001621.1, read as the reverse complement.
TACAATAGGAGTCAGACTCCTCTTTGCATTGGTTCCAGAAGACATTAATTTTAGCCAAATATGTGCCATTTCTAACAGCAATCTAGAGTTGCTTTTTGTACCTAAGCAATACTAAGCTCTCAGCTGATGGACAACACTCCAGTTTAAAGTGTTCCAGAGTCTACCAGCTAGTAATGTTTATTTTTAGGATCTGTGTGTGTTGGATATGTGCATGATACACCAGATATATGGGAAATGGATACCTAGCATTGTTTGGTTTGAGAATAAATATTTATAAAATTATGTAAATGAAAGAAAAGTAACAGTCTACTTAAACCCACCCCCCAAATCTTTTGGTATTACCCCAAAACCTTTTAAGTTATGCTCTGCATAATAAAATGGAGCTGCCAGTAAATATATTTTCAAAACTAAATGTATTAGTTTGCTTTGGTCTGAAGTCTGTTATCTGGTTCTGTTTCTACCAGTTTCTGATAGGGGGACTGACATTTAGATTTCACACAATATCTTACCTCAACTGACATGTGAGAAAATATTTTCCAGTAGTGATAATAGCATTTAAGTGGTTTTCAAAACAGAAAAAACATCCCCTTCCTTACATGATATACAATTCTTCTTTCCCTAGAACATTATTTAGGACAAGGCTACCCCAGTGAGGTAATGATGTGCCCAAATCAACTGTGTAAAATGAGATCGACTTGCAAGTTACAGCAATTTAAAAATCCTTCAATTCTCCCATTTAAATAAATTGTACAATGAAATGTTAATACTCAGTTCCATTAAAGCTTTTGTTACTTTTGCCAATCCACTCAGTAATCACAAAATAAGAGGCTATTCCTGCAGGATAATTTATTCAGTACATTACTTTCTTTCTCCTGTTGACAAAATGCTCAGAAAAATCCTCACAATAACTTTATTGCCTGAGTTTGTAAATTTATTTGGTAAACGTTTTCATGTGAATATTTTATGAACAATTTGTTGTGGATATTCATGATTCAAATTATAGCATTAATTCAGTGCCTAAGTGGTATGGTTTCTGCATTGTAATTGTCACTTCTGCAACTTACCCACACATTTCCCATTTAGAATTTAAAGTGTGAATAATCACATTCAAACATATATTTTGTGGCTATTTAAGCTTTCAAATTTAAATTTATTTTTGGAAGTTAAAGTAAGCCCTTTTTTCCCCTAACGAATATTAGTGTGGTTTTTTCAATTGCTTACACAGCTCTTGTAATTGAATTTTGCTGACCTAGATTTCCCCTGTAGTTCCAGCAGTTTCAGTTGAGTACAGCCTTTTCACTTCATTTCATTTTCTAGACTTCTGTAGTGTCCAGTAACTGAAAACAAGTTTTCTTCCTGTATAATATGATTTGGAGGGATTGATTACTTGATTTAGTTATTGCTTACTTCACTTTGGAAATTTTGGCAGCAAAAACATCAGAGAGTACTGTCAGCACTGTTTTGGAGTAGATGAATGGAGTTTTTTAGTCCTTGATCAAAATCTCTTCTTCTGACATTTTAATTGTCATGTTAACTGTCTCTTCTTGTCATTTGGGGGGATAATGTCAGTTTGATGAATCTCACATCTATACAGCAGAGCTGGGCATGTTGCCAAGCTCCACACAAATACATAATTTCACTACTTTTAATTGGCTTATTATTTATTCCATGACTGTGGGAGCAATCTCTGCAACATTTTCTGTTAGTACAGAAGTTGTGTTTTCTTCTCCTGAACATGTAGAAATACACCGGTTTTTGTTGATGAGATCCATCTTCTTTTTCCAGAGTCAGAGCCAACCTTACTGCAGAGATTCTAACGTTTGAAAAAGATCAATTCTTGCAGGAAGAGCAGCTATCTCAAACTCCACTTGGGCAAAACTGAAGTGACACTATCCAATACCCATTTTCTCCAAGGAGCATTTCTTTTTCTCTTAGCCTAAAAGCCAAGCCTCTGAGAATTGTCTCACACAACATCTAGCTTTAAAGGGCAGAATACTGGGATATTGATTGAATTGCAAAATTCTTCATAGGTCTGCCATCTATTCCCAGAATAGTAAATATGTAAGCCACCACAGAAAATTATATGCTCATAGAGAGAAGGGGTTTTTTTGGGGATGATCTCTATAGCCCTTTTAGGAAGCTATTTAGCTGTATTTACAGAATGATATGACACAGTTTTTTGCTGCCATTTTTTAGGGTTAGGATTTTCATTATGAGCCATTCTGTAACAATCCTTTACACACAACTTCTCCTCAGAAATTTGTTGAAATCCCTAAGTCTCATGCTCTTTATAGGAGTATTATAAGGAAGTTCAAACAATAGTGTATGAAGAACTGACATAGAGGAGCTGATTCTCCTGGTTCTAGAGATAAATCCAGTACATGCACTACATCTGTCACTCATTTATTCAGCACTGGATATACCTCTTTATACCATAGCTGGTCCAATACTGGCCCCAGGTTAGTTAGTGTTCTCCTGCACTGCCTCAAATCTGGTTTTGCACTCCACAATTCAATACACTTCACTAGTTTTAGGAACCAAATCCCCAAAGTAGTACCTTGAAGTATTTGAGGGTGGTTTTTTTGTTCTTGTTGCACTCTTGTGCTTTCCTTTTTGCAATTTCATTTCTTTTTAATGCATGTCGTACTTCTCTTGCCTTTTTATTTCTCTATGTCCAAAACCCACAAAGACAAAAATGACAGCTCCAGCAGTTTCCTGGGTCTTGTTTTCCAGAGCAATCTCTTCCAAACAGTGATGTCACTGGGCAGTTTAGTTTGCCATTTGGGAGAGCAGTTCTTACATTTCTTCAGGGGATGAGAAGATATTCCAGACTTTTTCATCACCCTTTATATGGGAGAAAAACTGAGGTCAGAGAGAAAGAAGCTGACAGCTGTACTAGAATGTGTCGTATCAGTGGTTATGCTATTGGAATTAGGTGCCATCTGATGAATAAAGACAGTATACCTGATAAGTCAAATTTACAAATGAACATAGCTAAAAGAGAAGAAGGTGTTTAATTAGTTATATTTAACCTCTTAAATCTGCTATTTCTTTTTTCAGTTTGGTGTACTCCAAAAAAAAGTTCTGCAGTTGATTTAATTGATTGGGGTTTTTTTGGTTGGGTTTTTTGTTTTGTTTTGTTTTGTTTTGTTTTGTTTTGTTTTGTTTTGTTTTGTTTTGTTTTGTTTTTGTTGTTGTTTTGTGGGGGGTTTTTGTTTTTGTTTCTGTTTTTGTTTTTGATTTGTTTTGATTTTTCCATTGACTGAACAGATTATTAAGTCAAGAAAATAATTATTGAAATTACCAGAAGCAATGAAGAGTTGCAAGTAGCAGAAGCAATACAAACAGTGAAAAGTGGAAGAAAACTAAAAGAAAAGTGAAAATTAAAATAGGATATACATGCTACTTACTGTTTTGTATTTGTATAAATTTCACTGTTCTTGCATTTTCGTGTGGTCAGTCTGACAGAGCTATATCTTCTCTTTAGTGACTGATGAAATTTTAAAAAGGCACTCCAAAAAAGGTAGGATTTTTAAAAGCTTCCGAGAGCTCTTATTTTCCCAACTTACAGCTTAAAATCTAGACATTTTTACTAAAATCCATGTAGGCTATTTTGCAGAGTTTTACTGCCAGTAACTCTTTTTCAAATGGCAGCTTATACGGTTATTGGTGCTTGGCATGGCATGATCTCTAAAGAATTCATGGGAATTTTGCTTGTTTATGGAGAAAAGTACAGAACATCAGCTGCAGGAAGTGAAACAAAACCAAAAATTTCTTCACAGGTTATTGGCTTGACAGCTTGCACACATTCACTTGCTGTACCTTAATTCTACCTCCTGGGCCCATAGCAGCACATTCCCAGCAAAAGGCAAACCCACCCATATTTCATCTCTGGAAGTTGCATAGTTCAGTGCTCCATAGCAGGAGAAGTAAATGATGTATTTATAGATGCACTGGTGCTGCACAGCCAAATAAAGCTGCTGCATCAAGGAGCAGGTGAGCCAGCAAAGCATCTGCAGAGGGAAAAGCAGGCATGGCTGTTGCTGAGATACCACGTCTGCAACACAAAAAGTAGTACAAATTGACTTTCTTTATGAACCTACCACAGCACATTAGCAATAATCTTGGCATGTAGAAAAAATAATGACTATCCTACATGTATGGCAAGTTAAGCTACAAAGTGATGTAAAGCAGGACCACTCTGATGGGAAAAAAACAGGCAGCAGGGAGAGATTAGTAAAGTGTGTTCATTTTCCTTTTGCTGTGAATGTGGCTGGTGGAATTGGCTTGACACTTGCTGAGAAATTATGGCTTGTATCAGGTATGAGTATCTGAATGTTAGTGTCTGGGTATGGGAAACCATCCTGAAATCATTAATCCAGACCTGGATTTGAATGAACAACTGAGTTTCCTGAAAAGCATGCTTGTTTTAGTTGACTGGAAAATGGTGAGTGATTTCAGATTTGGAACCAATGTTCATCAAGAGGCATTGCCATTTGCATTTGAAAGTAATGTAAATATCACTGCACTTTATGAGCCAATAGGTGATACTATTTCAGTAATTGAAAATTTGGGAAATCTGCCTAATATCCTCAAGCTACTTCTGCTTCAAATAGACAGGGCTTGTTCCAGTTGCAGAAATTGGAGAGTGATCTACTTTTCCTTGGATTGCTAGTGTAGATTATATGGATAGTAAAAACATGACTTACTCTTTAGAAGAAAATTATTACTCAGTAGTCTGAAGTCTTGAAAAGCAGAACTAAGATTCTCCAGTTGTTTAAATTCTCTGACCTGACTTGCATTGTGCTCGGATTGATTCTGGTATAAAGCAATAAATTCAGGCATAGAACAAGTGCTTTAATTTAAACAAATCATTTAACATATTGAAGATGTCCTGGCTGCCTGCAAAATGGAAAATGCTTTAATTGCATTACAGCTTTTAAAGAATATAATGGAAGGCTTAAGCAAGTTCTCCAGAGCAAGAGTGAGCTAGGCTTCAAATTCTCAGTCTTGTCCAAGAGAAGGTGTGCATGAGGTTGGGCAAGTACCTTTTAGTTGCCAATTTATATATGGTAGCAGAAAATGTAGTCTCAAGTTGGGGCTTGGAGGGGACTGTGTGTGTGCATTTTGTGCAGCAGAGAGTGTAGAAAAATTAAGGTTCTGGAAAAAGGGATCTGGATACAGGAACAAATTGAGCATCCTTGGATGTGCAGTTGTTAACGATGATGATTTATCTGGGTTGCAAATTAATGATTTCAGAGGTTGTGAAGAGTCAGCTCAGGTCTATGGAGTCTGTCAGCTTTGGTGCAGTGTGGGCCAGAGCTGTGGAGGGGCCAGCTCAGCAGTGTGTGCATTTTTAGTCCAGGTAGACCTCAGCTAGCCATTGTCTGATCTTACCCTCTGTAAATCCTCTCAGGATTATGCCATGCTCCTCATTGTCTCCTGTCACACCTAGCTTGTTCTAGGTATCTGCCTCTGTGGCTAAAGATCTGATTATGTACGCATTTATTTAATTTGTTAGCTTTGAGTCACAGTGTTGGAGGAAAAATATCTCCCTGCCTTAGAGAACTTGGTCATTGTTGTTTTAAAGAACTGCTAAGTACTCTTTAGTAATTTTATGGCAAAGATTGGGATTAAATCTCTTTCTCAGAGTGTAGTTTTACTGATGTGGTGGTGCAACACACCCCACCCTTCTCGTCAGGCCACACCGTGATCTCAGAAACGCTTGTTAGGGCTCAGCCTTGATGAGTAGCACTTGTGCTCAACTCTGAGCTTATCAGAAACACCATTTGCTCACAGCATCTTGGGAGCTGCCTGCAGAGCTTAACAAACAGCTCTGGAAACTTATTTTTCTTGCCTGAATAACAGCTTAAGTGGAATAAGATTTTTGTTGTCAAACCTTCAAAGAATGTTACCAGCGTGAGTTGTGGTCAGGATGGAAAATCGCTGTGGCTGAAGCCATTTGTCATGGGACCCTGTAAGCTGTGGTCCTGAGACTGAGACCCTTTGTGCCCTCCTAGACTGCAGTGGGCTGTCACCAGCAATGCTCTGCTCACTGGGACAACTCTTAGAACCAGAGAACCCTCAAATTTGGTGTACCTAGAGTGCTGCCACTGAGTGCCCATGATGGAGCCTGGGCTGAAACCCCCACTCCCAGAGACTCAGCCCTTTGCCCATGGAGAAGGTGCAAAGGCATCTGATGTGAGTATTTGTCAGAATTCCAGGGGAATTTTTACAGGTACGTGCCTTGTACAAACTCTTTAGAGCTCTGCATGTGTGCAGGTGTGAATATGCTGTAGCAAATGTACTGTCAATGTTGCGTTCTGAGCTTCTTTAGAACTTTAGGTCTGTAAGTAACTATCAGTTACTGTTGTGCAATAGTAAATTTTATATGAATATTTTGCTAAATTGTTTAAATTAGGTATTGGTTGAGTGCTGTTAAGGTGAAGTGCTGTTAAAACCTTCAGGCCTAAACTGCTGGTCAAGTTCAGGGTGAAGTTTAGCAGGGAGGTCTGCCCTGAACATTGTCACTCAATGTGACTCTCCTTGTTCCTTTTCATCCTTCTGCATTTCTATCCTTACCCTTTCCCATGCCCAGCCTCTGTATAGATAATCTTTGGTTGATTTGAGTTTTAGATTGATTGGTTTTTTGGATATTAGTCCAATTTTTCTCTTTGTCCTTTATCTAGTAAGTAGTAGAGTAGGCCTTGCCAACAGACCTTGTTGTGCTTTCACTTTAATATTAAACCTGGTTTTGCTGATCCCTTTGATGGTGATTCTTTGAAAAACCTAAACCATTCATTTATGTCACCTGCAGAAATCATAAAACTATCCTTTTTTTCAGCCTATTTCCAGCACTATCTGCTTGCCATTTTCCCTAACAAGTGTCACATAACGCCCCTCTTGTAGTTGCTGCAGTGTCTAATGATTGAATCACATAAAACAAATCTGGAAATAAAATATCAGTGCTATTCTAACTCTTTTAAACCTCAAATACTTTCAGGACTGACATTTGTCAGCCAAAAGCTGCTGTCACACCATCAGTCACTTTTAGAAGCAAAGCACTTTCCAGAAAAACAAATTTAAGGGTGAGGATAACTTAACCTTACCTTTAGTTCACATAAAGAAAAATCTTGTCTGCCTATCCTAAATACTTAATTATTTCTGTTATCAAAGTGATTTCATGCTGAATGTAGTACAGAGACCTCTGCCAAAAAAAACCAACAAAAAACCATGAGGAATCAGAAAATGACCTGAAACTGAACTCTAAATTAGAAACAAATCAATCTGTTAGATGCCAAAGGTAAGCCAGAAATTTGATGGAGTCAGCAATAAATCTATTTGTCTCCGGTACTGTTGTTCAGGCTTGGTAAAAGGGTACCTCAGGAGCCAGCACTTTCAGGTGAAAAGAAAGGTAAAAGTTTGCTTAGTCTCTGCAAATGCATGAGGGTGCTCACTGTATCTCATTTATTTTGCTCTTAAAACTGACATGTAGAGGGATCAAATCTTAAAATCATCCTCATCTTTATATTTGAAGTCTTTATTTTTCTTACCAGCAATAAATTTGTAGACTATGTGGTTTGTATATGCAGGGAGAAGACATGAAAAGCCAAAGCTCAATGAGAGTTGAAGCTGGTCAGTGTTTCATATCAGAGTCAGATATGAGGGGCTTTTCAAAGCAGGCTAATAGCAAGAGGGGGTCTAAAGAAAACATTGGACTGATACTTGTTAAAGATGATTATCTGGCTGAGAGCAAGGTTGTTCCACATTAAGATGAAATCACGCCTCTCTTTATAGAGCAGAAGTTCAAATAAATTAATTTTTTTATCAGTTTGCAGTCTTTTCCGAAGTGGTAATTACATATTTTGCCGTACTAGAAATAAGATTAAAGAAATGACATGATCTAGAAAATGGCAAATGTAACAAATTGCTAAGTATAGACCCAATTTATCTTCGACTTCTTTACAGTTTAACCTTGAATTTACTTGGCCTTTTTTGGTCCAAGTGAGGGTGGTATAAACAAAAGAGCAGTGATGATGGAGTGTGACATACTGATCGCAGTGTGATTCCCGTGGGGAGGTTTCCAGAGCACGCTCAGAGTTCGCAGAGGCAGGAAGGACAGACCCCTGCAGATGGCAGCAGAGCTTTAAACTTCAGCACCACCAGCACAGTGCGAGTGAAGAGACGATTTCCGTAGATTATTAGATTATTACAGTGATACGTTCTGCTTGTAGTCAGCAACTTACTGATGCCTTAAAAAAAAAAAAGTTTTCATAATTATCAAATAGCAGAAAGATTTTTTTAAGCCTTTTGGAATCCGATTTCCCAGTGCAGACATCTCCTACCACTCTGTTTCATATATTGCAGGTGGGGGAGCTTTTTCCTAAATATTTTTCATCCTTAAGGTCTAGAGCAAGAACTTCACCCAGCTGAATTGGAATAGCATAGCACACTAATACTTCTATAATAAACAGTTCAGTCATAGCAGAATTTAAGTGATTATTTATTAAATCCTTTTGGGTGGCAAATACCTAGTTCTAAAGACTGCCTCAGAAACAGAAAAAACAGATGAGTTCAAACACATGAAAAGGTAACCCTGCTAACCTACTTGGATATGAAATACTATTTCCCTTGCTTTTACTAGCTCTGTGGTCCTAGACTTCTTGAGCTTGTCATGCTGCTTAGGCTATTTCTTCCTTCCTCAAATGTCTTTATCTGCTTTTTTTTTTTCTGGTTTTCTCACCAATGCTAATCCATCTTGTAGTTTGTGTCAATAATCTTTACATCTTCATTATCTCCTTTCAATTTCTAACATTCAGTTTTAATAAGATAGAAACAATCCACAAGAGTAATGATCAAATAGACCCTAGTGCAGGTAAACATATATTTTTTATGCTTCTATTTTGTGGTAGTCCCTCTAAATTTAAGGAATAGTTTGGTACCCATTATGTTTTTGCAGCATTTAAATATTTTGGTTGTTCCTCCTCCCTTTCCACTGGCATTGCTTTATCTCTGTGCTTATATTGTAATTTATTCAGGGCAATGATGGGTGTCTTCTTACTTTATGTACAAAGTATCTGCATATCATCCTTGACTGAATGATGGATTGTTAGCAAATGGCTGTCTATTTTGACACAGTTTCCTGGCTGGTTCATCAAAAAGACAAAGTATGAGATAGTTTTCTGGCAGGATAAGTAAAGATAGGCTATGAAGCTTGAATATGTTTTTGTTTCCAAAATGTAGATGTTTCAAGAGCAATTTTGAAGTATATGGATGGGACAGCTCTGTTGGGTTGTTCAGAGGTTTATTTCTCCAAAAACAGTAAACTTTTGCCTAGTCTGGGTGTGGGATTTTTGTTAGTGTTCCGTCTCCTGCCCTGGAATTTTGTATGTTACTGGATGCTAAAGATTCTCATGTTTTAACAGTAGGGAAAACTGATCTCTGTAAAAGCTTTGCAATGCTTCTAGATGAAAGGTGTTATGTAAATTGTTGGCAGTTTTATTATTTCATATAGTGTGAACTGATGAAAGACAGGAAAGGAGTGGCAGTTACCTCTCAGTATAATATATAACTTGCCTTAGGTAGCACCATTCTGTTCACTGAGCACTTCATTCAGTCCCAGTGGAAAACCAGTGGTGGCATCTGCTGTTTTCATAACAGCCCAAAGAAGATGCCATGTCTCCCAATGGCAAAGCAGCAAAGAAGTAATGTGAGAAACAGCTCTGCTGAAAATAACTTCAGTTATCATCACTGGAGCATGAGGATTCATTCCTACCCCAGGTCTGCTTCCCCTACAGCAAATCTCCTCTCCCATAGTGGTGGGCTGGTGCCATGACTCTCTTGGGCATTCCCAGTTCCTTTTTTTATTTTTTTACTACAGGAGCAGCATAAGAGGACAGGATAAAGGGGAAGGGAGAAGCTGCTAAAAGAAATATACCATTATATGGCAAAACTACTGAGTAAATAGGATACTACTACTATTAATAGTACTACTAATAATAATATTAATAATTTAAAAAGTAGTGCAGCTTCTTACATTCTTTTTCTGGAATCCTGTAATTCAGACACATAGAAAAATTGTTTCCAGTTTGTTTCTCAGAGAGACAGTGAAGGAGAGAGAACATAACACTGCACTATATCATAGCCACTTTGTTCAAGATTTAGCAGGGAGAAACAAACAAAAGCCAGAACCATACTCACTGCGGTTGAAAATCTGCATAGGACCAGCATTGTGACCCTAAAGAAGGCATCAGTACCACCTCTGAGAAACAGCTAACCTTTGGGCAAGCCTGAATACTCACCCACTAATCAGTCAATTAATACAAAATTAGATAAACTGTAGAATTTGAGCAAATAAAAACATGCTGTGATCAAGAAATCGTACAACAGTTGCCTGAACTGAAAACTGGTCACAGTCCATAGCAGAAGTAAAAACCTGTTTCAGGTGAAAAGGTGGAAGGAGCAGACAAGGAGCCTAGATAGATCAGTCAGTTTTACACTGGGGAGTTGAGTAGACCAGTACAGAGCAACAAAAAATTCATGCTGCATCAAGGCAACAACAGAAGTCTTTCAACAGGAAGCAGAATTTGCTTCCACTGTGTCTGAACAAAGTGTTTAATCTAATCCTGAGGAAACAAAACACCTTGCAAGTGTACCCAGTAGTAATGCAAGGTTTAAATATGGTAATTTGAAACCACCTCTCAGTGGGGGAAAGAGTATTTAAACACAGAAAGATCTGAGCCAGCCTCTGAAAAGCCTTCACAGTCAGATTTTGCAGCTAGATGTTTGTGTACAGAGGTATGCTTATATATATAAAAATATGCTTTTATATATTCATATAGTGTATATATATGTGTGTATATGTGATTTTGTGTGTACTTACACATAGAGATTTTTTTTGTCACCGAGTATTTTGTAAAATAACTGGGAGCAGCCTCAAAGGGCATCACACTCAAAGCTGAGATCAAGAAATGAAGGACAAGGGTATAATATCAAGGTGTATATTTTTATCTGTGATTTTCAAAATTATGGGAAGAGCCTCCCAGATTACAGTGGTGATTGGCTTCATTAGGGGCACCAGCTCAGAAGCACTGAGTGTGCTGAAGTTTTGCTTTCACTAAATTGCTTTCTGAGCTCTGAAACTCAGAAGCAATTTAGTGTGCACAGCAACGGATATTGTGAAAATTATTGCTGGGCAAGGAAACAATGCTGTTGGTATCTTAGTAATTTGGTGATTCTTTTAAACAACTGAGAATATTTAGAATTTATTTTTGGGGAAGTATGTGAAAAACTACTTTTTTTTTGTGGGGCATTCAATGAACGGATTCCACAGACAGGAATCTGTGCCTGTTTAAATAATAAGAAAGAAAATCCTTTGAGAAAGCAGTTTTTGGTGTACATTTCCAACCCAAGGTGACCCTGATGGTGGCCATATGGGATGCTACAAAATCTGTAATGCAAATATTATTAAAAGGAATGCTGTGTCCAGTGGATGGTTCCACTTTCTGAAAGGGCATATGGTTACTAAGGGTATATCACTCCTCACTAGATACAGAATTACAAACAAATTACTGGAGTGTTGGCCTGATGTGCACGTCTCAAAGCCCACAAGTTCGTGTGTCCAGAGTTTTGATGAATTCAATACTGAAATAGAAACTGCTGGATCCAAAGAACTTGTATCCAAATGCTGGCCAAGTTTGGTGATGTTCACACTCAGAAAACTGATGTAGACTGAGACTTCTATTCTGAAAGCTGCTATCTGTGGAGTGGAAGGGTGCAAGATTTGTCTGAACCACGTAGTTGAAATGCTGCTCTGGTACAGCTCTGGGCAATTGCATTGCCTACATCTTCCTAGACTTGCATTAGCATCATTAGGATACTTAAATATTTAATGGAACCTTTTGATGAAAAAACGTGCTGGCATAAAAGGAAAAGTGGACAGGCTGAAAAACATTTAAAATTAAATTAATGGCAGTGAGCAGAAAAAAAGTATTCATCATGCCAAAGTGACACCATTTTAAATTGAAAATTATTTAAAATATATTTAGTGCGAAGAAAACTGCTGCAGGTTTTGGAATGCAAAACCTGACACAGAAATGAGCTGGGAGTCCCTCAGAAAGAAGCCACTTCATAACTGGGGAACAGATGCATTTCTGCCTTCCATATTCTGCCAGACATATTCAGGTTTGCTGCCTGCTACAGGCATGTACAGAAGGTTTCCAAGTATCAAAAGACTGAATCTTACATCATCACTTTGCAAAAAAAGAAAAATGGATAACATGGCCTGTGGCAGAAAAGGAACAGGCAGGAAGTTACAGAGCCATTGAGGAAGAAGCATGGAACACAGTCCTGTAAGCAACCAGTTGTAAAACATGGTATTTTTTAATTCCTGAAGTGCCATCCTCAGTGGACTCTAGTAGATTGGGCTGTTCATTCACAAGCAGCAGGGACAAAAGCTGTCTGCCTCCTTCCTTCTCTCTTGACAGTAGGCATTGCATTTTTCATGATGGAGCTAATATCAATCTACTGGTGAATGATACTTTAGTGAAGAGTTTCACATAAAATTTTTCTTAAACAAAGAAAGACTTGAGATTTAGGTTTGCTGAAAGCATGAGTAATTCCATGTGGAACTGGGAAATGTTGGCAACTTGTCACCTCTCTGAAGTGATTTTAGCTACCCTGAAGGCAGTTAATTTTGATTAAAATGTAATATTGCATTATAATAACTATTATATTGCATCCTTAAACAAACCTGTTTCCCTGCTGACCTACCACCTTCTCACTGATGCATTCTTAGTTATTCCCCAGAGGTGCTGGTTTTCACTATGATCCCAGTAGGAAAAGGGCTCAGACTCTGCAAGGTATCTCTTAAAACACTTTTCCTTCACACTAACACAAGAAAAAGAGGATGGTACAGATAATTTTACATCCCCTTAGATGCTGGGAGCCCTGAGCTGCACAGCATCAACAGACCTGCAATCAGAACACAGCACACTGTGCAGATCCCATCCATGGAAAGATCATACAGCATTTTGGCCTTTGAGCTCTTGGAGGATTTTCTCAAAAGAAAACAATCCTATTCATCATTTCTACTGCCAAACAGAAAGTTCTCATGAGGACTTGTTGCTGCACTTTTCAGATAAAGGCAAGGACAGGCAGGTGGTGCTGAGCTGGGTCTGCCTGCAGGTCCCCATCACCATCAGCTGGATGAGTTTTTCCGTGGCACAGGGACATGCACAGCATGACACTGTCCAGAAGGCCAGGCTGTCAGTGGAACACAGCACAGCCCAGCCCTGTGCCTGCTGAGAGTAATTGTGAAGGGCTGCACACTGGTCTTCCAGCTCTAATCATTCTGCTCAGGATAATTCAGAGAACAGCTAATTGCACACTCCCCTCCCTCTCTCATACATCTCATCCTTTTACATAATTTTCAGGGATTTAGCTGTCCTTAGAAACACATACATTTTTTTTCCCCCTCTTTGTTAAACAAGGCTTTAGAACAATTGCAGTAGGCAGACTCTTGAAGAATTAATTCTAGGTTTTACAATGTATGTGGTGCAAGTCTGGACAAAATGTTCAGAATTTTAGTCAGTCTAGGAAAGTTCCCAGAATGGCTGAACTTATCAGATTCAACTTAATGCTGAACCTTAGTGATTAATCTTATTCAAGGGTGTGCCAAACAAACTGGCACCAAATACTGATTCATGCAGGTGCTGTAGAGTTCTTTTCCTTATTGTAGAAATTTTGGATCTTTGATATTTGGGGGGTTTTGTTTGTTTTTGTTTAGTTGGTCAGTTTTTGAGACAATCTGTCTCAATTAAAACTAAGCTGTTCCACTTATTTTCCACTATCTATTGTTGTCTATCTATTGTTGTGTTCCACTACTGTTGTCTTCTTCCTTACCAGATGGCAAAGATTTTATTGCCTTTTTACTGCCCAGATGCAACAGACCAGCACTTCATATTGTTCTAGGTCTGTCTTTTTGTCCTTTTTTCAATTAAATTTTTCTTTCTTTGGTCCTTGAAATATTTCCAAGAAACACTAGATAGACTTTGTGGAATTGTTGTCCAGGTTTACATTATTCTCCATTTCCTATCTGCATCTCAGTTTCTTGATGCTTTTTTCATTGCAGCTTTCAGATAGGGACTTGTTAGTGCCAAGGAATTGAATCTGACAAGAAAACTGACAACATAAGATAAGCAGTTATGCAATTGAAAAGGAACACTTCTAAAACTGAGCTTTTGGTTTTGTGATTTTTTTTTACCTTGGCAGCTTCTAACTAAAAAGGTGAAAATGTAACAAAACCACAAAATTGATCATTAAACATGCAGTTTCTTGCAGTTCAGCCCCTAAATATTAAGTTCAAAGCCATACTTCCACTTGAGACTTTTCTTCCCTCTAACTACCAGTTTCTGGGGTATCTTAATAATTAAGCTTTGGAGGTGCTAAACCAGTTTTTTTTAAATTTTAGTTAACTACTCTTTTACAGTAGCGCAAGAATGAGTCATTTGCTGAAAATTAGACATACCTTTGTATCCTATTGCTGTTCTGTGTTACAGCAGTATATATAAAATATATGGTCGATATATATGCAATGGTTCTTGGGTTTATTTTATTTTACATTCTTCACAGGTAAATTGGCTGTGTTCATTTTTCTTATTTAACAAAATCTTCCTCAGCAAGAAGATTCCAGGAAATGAAAACACTAGAGAGAGCATGTCTTTTTAAAGAATTGTTTGCTAAAATTTCCTAATCATGCTAGAATCTTGTCTACAAGCTTCAGCTTACCACACAGGTGTTCTGGAATAATTCTTGGTGGGAACCTGGGCTTGTGATAGCTCTTAGCTTATACTAACAATTATTATTAACAATTGTTTTTAATTCCCATTTTAATAATTTTAAGTATAGGCAAGCCAATATAAAAGCTCAGCTGGAAACATCAGAGAAAAAAATGTTGGAATAAACAGAGTTCTGACAGTTGCTGACGTTTTACATGGGAGGTCGCTTAGCCCCACTTTCAACTACTTCATTTTAAGTGTGATTTACTGCCTGCAGCACTGCTTACAGTCATGCTCTCTTTGAGATTAACTGCTGTTAGCATCAATTTAATTTAAATTTATTTAATTTAAATTAAAATTTTACTTTAAAATTATCATTAGAGATGGAAGAAAAACAGTTTCAAGGAATTACATTAATACCTCCTACTTCCATGCAAATACAGTAATTTGGCAGTCAGGTTTAAAATTCAGTGTTACCATGTAACCTGAACTTCTCTTTAAAAGGAAAGAGAACAATTCTTTGGGTCCAGTCTGTCTATGAGATATTTTCAATATAAGTACTTGGTTTAACTGACATCCCCATAAATATTTTCTGGTGATTCCGACCTGTGATAAAATTTCCTTCTAACCATCAGTATGAGGAAGAGTTAAATCTCAAGTTTGTGAGCTAAACATCAGAGAAATTACTGCTATTAGGAACATGAGTTTATAATTGTCTGTGCTTCAGGAAAGGTAAAGAAGGCACTGGTTTGATGAGCTGAATTATCCAACCAGCCAGAAAATTACCATCCTGGGGCTATCTATCCAGGGCCAAGAATGACCAAGGGCATCCTTGAAGGGAGCTGGGAGTGTTTAGCCTGGAGAAAGGAAGACTCAAGGAACTTCTTATCCAAATGTGTAAATATCTGAAGGGAGGGTGTTAAAAGGATGCACCCAGACTCTTTCTAGTGCCTAGTGACAAGAAGCAATGAGCACAAACCATGAGACACTTAAATATGACCAAAAAAAAGAGACAATTAAATATGACAAAAAATAAATATGACACTTTTCTGCTGTAGCTGAACATTGAACATGTTTCCCAGGAGGCTTGGAAATATTCAAAATTCAAGGCAGTCATATAATAAAACTGGATGCAGTCTTGGGCAACTTGCTGTAGCTTATCCAGCTTGATTAGGCAAGCACAGAAGGTCTCTTCCATTCTCACTTCTGAGAAAAATAAACACGGAGTACTCATCTTCTGTCTGAATACTTCTTGGTCCTTAGATCCCTTCCTAACAGCTTTCATTCTGAGTCTAGAACCTGATGTGCTCTTCTCTCTCTTACATATATTCCCATATTCCTTAAGTGCTGAATCTACCCCCAGACCACCACGTAGAATTTGGCAGGGGCAGTGCCACCCATTTGTTTCTGGCATCACAAAAGTGCTGTCTGTTTTCCCTGGGGGCTGTGTCTCCAAGCAGCACAGACTCCAGCAGATCATTATCAGAGATCTCAGCCTCTGGAAGGCTGTGGTTAATGCAAGAGGACAGCTTCACTGGGCATTGCTCTCAGGTTTGCCCTCTTTCTAGCCTGACTGCTTTCTGCCAAGAGATTTTCAGCCTTCTTAGGAGTGTGCACCATAGCCTGAAGATGAAATTCTATGATTTCCCTGAAATCTTGTCACTTTGCCCTCCCACCTCGTGAACTCTTCCATTCATCAAACACAGACTCAAGGGACAATAGTTTGTCACTGAGTCCCTTAAGCTGTCTGAGCTGTTTATGCCACTTGCCAATGGAGAAAGTTATGATATATGGAATTTTAAAGGGTTTTGACAATCAGGAGATGACCACTAAGAATCCCATAACTTTCTCCATTCACAGATGAAGTTGCAGTCCAGATGAACTTCTCTTTGTCTTTTCATGCCTAGCTTTGCTCTGGTCCTCTTACTGGACATTGCTCAACATTTCCCACAGGATTGTCATGGCTAATAGTGTGCTGTGATGATATACACTGCAGAGAATGATACTTGTTCACAGTCCAACAAGTCTATCTAGATAAAAATTAGAATGAACAAATAGGTAATTTCTAAACCTCTGAATTTCAGTTAGCCTTTGAATCGATTGCTTAAAGTACTTTTGAGAGAATAGGAATAAGAGAGGAACATTTTTTGGTATTCAGAAGGGTGGGAACATAGTAAAAACTTAGGAATAGGGTGGAAAGTTGTCATTCTTGAGAGGTCCATTAAGCAAACTCAAGAATTTGCTAGAAGAATTTATCCTGTGGAAGCATTTCTAAATTGCATTCTGATACAGCAGGAAAACCATTAAAAGCCCCAAAGAGCAAGAGAAACTGACTGTGCTACTTTGTGTACACAAGGAACTTTGTGGTGAAGCTTACTCCCTTAAATCCTTCACTGCTAGGTAGCAAAAGGCCAAATTTGTCAAGAGAAATTAGTCCTTGGCTAGGAAATAGCCTGTTACTTGAAATAATGTTAGCTGCAGAATCTGTACTCATGATAAGTTTACTAAATGTTTTAATGTGTCTTGTGCCAATAATGAGCTTATAAAATATATGACTTGTACCTTGTAATGTAATGCGTTGCCCAAGTGCATTGATTTCCTTTCCATTTCAAGGCATCAAGAATTTCTAGTGTAATGGGCTTGTTTGCAGGCTGCACAAGCTTTCTGAGAGATGCAAAGGTTGTGACTGCACAAATGTGAATTATTCAGTGTGAACAAATTTCTGTGCAAAGCAAACTAAAGTAGTCACTCCGCCACTCTGTTTTATTCTTCCTGCATTTTAAGCCTCTTCAAAGGATAACACTTATCTGCTTTGTTATTGCCCTTTAATGATGCTGAGGTTATTGAGGAAGACAGAAGCAATAAGGATGCTAATTGCTTGCTCAGACATCTATCTCACATTTCCATCCTACTCAAGGTTGTCAGGAGAGAAACCTTTTTGCAACTTGTGCGAATATTCTGCCATTTAGAAACATCCAGCACATAGCCCAGTAGCTGGACAATCTGCTTTAATGAGAGACTTGTATGACTGGAAGTAATTCATCCCCATGCAGGTTGTTCCCTGACATTTTTTATTTACCTCTTCCCACAAGAGGATTATCCATTTAATTATTTGGGTTGTTTTGTTTTTTGAGGTTTTTTTTTTTGTCTCGTTGTACATTTTGAATTATTTCAAAATTCCTCTCTCTTTCTGAATTCCATTTTCACTAAGTAAAATCAAAAGACATTTCTGCAAAGAGAAAACCTATTTTTTTTCTGCTGTAAGTTCTATTTCACTACCTCTCAGTATAGAGAAATATCAGACAAAAATTTTTACAACATAAGACCTGATAACTGCAGAATTCATTGCTAATTTCTACAGACTTACGTTTTTCTGGTTACAGCTGAAGTAATTTCAAGGACAGAATTGTACACTTAAATCAAGACAATTTGTGTAATAGATAAATTCAGTATTACCCACATTAACATGGATGATAAATGCAATATATCTTCACTTAGGAATGTCTCGTATTCCTACATAACGTCCCAAAAAGTTCAGTCAGCAACATGGATTAGCTCTACAGAAAGAGAATGTAAAGCTTGAATATTCACAGTTGAGCAGAGAACACTCCTAGTGCCACATAAATTCCAGACTGAAGCACAGGCAGCCCACATGCTGCAGAAGGAATAGTGTCACCACCTGCAGGGAACCACGGTGGGAGTCACCAGCTGAGGTGTGTGCTGCCTGCAGGTCCTGTTCCCTGTGCTGCAAGAACTGCTCTCCCTTCACACCTGTGACAAACCCACGTGTGCTTCCCCCCTCACTGAGTTCATTCTGAGGCATCCATCCAAAGCTAAACATGTTTGTGCTAGCCTGGATCATCATGAAGGATGTAGGTCAGGGAAGAAGGAATATGGCACCTCTCAGAGGGTGGCAACCTAAACAAGAATATACACAGAACAGTGTAGTATTTATTTTTTTTGTAGTTGGATGTCATATAGGAAAGGAAGTGCTGAAAAAGAGTGAGAAGAATAGAACCTGAATAAATCATCCCTGTGCTAAATCACAATGCCTCAGTAAGATGTGTTCCACTGTGGCAGAGGAGGATTTATTTAATAAGACTAATTTCTATCTACTTTTATTTTTTAAATTTATTGATTCTTTGCATCTTAGCTCTGAAGGTCCTAAAATAAAAATAGAAACACAAGTCAGAAAGCTTCAGAAAGTTAGTCATGACAGATATATGTGTGACATACTAAATTATAGACACAAGGCAGTTCTACAGTTTTCTGAATGTCCTGATAAACAGAGTTCCCTTGAACTCAGAATTTAATACACCAGAATAGCAGGCAGTAAATCTTGGAGTCAAGAATGAAGGACAGACTACTAGAATAAGAAGTTCTGTTTTGGAAAGCAGTGAAGAACATGATTCAGAACTATGCAGTGTAACCCAAAGGAGGCAAAAATCCAATTTGTAACATATCTACAGTGGAATAACCAACATAAATAGAGTGTTGTTATTATGACAAAAAGCAACAAAAGAAAATTAATACTTTTGGGGTGCTTTGTCTGCCTTATATATGTGTGATTTTAGAATAAGAGAACTTTTCCATCTAACAGAGAAAGCTATACTGTAGATAGCAATTAGACTAAAACTTTTACTAAAGAAGTTAATTAACTGCTGGGAAAACTTCTTTATGCTCATACTAAATTCATCTCCCTGAGGCCTTTAAACATAGACAAGATCTTCACATAGAGCATACACCCAGCTCTGTTGGAGGACATATCTTTTTTAAAGGATTTAGTTGATAAAATTCAGTGGTTTATGAGAGGCAAAGTTTGGTGAGATTATTGCAAGAGACTTCTGGCCTGAAAAGCTACAGCACTTCTTGGGGAATTTTATCTACAAAGCCACAGTAAAGCCATGCTCGTGCGAGGAATTCTGAATGACACAGTTGTATGGATTTTATTTGCTGTGATGCGCTGTGTAAGACAGACAAGTTATTCACAATAGTCTCAGAAACAAAACCAAATATGCTGATTGAATTTGTCTTTACACAATGCTTGCTTTCACTTTCAATCACAAAAAGATGTGTCTTTATTGTAGTCTGGCTTCTAACACAAATTGTTCAGGGGAGGTATATGCAGGATACATACAGGATACTTTGGAGAAAGTTATCTGAATATGAGTACTTTATTTTTCTCACAGCAATATGTTATATATGTTTATCACATTACACCAGTAAAGAAAACTTACTAAGGAAAATAATTCTTAATATAGCGTCTTCATTCAGTTTTGGCAGAGATTTCACATACTTTCTTTTGTAGAGAGCATGTGCTTTTTATTACAATAGAAGACAACTTGTGTCTCAAAAGTGGAAAAAAAGTAGTAAGCTTCTGATAAAGTAAAATTGAAAGAAACAGAAGTATTGCTTCCTGGTGCTATTTAACTTCATGCAGTGGAGATACATAAATGGAGAAAGGTTGTTGAACTGGAATTCAATAGCATCAGACAAAAGTCTGTTGAGTGCCAGATTGTGTTCTGTGTTTTAAAAATGATTCATTAGGACTGAAAATCTTACGTCAGCTTTCTTGCTATGTATTAGGAAAACAACAAAACTATTTCTGAAATTTAATTTTGTATATATATTTCAATGAATATGTGATGCTTTCTACTTTTGAGTTAACCAACCATTGTTTGAAAAATGGAAAATGCATGCAGCATCAGTGGAGGAATCAGAAATACAATGCAAAAACAAAGGTTGAAAGGGTAGATTCTACTGCATAGGTTTAAGAAAAGGCAAATTTTTTTCTTAGTTATTCACATAAGCAGATATCATCATAACATGAAAGCAACTGAATAGCTAAGAAAAACAAAAAAGTAGAAAATTAGAGCCTTTTAGGTTAGTGACCAGCCTTTATCAGGGGAATGGTAAGATACATCTTTGCACGTCACTTTTCTGGTGTCATGATGGTTTAAAACAAAAATGCTTTTTGTAACCTAGGAGTGTTAGGTTACACCTAACATTGTTAGGTGTATAACTGCAAAATTCTTGCGTTGCATTTTGTTTCCTGTGCAATGACAGATAAAGCAGAACATATGTGGCTCTCAGACACCATTCAATGTTCCTTGGTCCCAGACACTCTTAATAACCCTCACCTTCTTTAGGAACAGATGTAAGACACCTCCTTTCTCCAGTCCATTTTGGATTGAAAATGCTACTAAATGTGTCATTGTGTCCTTTGTAGCTTCCCTTCTTTGCCTGCTCTTAAGAATCACTGAGACTTAAATGCCCATTTTTTACTCTTTGTACAATATTAAATTCATCCATTTACAGCCAGACATTAGCATGAAACAGGCATCTTTTCAGCAAAGAGACCGAGCACCAAAAGGGGAAATTGCTCACATTTCTTTCTGTCACAGACCAGAGCTCAAAGTCAGCCCCCAAGCTGAGGTGTGTTTGCTCAGGGCCATTATAGCCTTTGGTGCAGTCAGGGCTCTGGGAGAGCCATGCAGCAGAGTCATGGAGGCCTGAAAGTGGCATGTTCCAGCACAATTCCCAACCCAGAAAATCTAGGAATCAGGAGCCTGAGGTCTCATTTTCAACTGTTTAGCCATGACCACTATTTTTAAGATATCTCCATAAAATCCTTATTTTCTGTTGGATGCTTTTGCTGCACCAAACTTCAAGGATGAGGAGGTTAAGAAACTAATGCAAAACTTGAAGGATGGGAATGTATGAAAAATTTCTTCTATCAGTGACTGATTTTCACATACAGTTCTCTCTAGTCTGGGTGGCAGTCTGCAACAGAAATATAAAATAGGTCAAAGAAAAAAGCTGGTCTCCATATGCATGCACTTTAGTTCTGAGATGTGAGAAAAAGATGGGTTGCTTGTTGCCTATATTTTATCAGATTCTCTGGATTTTCAAAAGCCATCTGTGTACACAAGAAAAGGCATGTTGGTGCACGTACAGTAACTATTTGTTGATGGTTTGGTGTGGAATGAAGAGACGTACTCATGACCGCTTTCATCTGTTTAGTGTTAACTTATTTGTGATTCAAAGAAAATCGACTGTTGGAAAAGAAATGAGAATATTGTACAATGTGCTGTGTTGATTTTTCTTGTTAAGGCTTTAATAACCAAGGGCTCTTCTTAGCTAAAATGTTGCAGCTCTTTGAAATCTTCACTTGAAGCATGCTGTGTGTCCCTTGGTAATCACGGTGGAATTAACTGCAGTTTGTAGCCCGACCTGTCTTTGCTCACTGCTTGGAATCATGGTGTGAACAGCAGCTTGCCTTTGAGGCAGCTGTTCTTTAGCAGTGTTAAATGGGATATGCTGTGGCATAATAATTAGTTCAGAAAATTTGAATTCCTTTTAAGATTGATTCATCCCCTGCTGGCTAAGCTTTATGGAAAGAACTAGGATTTATCCACTTTTGTCTTCTACTGATATTGTTTACACTACTGAGCTCACACCCTGTCGTATTCTGCCAGTCTTGCTAATCCTTCCATATGAGTTGTGTGATGAGTTGGAAACATGAGAATCCATTGGGTGCTAGATTTTATAGATTTTATTACCTGATACAACTTTAGTCCTTGGAATTATGATTACTGTATTACTAAATATCTGAAAAGAAATGTTGTATCACACTATTTCAGCAATTCTCCCTAGGGAAATTACACTCCCATCCTACATCATTTGAAACCATTCAGAAAATCTTCTAAGAACTCATAGAAATATAACACTTTCAGAGGTTCATTTTATCTAGTAAGATGTTTTGATCTAGTTTCTCTCTTGCTGTGCCTTTGTAAGGTGTTGTATCAATTCTTGTAGTTGGGGATCTAACACTAAGTTTGAGATAATAGTGAAATATTATAATGGACCTTAAAAGACTTCATGTAGAGATTAGCATGGCATCATTATCACGGGGTTATGAGAAACCTTTTGCAATGAAGATGTATAGAGACTCAGGACTGTGACTGCATCATTGGGAGAAACTGTGTGCAGTGTAACCATCCCAATGGCTGAAACTCTCTCCTCTGGCATTTTGCTTGCAAAGGAGGCAGAAAGCTGTTGGGCTATTCATTAAAACTGTCACGAGTTTTAATGATGCCACTGACTGGCAGGGAAGGCATGCTTCAGGTTCTTGGATGTAACAAGAAATACCTCATGTTTCCAAGTCACTGACCTTATTTCAGCTATTGTCTGTTAGAAGGGGAACTGGCTTTTGACAGCTTTCTTTCATCTGGGCATAGGATGACTTGGATTGTAGCAAAGCAAAAGCTTCTTTCTAAGTGACCATTCAGAGTGCTGCCTGAGAAACTTGAAATGCCTTTGTGTAAGCAATGAAAGGATTGTCCAGAGCAGCTCTCTGGACAAAGGCTCTGCCTTTGAAGGAAGTTATACACAGGGAACAGAATCCTAAATGCTGTTTTTCAGATTCAGGAGGCAGGTGAGCAGTCCTTACAAGAATTTTCCTGAAGAACTAAGCACAGCTACAACAAAGGATGTAGGGCAAACTGCACAGACAGGAAAATCCTCTTTGTTTCTAAATGTTTAGAGAGCAGTAACTCAAAGAAACCTCAGTTAAAAGCAGAACACCATTTTAGATACTCGTGCATGGTCCCAAAACTTAAGATCCAAATCAGACAGATTTGCCAGATGCTTGGGTTCATAATCTGGATATTGTGTACTTGGAGTGTTTAAGTAGCTCACAGGGCATATTGAGTTTGTGTCTGCTCACTAAAAGAGAGATTTTGAGCTCTGGTCATTGAAAGGGGTAACATTTTGGCTGTAGATTTATTGTGAAGTGACACATGTTTTTTCTTTCTGAGCCTGCAACCATGGGTCCACCAGTGATTGAAAACTCTGACTCTCTTTTTCCTTGTTTTGATGAATTAGTTGTGTCACTCTCTATTTTTATATACATCTATCTTTCTGACCCTTTAGTATAAATTTTTAAAAAATAATTTTAAACTAACCTACAGTTTCAAAGTCAAGTCCTCAAATGTTGGGAAGCTTGTTAGGCCAAGTTCTGTAGGAAAGCATGATTTATCATGAGTACACATATTATAATATAGATGGCATACTATACACTGCCAAACGTAGGTTTTAGTGATATTATCATGAGCTATTTGAGTTTGTTTTCTTTTTTTTCCCACAGATCCCTTTTATCATTTTAGTGATGGGAAAAAAAAGAAAAATAAAATGAAGGAAAAAAAGAGAGCTAGATAATGGGACTGATGCCTGATGGTAGGAGGAGGAACACAGAAAGGAATATGCAGGGTGAAAAGAAATGGAAAAATACAGCCAATGATAAAGGTAGCCTGTTTTTCTACTGGATAACACTGAATAAGAATATGTTAAAAACTACTGGAAAGTTTTATTAGTAAAGTTAGTTTAATTTTTACTTCTTGATTCTAAATGAAATAGACAAACATAGACAGTTGCTGCTGAAAATCACAACTTTTCTAATTAACATCATAATGATTGTTAGAACAATCATTACCCTCTGGATTAAATCCCTATGCTGAGAAAGAGAGAAATTCAGAAGAGATCATTAGCAAAAAGTAGTTAACCATGCACCTCTGAAATGAGCTGTAGTAACTGACCCCTAGAGCTATGAAGTTCTATTATCACATCTACAAGGAGATAGAACAGAATCCCTCTGCCCCCCATTATTCTTATTTTAAATGGCTTTAAAAATAAACTGATTAGCTGCCCCAGTTTTAATTCTGCATGTTACAGTGCATGATCTGCTTTGATGGCAAAACTGTGAGTCCTATTGATGTCAACAATAGTGGTATTAAAGCACAAACACCTTCATTGCCATGGCATGAGAGTGAAATACACTCATTATTAAAATAATAACAGGTCTTCCAACAGATTAAGCCAGGAAACTGCCCTTTCACAAAAGGAAAAGTACAAAAGCACTGGGTGCTAGATGCTCAGGAGAAATGGAGCTTCTGTAGTGTATTATAATCAAACAAGGGCCACAGCAAAATCAAAGCCTAAATATTTTGTTTCGTAAAATTGGACTAGAGAGTCTCAAGGGAGAAGTATCAACAGTAATAAAACACATCTTATTGCTTATTTCATCCAAGTTTGGCACTGGACAAAACATACTGTACATTAATTGAATTGATGGCTGGCTTGAAAACCTGGTGAGATTTTATCCAATACATTTTGAATGCCACTCAGTGATGGTGAATATTTTTTAAAAAATAATTTTACTGGGTCACATAACCTAAAAATATCTGAATGGACCCAGTGTGACCCTGTTAGCAGCACTGAAAGTGTTTAATTTTGCATCTGCACCCTCCTAAAGCTGCATCTACTGTAGCAGATATGTGTGTGCAGTTTTAGTGGTTGTAACTCTGATGCCAAAGTGCTCGTGTCAACATAGGGTCCAAAATGGTTCTAAATGCTGGAATATATTTCCAAGCATCTTTTTTGTTTTTTATAGTCCTCTCTTAGATGTGTAATATCAGAACTAGATTGCTACCAGTGCTCCAGACAGCTTGCTTAGGATCAAAGGGAGAGCATCTTTACTTCACTGCAGCGTTGACTGCAGGTAAGAGCTCCCTAATATTTTACTGTTTTATTTATCTTTGTAGGCTCGTTTTTGTATCATATATCCACTGTTAAAATGGCATGGGCCCTATTCACACCTGCCAAGAAATTTACTGTTATATTGAAGAAAGCTACTGACTAGATCATGATACCTGAACAAAGGAAAATTATTTAAGATTATAAAAAAAAAAAACACAACAAGCTGTTAGTAAAGTATTTTCCCAAGTTAAGGAAATGAAAAAAAGAATCAGTTTTTCAAGTAGTTTTGTCTCTCTTCATATTATATTTTCTTTGAGTAATGTTGAAGGGCACAGATACCATTAAAAAGTTCACTTGCTATTGGAGCAGGTAAGAGTCTTGAACCGAGATTTGCAGGAACTTGCCACGGTTTCTCCTTGAGGAAATTGTTATGTCCTGATAAAATGATGGCTTCTCATGATAGACTTTGGTGATGATCTGCTCTTTCAAACTACTTTGTTGTTTGAATATCTTGGAGACCACTTAAGCAGAGCTGTAGCACAGCCAGTGTTTTTATCTTAGACATCTTCTTTAAAGACCCCATGTCAGTCAGTTTACTTCAGAAACCTATTCTCCACTGCAATTTCACTTGAGAAGATGCTAGTGCTGCTGTCCCTGAAGGTTTGTTGCACTTGATCTTGGCAGTTGTGACTGCCCAGTAAGGCAGAGATGATCAGCCTCACACAGTGAACATCAGTGGCACACTGCTCACAGAGACCCCATGCAGCCCCTGAGCACCATGGAAATAACAATTCCCACTGACCATTGCTGGATTTCATAACCACAGAAAAGTGGGAAAACTATTCGTAGTGAAAATCCCAGGCAAATTGTTGAGGAGTTTTGTAGAAGAAATAATCAGTTATATATTTTGCCACAGAGTCAGAAAACTTGTGGTGGTGGAAATTATCAAGACAGGGTCTGTTATTTTCCATGATGGGCCTGAGGAATCAGGTAGAATGATGAATACATTGCTGTGTCTTCATAAAGTCCCACTTCTTGGTGATCTAAGTATTATTATCTTTATGATACTAACAACAAATAGCAATAATACTGATACAGTTTAAAAGTCTTAAATGTAAATGTCCAAACTTTCCAGATGGAATGGACTGTACTGAATAGACATCCTGAAGATTTCTGAAACTGAAGTGTGTAGAGAAAGCAGCAATTTTAATAGTTACGGGTTTTTTTTAACATAGACTTATTTTTTAGAAGTACACTTCAGGATACAGTTCTTAAAGGTTCCATCTTGGTTTTCAGTATGTTTCAATGAAATATTGTTTTACTTTGTGTAAAAGATATGGTTCACAATATTTTGGTAAACTGCACCAGTGATATCAGTCAGTAGTCCCTAGTAACTTTAGTCACAGAGATAAAAGCATACTTTGGAAATTACTGTAATTCTGCAATAATTTCATGTAGGGGAAATAATTTTTGAGAATGAGTGAATCTTATTAGACTAAATAGAACTGACCTGAATACGTCTTCCTACTCAAACCAGAACTAAAACCTTGAAATTTGCATACACCCAGGGAAATTCTGGTAAAAATATTCCAAGTTTTTTCGTGTAGTTAGCTCTGTAACTCCAAAATGTGGAAGAGCTGAATTTACCAAAATGCTAAAGCAGGGCAAGATCTGGTGGTGTTTCTGTCTGGACTGTGAGCAGGAAAGACTGAGTATATTGTGAATTTGCCCTCTGGAGGCTGGTGCTGCCTTGTTCCCTAGAGTGCTGTAAGAAGGGTTTAAAGTGAAGGCTCTGACACTTTCATGGGGCAATATTTCACAAGTCAGTAAATATTGCTGCCAAAATTCTTTTGTGATATTCAACCTAAATACCAAACCTATCAATTCAAATCTAGTCTGCTACTTTGTCTTCACCTGCATAAATAGTTGAAAAAGAGAAAAGAATGAAAATGCAGGAGAAAAACCAAAGGAGGAAAATAAATAAAAAGTGAAATATGCAGAAATGCATTTCTTTTGACTAGTTTTGATAGAACTTGTTATTTTGGACCATGTAAAAAAATAGAATTTACAAAAATCAGCAGAATAAGTGAAGAAAATAAAAGAATCACTGAATATAAGGTGGGACACACATGGAGCAATTTGCAGAGCTTCCGGTTGTCATTTTCTTCTGCACTGCATTGAGAAAAAGAAAGAGGTAAAATAAAGAGATAGAGAGATCTGCAGCTATGTCAAAATTGCTAAGTACCTCAGTGGGTTTCTTTCTCCAATGTCTTTTTTATGCAATAAAATCTTACTCATTTTTCTTCATAACAAAATTTTCCTTTGAGCCTCTCTCCTACCTTCACTAAACCTCAACTGATCTTATATTCTTTTCAAGAGGGTTTTGCCAGTGGCTTTTACTCTTTGCGATATTGTATTGAAATTAAGTTTCTTCCAGGCTGCTGGGGTCTGGAAAGACTGAAGAGAAATATTTATCTTTTCCTCTCCCTTTCCATACCTTACCTTTCTTTTAGAAAAGCCAGATCCATCTGATCTGGAAACTGCTGAGATACATGGGGATTATTTCACCCAACAACCAAAATCTGAAAATGCTAGTGTGTGTTGGTATGTAACTTTTGCAATCACATTAAGGAACAGTAGAAATAAAAAGAATCCTGATATTCAATATTAGAAGCCTGCTCTAGTTAATATGAGACAGATTCTTCTTTCTCTTGGGATTGTATGACTCTTGTTTTTTGAGGACTTGAACCATAAAGAACTATGGATAATCCTATAGTTATGGTACAGGAAATTGGACTGACATCCAGTTTGTAGTGCTTGTTTGCAGTGTTTTCCATGTCAGGTGAAATGTCCAGGACAAGTGCTCCTACCCGGAGTTTTGCAGGATGAAGTTGCAGTTTGCAAGCTTATGCACTTTCTGCAGGTCATCCCCAGCTCAGTGGCTGTAGAGGAACCTTCGTGTCACAAGCAAAAAGGGAGAATACAAAGCTGTCTGCCTCCTCTCCTCTTCCACAAAGGGAAGCTGTACAGCAAAAAATCACATCATGTTGATTTCTGGCGTGCACTCTGAAGCTGTGGTGTCATTCAGTGTCTCCTTTCAGTAAATATTTCTCGATGGTTGAGATGAAAGTGTTCCAAATGAGCATTTTATTTGGTTCTAATGAGGCTGCTTCAGAATGTTAATTTCCCATTCACTGGACTCTTCAAAGAGCTCGGCATGGCTGCAGAGTACTGAAGACATACCTCAAGCTGCTGCAAAATTAACTTAGGAATTATAAAAGCAGTAAGTGCATGATTACTATTTTTCTTAATACATAAAAGAAGGAGATGTGTAATTGGCAGTTTAACAAGCAGGCAGCAGCAAATTAAAACTTAATGTGATTATGAAATGACAATTACTGTTAGTAATTAATTGGTATCACCTTTCTGTAGCCCTGTTCAGTACTCTTTGTGCAAAGCCTATATCAGTGAGAGAATAATTAGGTAATTAGATGAAAAATTGGGAGAGTGTGAGCTTACAAAATGCTGTAAAATTTCTCTTTCTTTTCCGTGGGATGTATGTAATTTGAGATTGTTAGAAGCAGTACTTGCACCCTATAAATATTCATTCAAAAGGACTAAAGAGCTTTGGAACGGCATGACATTGCAGATATTTTTGTATCTGTAATTAAAATGAACTGCATTCATACTAAACTGGGAAAGATTGGTAGGAGAGTATCCCTAAATTGTACTTCTTAGTAAAGAGTAGTGTAGATAGCGGTGTAAACACTAAAAATCACAGAAATGTGATTTTTGCAAAGGATAGGAAACTACTGAAGCTGACATGATGTCTTTCCTGATTTTTAATTACTATGAGTAGTCAGAAACAGTTTTTACATGTCATGTGCAGCACTTCTATCAGATAATTTCTCTGCTAGAAGTAGAGGACCATGGTGGGACAATGTCTTGGAAAAGACAAGTGTAATATCTTGAATAATCATTGTTCTTTGGAACCCCAAACCTCACCAGTCTGGAATGATTTAGATTTTTATGTCATGATTTAACCCCTGGTGGCAACTAAGCCCCACGAAGCCACTCAGTCACTCCCTCGCAGTGGGGTGGGGGAGAGAACCAGAAAACTAAAAGTGAGGAAACTGGTGGGTTGAAGCAAAGACAGTTTAAGAGGTAAAGCAAGAGCTGCACATGCAAGCAAAGGAAATTGATGAGTTGATTCACTGTTCGCTGTGGGCAGGCAGGTGCTCAGCCACGCCCAGGAGAGCAGGGCTCCACCAGGTGCACTGGTTACCGGGGAAAACAAACACCATCGCTCCGAACAATCCACCTTTCCCTCTTCTTCTCCCAGCTTTATATGCTGAGCGTGTTGCCACGTGTCTGTGGCCATGATCCCTTTGGTCATTTGGGATCAGCACTCCCAGCTGATTCCCCTCCCAGCTCTTTGTGCACCCCCAGCCTGCTTGCTGGTGAGTGGGGTGAGAAGCAGAAAAGCCCTTTACTCTGTGTCAGCAATGCTCAGCAGTAACAAAGCACATCCCTGTGTTGTCCCCAAAGTTTCTAGCTCATATAGACCCACACCAGATACTGTGAAGAAAATTAACTCTACCCCAACCAAAACCAGCACAGAAGGCAACTGGTCAAATGTGACCCGCACCCATCTTCTGCCTTTTCCCTGTGTAGGTCTGAAACAGTGTGATTTGAACTAATTTTCCAGAGATGACAGCACTGTACTTCCCTAAAATGAGTTTCAGATTTCTCTGTTTCCTCATCTGTCTGACAGAAATTAGACAAAGTTCCAGCAGATCAACTTTCCTGTGTTCACTATATGTTACAGATAGTCAAGCTGTATGGGTGCTGTAGTTAAAAGGTCAGAGGCCTATTTCCCATCTCTGATCTACCCACCTTCCCACAAAACTCCAGTGGAGTCCCCATCCATCTTGAAGAATCCCCTGAAGGAGACACAGCTGCTTACAGTAGCAGCCAGAAACCATTAGCAACAGCAGCAGTACAAGGAAAAGGATTAAAACTGCTTCCAGCCACCTCCAGTGCTGCTTTTGTAAAGATGCCAGGGATCTCCAAAAGTAGAGTCATACATTGCAGGCAGAGCAGCTTCTCCCTTTAATTGCTATATAAACATATGTCAGCGTGTGTGGGACTGAAGAGCTGTGTTTCAGGTATGGAGACTGCAGATGAGCACAGATATTCACATGAAGTGGGTAATGCAGCTAACTCCAAACACTAGAACAACTTAAACAGACCTTCATTAATTAGTTCTTCTAATTTTCAAGATTTTTTTGCCCTGCAACTTCATGGGCAAGGAGGTTCTCTTTTCTTTTATTGTTTCTTCTTTTAACATCAAAATTTGGATTCTAAAATATTGATTTACCTTCAGAATCTAAGGCTCTGAGTAAGGTATAGAAAATTCAGCATGTGGAATTACTATGATGAGTTGACCCCAGCCAGCAACTTAATACCACACAGCAGATTGCTCATTCCTAACACTTTATGCAAGTAAGACAGAAAAGTACAGTTATCTATCTAGAAAAAGATCTTTTTGAAATTGATAAATAAAGCAATAAGTAGAACTGTTACTGCAGAAAAACAGTGTTGAAATGTCATAAGCTACAAATAAAGAAAAATAAAGACTTTTAGTTAAGATCCTATGAAGAACTTACCTATAACCATGGCTGTTTACCAGCAGTCTTGTTATTTTTAACAATAGAGGAAGATGAAAGGTGATAGAAAGTTTCAAAATGGACAATTTCTATGAGCACATGATCCCAGGTCTTCTATGCTGCACAGAGTGATACAAACATTGGGGATGGAGAAAGAATGTAGGGCTGATAAATCCCGGTTTCTCCTTCATGCATAAAGGGGGTGCTAATAATTCTGCTTTCTGGTGTTCAGGTGATTCAACAAAAATAATTCATCCATGTGCTCCATTAGTTTCCAAAAAATTACACTAAGAACTTCCCTTTTTTATTTCTGAATACCAAGAGAAAACTCCTCAGTATCTACAGCTTTGTCAAAACAAATGAAGTTTTCATTTCCTTTGGAAAAGAACTTTTCATTCTGTCAAAAGATAGATATTTCTCTAATGAGATCTGATCAGAAATTTACAGTCTAAGTTTGAGTCATTGACTGCAGTTTGGGCCATTTTTGAAAGAAACTGATTAAACCCACTTCAAAATATGGTTATGGAATTTTCTGACATTTTCTTGGAGATATTCTGTGCAGGATGTCTTAGTGAAACAGCATTCACCTCCTGAATTCCCTTTCAGCCTGAATTATCCTATAATTATAGATTATTCATCTTATGACTTCGTTTTATATATACATCTTTTGCTCTAAATAAAGACAAGTGAAAGCCTTCTTAAAACTACACTGCCATGGTTGAATTTTTTAGATTGGTGCTGACGGAAAAGGAGGAAAAGAATATTTGTGAAAAAAAAAACAAACTACAGAGACAAACATGGACATAAGCTGAACAGGAGTTTTATGTTCCAAAGACAAGACTAAGGAGAGGGCTTTTAAGTACAGTTTGCAATGTGATTCAGCAAGAACTTTAGTATGTATTTGTTGATTTTTAGTGCATGCTGCATTCTTGGTTTGCTTGCATAGAGGGTATATGGAAGGTGTGCAGTGACATAGTTATGACTACATGTAATCAAACAGCAGCTCTGAGCTAATTGTCAACTGAGATGATAGTTTGGGAAAAGAGGCAGTGATAAAGGCCAGATAATTATGATTTGTACAGCAAAAGGCTCTTTCAGGGAGGCACTGACCAGGAGGTGAAGCTCATAGCCTTGAAACCAAGATTCAGAAAGGCATGTCTGACTGCAATCTTATTCCCAGTAAGTTCTTGTCAAGCACCACCATTCCACTTTGCTTTGGAAACCTCCTCCTGTGTGTGATTCCTTCCCCATCCACTATGCCTTTGTGCCATCTACCCCTGACAGACAGCCTAGATACAGCTGCCACCAAAACCCAGCTGATGAATTACCTAATGTGTGTACAGAGCTGGCTAGAATACCTATAAAGCTGGTATAAAATGTTGAGTAAATCACTTCTGAGATTTGTAGCACATCTTGCTTCCTTCTGAGTTTCATTTGGAAAGTCTAAAGAAACTGTCTTCAACAAAATTTGACATGTGAAATCTTCTGATTTTCACAGAACGAGTGGTGACAGCCAGAACATAACACATCTCTTGGAGTTCAAAGTGTCTGCACTACAATTAATTACTTACTGTGCTGTTCATTTTGCATGAACCTTGTCTCAGTAATTGAACACATCACTGGGGGAGACAAAGATGTAGCTTACTGCTGCTGACTATTTGGCTGTGTCTAGTCTGGAAAACTGAGTCTGTCACTCTTTTAATCTGGTTTGGTTTATTTTGCACAGAGCTTTTTCTTCAATATCTGCTTTTCTCAGCAAGGGAGCACCATGTTCTTCACCATTATTCAAAGAATTCAATTCAAAGATCTTGCTCTTGTTCAGCAGTTCCATTGCCTTTCTGAATAATTCTTTCCAGGGTTCGGAGAGAGACTTCTAATGGTTACCAATCTGGGACCTAATTGGCTCTTTAATTGTATAATGCAACTCATATTACATGAATAACAAAAGGATATTTACACTTGCACAGTACTTACCATCCTAGAGGAGCCTTTGTCATGTTAGTAGAGGTGGGACAATGACTTGACCCAAGGAAAGACATAATCAAAGATATGTCGCTTGCAAAAAAAAAAAAAAGAAGAAGAAACCCACCTGGATCATAAAGACAAATCATAATGCTTAACCTTGTAGTTTCTCCTTTGACTGTATGAACCCTGAATTACTATTTGTACTATCACAGCTCTGAGAGCAATAGCAGACAGGGCTCTTGCCCAGCATGGTAACTGGCACTTTAACTGCATTGATGTTTTATAGAAGGCAGGCTTGACCTCTTTTGTTTGTATTTAAAAAAAAAAGAAGTTACTACTGTGTTTTGTGAAAGGAAGAATTCCCACATGTTGATGTGCTCTGGATCTCCTACCACAGTAAGATACTGAAGGATGGAGGAATAAAGAATGCTTGACCAGCTGCTCTTGCTGGGGGCACTCCAGGACACGTGTAAACACACAGATTTCTAAGTACTTGGGAAACTTTAAGGTTAAACAAGGACATAGCTGGTTAGTTTAATGTCTCTAAGCTTGTAGTGCAGCCCTCTGTGTATATTCTGGATTGTGGCTTCAGATTCAGGAGCCTCGTTTCTGTGTCAAGTCTTGCCCCAGGCACTGAAGTCCTTAGCTGGAGCTATCCCCAGCACCCAGCTGGTGCACATCAGCAGGGATCAGAGATACTCAGAAGCACCACAGCACATGATCCCTCTTGCTGCAGGCAGAAATAATCTCACTTGCTGTTGAAATGAGCTGCTCTAGAACAAGCACATGAAGAAGATGCTTAAGACAAAGTAGTGTTTATGGTGATGTTTACATAGGATTTAAGTAGGGATTCTTTACTCAGTGCACTCAAATGTGCACTTGCACCCCAGAAAGCCAAGCATATCCTGGGCTACACCAAAAGCAGTGTGGCCAGCAGGTTGAGGGAGATGATCCTGGCCCCCTATGCTCTGCTCTTGTGAGACCCCACCTGCAGTGCTGTGTCCAGCCCTGTGGCCCCCAACATAAGAGACATGGACATCTTGGGGCAGATGCAGAAAAGGGCCACAAAGATGATCAGAGGGGTGGAACACTGCTCCTATGTGGCTGAGAAAGTTGGGATTGCTCAGTCCAGAAAACAGAAGGCTCTGGGGAAATCTTTATTGCATCCTTCCAATACTTAAAGATGGATTTTAAGAAACACTTTTTAGCAGGGCCTGTCGTGATAGGACTAGAGATTATTTTTTTAAAGAAAAAAGAGGGTATAGATTTAGATTTAGACTTAGACTTTAGATTTAGACTTAGATTTAGAAATTCTCTGCTGTGGGGGTGGTGAGGCACTGGAACAGGTTGCCCAGAGAAGTTGTGGATACCACATTCCTGGCAATGTTCAAGGCCAGGCTGGATGAAGCTCTGGGTAACCTGGTCTAGTGGAAGGTGCTCCTGCCTGCAGTGGGGTTGGAACTGGATCACCTTTCAGGGCCATTCAAACCCAAATGTTCTATGAGTCTATGACTCTAAACCAGCTAAAATCTGAAATAAAATAGTGGGGTTTTTAATGTCTTTGATTTTTGTAATTTATCTCATAACGGTTTCTAAGAAGTGTTATAGGTTCCAACGTTAACAAACAGTTTTACTCCATGGTAACTCTCTTGTCCATCCTTCTTACCTTTTTATATTTACCTTTATATTCCTGTATCTGTAATGAGTTTAGCACAGAAATCATAAGCTTGTGGTGCCAGCACCTATAAGAAAGTGCCAGAATGGATCAAAAAGAATGGAGCAGTATACTGGGGAAAGGTTCTTTGTGCCTCTTACACTTCCTATTCCTCCTGAAAGAAGCCAATCTAAGGCAGGGAAGAAATTCTCGGGTTCATGTGATGCACTTGATGTGAGAGTTCAATTCTCCTAGCCTGACCACCAAGCACTTCCACCCACGGAAATGTTTATTGAGAAATTAAAGTGATATGAATTCTGTTTTATTTCTCTTTCTGGAATAATAGCAAGTGACTTAATATCTTACAGAGTTAATCCAAACTTGTTAGTCCTTTAAGAAGCCCTTATTGGAAGACAGCCCAGGATAGCACTATTTTCCAGGGCCAAGAAATAAAGCTTAAATAATTTAAAGTGTGAAAGATAGGAAAAGAATGTTCACATTCTGCCCTATAAATACAAAAAATATTATCAGGCTTTCAGCCAAATGCCACGGTACACTAGAAATGCTTATGCCACATATGCATAATAATTCTTGTTAATGCTAAATGGAACTGTTGTTACTGATCATATTTAGTTTGGAAGAGATCAGTAGTGAGTAACTGTGCTCTGTAAAATGCTCTTATTCTGGAATTCAAATGATAGTTAAAGGTTATCAGGTGGTGGTTTTTTGTGTGTGATTTTTTTTTCCACTGGAAAGAGCAGGTAGCTAAAAAAATCAATTTTCTTTTATCAAGCATTTCTCTTAGAACTCTTTCAGTTTATGTACACAGTTAAACATTCTCTAGCTCAGGATAATCTAATAGCCTACTGCTAGGATACAGAGTCTAGGTTAATTACATGGAAGATGAAGACCACAACTTCAAATCTTTTGTAGTAATTGATGTGACTTATGTTCCATGCAGGTGCTGTACCCACCACATTTTCTGAAACTTTATTCTTCTGGCAGCTCTCAGTAAAATGTTTTTCTAGCTCATTCTGCTGGTAGTGATTCCTCCCATCAAGAGGAAATTCTTCTGAACCCTTATCCTCTAGTTTTGCAGTGCCAGTTTCTGACCTTGGATTGGAATAAATAGGTATTGTATGCCTGGTGAAATAGAATAGGAAAGGCATTCTATCTGAGATATTTTGGTGAAACTGGAATGACAGAAGTGAGATGATTGTGCCTAAATGAAGTACAACAGTATGAATTTAAGGACTAGGACAGAATTTATTGCTGTTAACTACAGCAGGTTAAATGACCAAGGAGAAGAAAGACACTAGTTCAGCTTTTTCATACTTTCTACATCCTCTGTGACAACTTGTGTAGCCTGGGTCTGCATATCCTGAATTCCCTATGCCCTAAGCTGCAGTAAACACAATAATGGTCTCACCAGGCTGAAACCTATCCCCAAATCCTCCATCCTTGCTCCTAGCTGAGGGCTTCCTATGAATCTGATTTGTGCCATCTCTACACCATGGCATTCCTTGCACTCGCAGGGCTCTCTTCTCATTATTGGCAAAAAATCTGCACCCAAGTGTCTCAACAGCATAACTTCAGTGCAACTGTCCCTTTGCCTGCAGCTTTCCCATCACCAGCAAGTGTTCCTTCTCTCCTAAGAAGGTTAATCTAGTCTTGCTATGGTTGTGATACAGCCATATTAATTATCCATTTTCCCCTTGTCTTGTCATCGCTGAAAATGAGCAGAAACAGGAATGAGAAAAAAACCCACACCCCTCCTGTCAGAGGATTGCTGGTACCATGTCCATGGCTGTATTGCCGTTTTTAATCCCACTGGCCTTTTCTTCTTTTGTCCCCAGCAGCTCCACCTCAAGGCTGTGCAATTCCTGTGACCACTAGAAAGGAGAAAACTTCCATAAGTAGTGAGAAGGGAAGGAAAAAGAAGAGGAGGAGATAACAATGGATGACTTTTTTTATCTTCTTTCTTCTTTCTCTTCTATTTCTTCTCTCTTTCTCTCATTGACAGCCTCAAGTTTGAGGAATATTGCTCAGTTTACTGAAAGATGGCTACTAGGCAACTGAGAAGGAGAAGACCTAGGTTTTTCCTATGTATTAGATCTGGTACTTCCAGCAGAGGTAGGAAAGAACTAATATCACTTTGCAAGGCTCTGCTCAATAGAGCATGGTCCTCCATGCTGAAAGGGGTGATCCAGACTGGAAGAAGTGTGAGGAAGGAATTGTTGTGTGGTCAGGGAGGTGACCATGCAGCACAGGAGGGTGGGAGGAGGCTGTGTGCACAGAGCTGAGTAGCTCTGCCATAGTTCCAAATTTAAAAGCAATAGGATGGTGTCAGCATCTTCTTGCAGCCAACTTAGCTGTGCTGAGTGGCAGCACTAATTAGCACAGGAACACTGCTGTGCTGATGCAAATATGCAGGACTAAGCAGGTGTGGGTGAGCTGAGGCAGGTGAAGGCACTGCTCTGCTCCAGGCTACCCCCACTGCATGGCTTAGATCCTGAAAGAGCTTGGCTTGCACAGCCTGCCTGTGGGGAGACACTGCAAGGAGAATCATTTACTGCTCATAAATACCTAGGTGGCAAAGCATTAGAGAAGGAGAGGGATTAAGTGAGCTGAAGAGCAGGCTTGGCATAAAAACAAACTGGGACCCATTTTTTAAAAATTATTTAATTTTGTATTTTAAAAGGTGATTAGGGAGCTCCAGATGGTGATATTGGTGATTCTTTCAGAATAAGCATAAATATAAGAATTTCAGGAGGAAAAAATTAAGAAATATTTAAATATTGCAGAATACTTCAGCAATGTTAGTGGTTCTGTTCACTTTAAAGGTGCTTAGGAAAGTCTGAAACAGCTGTATCAGGTGCCCTGATAGAAGTCTGAATTTTGCTGTATCAAAGGTTTTGTTTCTGTTCTCCCCTCCTCCCCACCTTTAAGTAGTTTTTAGTTCATCTAGCTCAACAGATAGCTTTCCTGAGCAGAACTGACAGCAGCTTTTGTCATTATAGTGGTTTCTGCAGTTAGCATCCAGTGTGAAACAATCCTGAAATATGAATGCAGTGGTTCTCTATTTGTCTCTTTTGGAAGTAATGCTAATTGAAATTTTAACTTGAACATTTAATGGCTAATTGTTGAAGAGATAAATGGGAAAAAATATTGTGTTTGAAACCCAGACAGGAAATTGCCCCAGGGAGGAAAATGAAAAGGATAAAAAAAGCAGCAATGGTCAGGGAGAAGGGAAAAGTGGAAGGGGAAAGTGTAGCACTGTTAATGGTCCAAAAGGCCATCTCATGTTCACCTTCAGTGCTGTACTGAGGCACTTAAGACACTAGAAATAAAATGAACTTTCACAGTTAAACATTAGAAATAGAATTAAATTATACAGTTCTGCAAGAATGAGAGTAATTTACCTTTGTGTAGCCTGTTGAAGTCTCTTCACCCAGTTTTGTACCAAAACCAGCAGAAAATAACTGAAATATTTGAAATTTGGGATTTTGTGTTGGGTTTGACCCTGAGAGTGGACATCCTCTGCTCTTTGAAAAGCTGAAGTTTGTTGCTCCTTTCCAAGTAGTTTTCCGGGGGAAATTGCAGAGGTTCTGGCATTTCACTTAATCTGAAGCCTTTAATTAGAGTCAGACATGAGGCTGAAAGGTGCCTTTAACCACTCAAGGTCAAATTCCCAGAAGAAATGCAGCCTTCACTCTGTGCACTTAGTCTTAGAGCAGATCTCATCTGTCAATACTGACAATCAGAAATAAAACAGTTCACTTCGTTTTTAAAATCCATACCCAAAAACTGGTATGCATTGTAGCATTTAATGTGTTGCCATAAATTAATTTGGAGAAGGAAAAATGATAATCCACCTGAGATAAAAATTTTTATGGACTACCCCAACCTCATTTTGATGCTGATTTGATTCAGTTTTCAAATCTTCATACAATGATGATGATCTATTTCAGATACTGTGTAAACCAAGACTTGATTATTATCTACACATCAGTTAAGACAGGGCAGAGGGCAGAAAAGAGGAATTGTCTTACTAAAAATTAATTCTTACTTTCTTACTTTCACAGTTATTGAATCTCTGTTTGAAAAAGGAAATAAAAAGAGCATAATCAAACAATTACCTTTTAATAACCAAAGATAACTGTGAAGGAGCTAAATAATGCACCTGATCTCTCTGCCAAAAGTAACAGTTGGAAGATATGCTTTCTTCAGAACAGGGAAAGTGACATTTCAGAAATAGTGTTACTTCCACCTTTTCTCCTCTTTTCTCCTTTGTCAAGAAAATAGGCAAATCAAGACCAGATCTAAAGAAATATACAAGTATGGAGCTGATAGAAGTCTGCTTTAAAGCAAAACAGAAGCAAAGAAGAAACTCTAGAGTGTTACTATTCAAGTGTTATTTCTACACTTCTTTCCTGCAGTAGTTAAGTCTTTACCAAAACTTAGGAAAGAATATCTATGCAAATCAAACTGGAAATGGTGCTGTGGTATGTGCTTCTCTCTGCAGGCTTATAATTTGAATTAATAGGATCTTGGTCAATAAGCAAGTAAGAGTGACTTGGAAGTTGCACATTACATCTATGAAAGGAAAGGATGGCAGGTAAACAGTTGTTTACCTGCAACTGGTCATGAACTATTAGTGGTCTTGTTAAAACTCTGCCCTTGGTGAGTCTGGCAGCCCTCTGGAGGTGGGAAAATAATTAAGTTCATTTAAAGATGATAGCTAGAAAATTAACACACAGAACCTAGAAAATATTGAAGAGGAAACCCAGATTACACAGCAGATTACATGATCTGTGTTTTCCTCCAAGTACTCTGGGTATGCATGCTCTATTTTTCAAAGTGTGGAGGTGAAACAAACTGAGACCTGCTCATTACTAAATATGATCAGGTTAAGTAAAAGACTGCACCTAGATTATTTTTTTTTTGGATAACAAGGGCAGGAAAAAAAGCTAACACTTCCCTATCAGACTATGTTAATGGATTATCATCATTTAAAAAAAAACACAGTAGCTCACTACCTCAGATATCCAAATTAATGTGTTCTGATCACTGAATGCAATTCTGCTTCCCCAACAAACCAAGTCTTAAACAATTACGCCCACAATACTTCATATGGATACTTTCCTGCATTTTGATTGAATAGCCTCTTCTCTTTCTAGTAGGAAAATGCTTAAAAAGTTCCAGTAAAAGGCATTTGAAATCACTTGCAACTTTCTTCTCTTGTTTTCAATATATGATAATTTCCTTCTTGCTTGGAAAGACTTAATTTCAAATTCATCCCATATTGGCTAGTAACAGACATTGTATGACAATACTTTGTTCTCTTTCCCCATGAACAGAACAAATAGGATGTGGTAAGGACTTTTATTTCACTGACTTTCTTCAGAGAGCCTAGCCTTTTCAAATAATTTAGTTGTTTTGCACTAAAAGCTCATTCAATCCTTTAATTCCTCCACACAGGAACAAGCTGTGGAGTTCTCACATTGTCTGATTGCCACTTATAGTTGCAGAGAAGTAAAAATCAACTGGTTCCTTGGAAAAGACCCTTCTGATCCCAGTGTTGCTAAAGATGTGAAACAATGACATGGCACTTCCACTAGATCATCACATAGCTGATCCACAAATCCCTGGGCCATTGTCTTGCAATGAAATTTGGAACAGCACCAATACTCTGAACCACGGAATCAACTCATGCAGTCAATATTTTTCTGTTCAGGTGCATCCTGTACTTTATGTACAGATGTACAAATGAGATGAGGAAGTGCCTCTCAAGGCAGAAAATAATTTTTAGATCAAGAACAGGCTACATTTCTGTACCTGAAATGGTATTCTGGGTAACCTGCATCTCTGGATTACTTTAGCTAATACGACTACAGAAGAAAGTGAAATTGTGACATGAGGATTGAATTAAACATGCATAGATGCACTTGTACTGGTTTGAGGATTATTGCAGGACTGAGAAAGTCCTTAGGAGACTTGTCATTAAATTACCCCAGCTTTACAGTATGCAACTGCCTCCAGCCTGCCTTGTTCCACAGAAACTGTGTCATTGTCTCATGACTTAAGGTTTTTAAAAGGTGTTGGGGTAAATACAAGGTAACAAAGACAAGAATGAGCAAAAGCCGTACAAAACCTTGTGGATTATGCAGCATCGGTTTTCTCACTTTCCTGTCTTTTCCCTAAGTTTTTTTGTAAGCTACTGCAACTTGTTTATTCTCTTTTCCTGTGATTCCTGTCTTGTTTGAAAGCTTGTCTGTATCCCTGGCTTGACTTGTCTCTAGAACTGTGTGTGCTTGGGGACTCAGCACTGTGCCATAAAACTCTTACATGTTTGCTGCATTTTTGGTAGCAGTTATGGAATTGCAGCAACATGATTTTTACATTGATAACTCAGGCTCAAGGTGAATAAAATCTTTTCAAAAGGCAGACTTGAGTTAAGAACAACAAGAGAATATCTTGGCAAGAGAAAAGGTCACAGCCTGCCTAAGCAGCAGGCAGGGGACTCAAAATAGTTGCTTTAATTCAAAATTATTTAAATCACTATATCCTGATAAGATTTACATATGCAGTACTCTTGGTTACATATTTTATATTCTAAGAAATTTTCTGCCACTTCAGAAGCAATAAGTGGAAACCAGCAATACAGTGTAATAATTGGAGAAGCGTGTGATATCAAGTATATCAAGTACAATCCATTTTAATAGGCACCAGACTACTGCAGTACAGATTATATTAGTCTCATGTCTTTTGTGTGAAGCCTTGTCCAGTACATTTCTGGCTTTACACAGTAGTGCCCAGTCTAGCTGTGTCTCAGCTTCTCCTCAAGTTCCAAGCCCGTTCACCCCAGACACAGAGGAAGGAAGGGCTGAAGCTGGATTGTGATATTCTGCCTTGAGACATGCAAAACCAGAAGGTCTAGCACCTGAGCTGGCACGTTCAGGGTCATCCCATAAAAAAGAGAGGTGTTACTGTTGTGAGGTTTCTTGGTCTCTGCAGCTGGCAGTGCCCTGTACCTGTGTGTGTTGAGGTGCTGCAGGTGAGTCAGAGCAGAGCCCTCTGCAGTCTCCAGGTGTGCAGTGTGTGTGCAGCCTCTCTGTTCATGATTCTTTGCTGCCTCTAAGTCATATCAGCTCAGTGTGGCTATAACTGCTAGAGAATCAGCTCTGCCATGAGTGATTTCGGAACATCCAGAGGAGAGAAAGATCTAATCTTACTTCTTCTACCAACGTCAGCACAAAGAACTTGATTGCATCAACAGTGTGGAAAATACTGTCCCCTGCTGAACGTGCTTAATCACCTCTGGACATTGATTTTAATGAGTGTTTCTGTTGACCTTCTTTCCTGGATGGAACCGTGTGTTCCATCAAATTTAATTCCTTATTATTTTTCTGTTATATGTTTGCTATTGTCAGCTACAGCATTTTGCTCCCACACTGCTTAAGGTACATGATGGCCTGTTAGACCACACTTTCAACACATTTTTACTCCTCACAGTCTCAATAGTGTCAGGCTGTCACAACAAATGAAACTTTTGCAACACCTTCCTGGAGAGGTGTTTTCCTTTATTTCCTCTTTGTTTTTTGGTTTTTTTTGTTTGTTTTGTTTTTTGTTTTTTTGTTTTTTGTTTTGTTTTATATTTGAGGGAGGTTAAATCAGGTAACAGCTACAATAGAAAAGCTACTTAAGAAACTGTTGACTGTTATTTAGCATGGGTGCAGGATGTCAGCTGGCTCCACACTGTCCTTTAAACTGACCTCAAGATGTACAGTCACCCACTGAGGAGCTGAGAAAAGCATTTTACTGACTTATCATTTGGTTAGGTCACTTTCAGCCTGTAAGTATTGCCATCAGGATTGAAAATGCATTTAACATCTTTTTTGAGGCATTTATATCCTCTTTTTTTTAAGCAAGGTTCAGCTAAAACTGAGGTCAGGGTCTTATTAATTTAAGCACTGGCTCTTCAAATAATTTCCTTTTAAACAGGTTATTAATTCCATTCCATCCATCATCCCCAGTGTTGAAGGAGAAGCCACTGCCTGAGCAGTCTTCCCTTAACACTCAGTTTGTGCCAGTTGGACAGTGTGTGCAGTAAACATCAGGCGTAGGCTTTTCTATCATTTTCACTTTGTCTTATAATAATTTGACCTCTGGTCTAGTGTGTAGATTTTTGGATCATTGTTTTTTTTGTTAAGCTGGCATATGAAACTACTTCCAGTAACATAGGCCAGAGAAAGGCACTTTTCTCAGAACATTCAGATACCAAGTGCTCCCTCTAAGCTGCTCAGCCTGCTCCTGTGTCTCAGCAGCCTCCAAGGACAGCACAAGTGGCATGGAAGGGAGATCCCAAACCCCTTGTGGTTCTGTCTACATGCCTCTGCCCATTCCAGGGGTTCCTCTGGCTGCTGGAGCATGGAATCTGCTTGCCCGAGCCTAGTAGGAGGGCACAGGGCAATTACCAAGATAAGAGCTGTACTGCTGCACTGTGGTAGTTGGTAAACATTGTATTTTATTTAAAACTGAGAAAAAATATTATTTGTGTAACTCTGAGTTAGCACTCAATAGTGTGCATAGGGATATTGCCTATAAACAAAGACTTCATAGCTGTGGTTCTACTCTCTTCTTACCCCAGATGTTTCCCTACAGCTTCATGTCTGGCTGGGGACACCTTGTAGTAATTCACAAGCAGCTGAGCAAAAGATGTGCAACAAAAGGCAGAAATATTGAAAATTAGAAACTAGGGGGCGTGTATGCAGAGAGCTGTGTAGTACATGTGCACAAACATCTTTGATATTTGATGACACTCATCAGGCTAAAACTCCAGTACATATTCTGCATTTGTGATTTTTTTAAAAAAAGTATTCCCCTGTGTACATAAATATTCCAGCTGTCATAG
Organism: Rhabdornis inornatus; assembly: GCA_013397075.1. Lineage (NCBI taxonomy): Eukaryota > Metazoa > Chordata > Aves > Passeriformes > Rhabdornithidae > Rhabdornis > Rhabdornis inornatus. The sequence continues at coordinate 1,764,625 of VWZS01001621.1, read as the reverse complement.
GCAAAGCTAGAAACATCTCACTGCTGACAAATACACAAAACTGACCTGTGGAATCACCCACATTCTAAAACAAGCTTCCCCTCTGTGACTGTGTGTTTATGTGTGTTAGCCCTTGAAAATTTCTTCTTGAGACCAATGGGCATTTCTGCTGCATTCCCCTATGGCCCATTGATTCTCAGGAGTGTATTTAAAGACCTTACTAAATTTCTCTTTTGGGTATGCCCCAGAGACAATTCTCAAATGCTCCCAGCTTCTCAAATACTTGAAGTAATCTGAGCTCATTCTCTGTGCCTCAGTGATGATTAATTCCATGCCATCTTTAAGTCTGACCTACATTTTGGCTTCGACTTTTCAACCTTCATTTTTCAGGCATAGAGCACTTTTTCTTCAAGTGGGAAAAATGTGATTTTATATATTATCTTTTCACTCAAATACCTGTAATTTTTGCTTAGTTAGAAAAATATATTTATAAACTACGAATAAAATCAGTCTTTTAGACATGGTCATTCAAAGAGTTTAGTGAGTTGTACCTGTTAGGAAAGAAGCCAACATTTGTATTTGGGAGCTATGATTTTTCCTGCACTGTGACTACTGAATGAGTCAGAATCATATGGGAGAGTCCCATAGTCATCAGCTGGGACTTGGCAAGTGTCTGGAACACAAGACTGAGCACAGGAAATCCAAAAGACTTTCCGTGGTACATGCCAAGAGTGAGATCTGGTTAGCTTTAAAGCAGTGGCTTAGATAGAATTTTTAGTCCACAATGGGCTGGTTTTAGATTGCACTTTCTGGGCTACCCTTTACTTGAACAAAATTAGCCTCTCCTAATAACACTCTTTTCTAGTAGGATCTAGGGTTGATAAGTCAGTTTTAATGGGAAATATCATTAGAAAAAAAAAATACTAAGTTAACTTTTCTTGCACAAATTCCAATTATTTCATTTCTGTATTTTATTTTTTGTTATTTACACAAATTGTTACTAGACATGATAGAGCTTACATTTAATTCCATCATTAGTGATGTGTAAAATTTGCTATCACTCACATTTCCAGACACTTTTACTGTAGAAAAGGGAAGATAATTGGTACTTCAGGCAGGCCACAAATCTTTCCTGGCAGCTGTGTACCACTCACAGTACAGTGATTGCAAAAATTAGTTAATTCAAGAGGAATATTATATTCCTTGAGCCCTGGCATAAATCTCTCCCAATTCTGCAGGCATTTCTGCCATCAAGTTAAAAGGTAGATTTCCATCAGCCTGCTTGATTCTGTGTGTTCCTCCTGATTTAGATGCCACTTTTTGAAAACTAATGTATATTGCCTGTTAAGTCTTCCAGAAGAGACTTTAAATGGCAGGAGTCAGGAATACTGGGCTAGTCTGTTGCTTTTATTTACCAATCTTCTTAGGGTTGTAAATTCCAAACTGCTGGTGTTTTCTACTTCATTACCTTTGCAAATGAAAACTAATGAGGGTGAAGTGTTTATACATTGATAAGTCTGTTCTTTTTGTATATTTGTGATGCTTTTCTATTTTAGTTTAAGGAAATAAGGTTAGAAATTTCTCTAGCAAACCTAAAAAAATTTTCTCAATCTTCACCCAAGGAGAGTTCATCTAGATTTGATATAATTGTCCATGCAACCTTGTGTTCATAAACTTTTACTAAATGTTGTACTTCAAGCATCATTAATTTCAATTTTTTTATTACAAACCCAAGCTTCAAGAAGATAACACAAGATGCACCAGTATTTTCAGACCAATTAAAATCTCCTTGATGTGCAACATTTCCTGTGCAAAGCCTGAGATGAGGGTTTTTCAGAAAAAAAGTCCCCAAATCTATTGCTGCAGCATACCTGCACGTGGAACTTTGGCTCTGCTTAAGTCACTCAGACCTCTGCCACTTCTGGACCTGGGGTTAACCTCAAGATGATACTTACATATGGAAAATAATTGTAGTCAAGTGTGTATTTTTGGTCTACAATTCTGAGCATAAGCAAAAAGGTATTTTGAGGGGTAAGTCTAAATTGAGTTAATGCAAATAGGACAACTGTATGAGGGAGGAGGGATTCTCTCTGAGAAAGCTCATCTTATTTGCTGACTGAACTGGTTTGCTGCTGGCTAAAAGGGGAACAAATCTGTGAGCCAGACAGTGCCACTGCTGTGATGGGGACAGCCATCAATGAATTTTTCCAAGATTTGTTCATTTACAGAAATGAATGGCAGAGATTATGATAGTCAAGTGAGGTAATGATTGATCTCCTTGTCTGGTTGGTTTGGATGGTCTTTTTGTGATAACACAGTACTCTATAATAGTCTTGTTATTCTATTACATAGAAGAAAATGAGTTTCATTGTTAACACTATGGAATTATGGCTTTATTGTGAATTTTGGTGGAATGCCGGGAAAATGCATTTTCAAGAAAAGTAACTAATTAGCACAGCGAAACTGTTGTTGCCATAAACCATCACAGCTTGCAAAACTCAAAATTTGCACTCTTCACAAAGTCACAAAATTTCTTTTACTGCACTTGAACTGAGAGCAAGCTGAAGACAGGAGATTACTCTCATATACTATTGCAAAGCGAGAAATTAGCAAGGCTTCAGATGTTGGACTGAAAGAGATTCTCATCAAGACCTGTTCCTGGCTAGCACAGGAAATATAATCACACTCATTCCCATGAAAATCCCCATCTTGGAAGATGCAATTATAAATATGAAAAGGTGAATTAAGAATTTTGGCTTCCTCTGGTTGAACTCATATTCAAAGCAAATGTGCAGGAAGATTTCTAGCACAATCCTCTTTTTTTTGGTTGGGTTTTTTTTTTCCTTTTCTTTATTTTTTCCCCAGTAGATAGCAGTGCAGGAGCCGTGGGATTTGAAACTTGATAGAAAGAGCCTCTTGCATGAGACAGATGAGTGGTTGTTGTATAGAGGTTCATCTGATGCCATGCAAGCACATTGATACAACAAAGGCATGAAGTGGGTGTTTTTAAACTCAGCTCTCTGGGGGTCACTGATGAAGTAAAGTTTCTGCACAAAAGAGGAGCTTAGGCATAATCACCATTGCACCTAAAACCTGCAAACCCACAGAGAATAACTGAAAAATATTTGAGCATGTTATTCTTAAAAAAAAAATTGGGCTGTCTAAAAAAAATTTGATAAAAGTTGTTTTGGAAGTGCATGATTATTCCATTAGTTTTCCATTAATTCTGATGAAATATGCCTTTTTGAGTTTGTATTATCGAAGTGCACAGAGAATTGCATGCTTTACAAAGATGGATAATGATGCATATAAAAGAATGTAAAAAGTCAAAAACATACATGAATATGAAAATTATTAAAGCTGCTGAGTCATTCTGGTCATTTTAGGGAGGTAACAGGCACAGCTCAGATAAGAAATTGCAAGATCCTAAGCTAACAGGCAAAGAAAAGCTGAAGACAGAAATCAGCCCAGTAAATTGTGCTTCTTGTGACAAATGCCACAAGCTGAAGAGATGCTTTATACTTGAAAGAGTGAAGCAAATGCATTAACAGCTTACAGTTAATGACAATTTATGTTCACAACATGAACAAAGAATGACAGCAGTATTGATGCAGATAAGGAAACTCAGGGAGTAATGGACAGTTTTGGACAAAGCAGGAGATCAGTATTCAAGTCACCATGATCCCAAAAAATATTAGTACAGTAGAAGAAACACTGATAGTGCTAGATAAGTGGGAAAACCTGAATATTTTGCTTCCATTCAGGCTTATTACAGTTGGCTTCACCGAGGAAGCATATGAAACAAATGCATGGGTAAATAACAAATGTTTGAAGTTGTAGCTCCTAAGACTGCTTAGAATAAAATGTATAATTCATTAAAATATGCAACTCTTTGGAAAGTTCGGAACCCAAGCAACAAAATAAAATATCAGAAACTAGTTCCAGGGTTTAAGGAAGCCTTCTGAAGAGAACAGAATAGAAGAGGAGAAGCCTATTTCTAAAACCCTTGAAAAATTCTTGACTGAAAAACAAAAAGAAAAAAAGGATAAAAAAAAAGGAGTGAGGCCACTTCCCTCAAAATCACAGAACAAGACAGAGAACCAATAGAGATGACATCACATATCCGTCACTACAGACAAGAGAATTAATAATAATGCAAATGATTTTAACCATTTAACCAGTTAAATAGGAATATTCCTAAATGTATTCATATAGCAAAAATGTCCCTACATGGTAGCAAATAGTAAGGCAGTTAATGATAGAAAGATAGACTAGGAAGCCCCTCAATTCCTACAGTCTGTCTATCCAGGAGCAAGTGAATTCTCGTCTGGCAGGACTGTTGTGTGTCAGGTTCAATTTTTACTGGTTTACATGGACTAATGTTTGAGAGGCAATTCTGTCCTGTTAATTCCACCACTACAAAAGACTTGAAGATCTCCAGCTGAAATTCTGGCTGCTCAGTCCCGCTTTCATCATTGTGCACTATGCAAATGCTCATTCTTGAAGTCTGCAGAAGCAATTCCCACTCCTCACTGTAGCTTGCTTGAATACAAATCCTGCAAGAAACATCAGCCTCAGTGCTGCTTTAGACAGACACTGTGTTTTAGTTTCCTCAGGGCACCAGAGGAATGGCTGATTGCAATTGCATTGGCAGATGCCTCTCCTTCTCTGCTTTGAGGCTTTTCTTATTTTGTGGCTGGGGCTCAGTGAAGTGAGAGGAATGCCTTCTCCAACATGCAGAGTTTTCCAGTGGTTCAGATAAAGCCAATGAGCAAACATGCACTTCAGGGTAAAGAGTGTCTTTACAAATATATGTCAGTTTTTGTTCCCTTTCATGTGCAGAAACCAAAGATGAAGGGACAGATTGGCTAGAGATTCAAAATGTGCTGATTTTCTCTGCAACCTGAAACAGCAGAGCCAGGCAGGAAGGCAGCCACAATCAGTTGTAACAGGAGCACCTCAGAGCTAGGGCACGGCATGTTTATTCATACACCCTTCTTTAATGTAGTGCAACATAAAATACACCGAATTTTGCGAGTTGTTTTCTTTCCCTAGGGTCAAAATGTCTTTTACATTCATTAAGTACTTCAACAAACTAAAAGGCAACTTTCTCTGGAGTAGGACCTGAAAGCTAAATAGAGCAGGTAGCAAACAAAACTACTGTATCCAGACGAAACTGTAGAGTCCTTCAGGATTTAAAAACTTCTTTGGAGTGGTGTGTTCATGTCTTTATCTTAATAAAGACACATTTTAGTGTTAAAAAAACCGTATTGATCATGGGCAGAAAGAAATTATTAGAGTGTTCCTAAAACATCACTGGATTCTGCTAAGGAGTTCTAGGTGTGTAGCTGGCAGGTTGGCTCCCTAACACCTTTACAGTCAAGGTTAGTAGAGGCACACCTCATCAACCTGCATACACTATTAAGAAGCAGCACAGTAAAATTAAATTTTACTTTGCTGAAAGTAAAATCAGGAAGATGAAAATGCAATTAAAGCCCTAACCACACTAGAAGTTGAGCCCTTTCCTTTGAATTTTTCCATAACTTTGTTATGCAGTCGATATAGTTCATATCAAATTAACCCTGGAGACACTACTCATTCTCTATCTGAAGACTAGAAAATCTTACACTATCCAGATTTCCAGTTTCCTGCCTCTTTAAATTTCACTTCCCACCTGTAGTGGCCAGTCCTAATGGGAAGGAGATTCTAGGATGGGACCGAGGAAGGCTCAGGAGATATCAGTGGCAGTAACAGAGGGTCTGGGTGTGTGTTCTTATGCTCACAGAGCAGGAGTAATCAGGTGGTAACAGCCCTCAAGTTCAGCCCTCTGAAACATTTCAGTAGCTGCTGAGAAGTGTAGTGAAATACTTTTTTTGGTTTTGGGGAACTGGGTTGTATTTGAAACTTATGTTTACATTGATTGATCCTCTGTGTGCTCTGATGAGGACTCCCTCTCCTAGATATTCTGAAGTATTTTATCTGCTGAGTTTTCCCTTTGGCTGTTTGTCCGATATAGGCAGATTATGAAATAATCAATACAGGTGTTTACACCTGAGATTGTAGAGAGTTACAGAGTGCCATAATTTGGGGCCAGAAAAATATTGCTGCTATGAGCAGGCTGGAACTATGATCTCCTATTTTGTTTAAGCAATGGCAAAAGTGGATTAAACTGCATATGATACTGTTACTGATCACACCTCTAGAACTCTGTCAGGCTGGTGCTTGGCCCCTTCCAGTGCCCAACCACCCTCCAGGTGAAGAACTTCTTCTTCATATCCAACTCGTTTGGCATCATGAGAGCAAAAGTTTTAAAGGGAATATTTGTATATCTTTATGTAGTTGGGGTTTTTGGGGTTTGCTGTTTAGTTGGTGTTTTTCTTTAAAGCAAGTTCTTTTAACATTTCTAGCAAATATTTTTCATCAAGCAAACCTTTACTAAAGACCTAGGAGCACTTTTTTTCCCTGAAAAAAAGTTTAAAAAAAAAATTAAAACTTCAAAATTTACTTGAAATACTTGTTATGATACAGAAAAGAGTTAAATTATTTTTCACTGCATGAACTTAGCTTAATATACCACCAAATTAGCAATAATCTGTTGTAGCATTGAAGCTGAAAAAAATCAAGGAAATTATTAGTAGCATTATAAAAGCAAATCCTTCTTGCATATGCATAGTAACTAGAATATAAATGGAATAAAAATGGGAAAATTATTCTTTAAACTATTCATATTGTTTAATGTATCATCCATTTCTTTCTTAAATAATCCTGGTGGTTAGCTGATGCCTTTCCTCTGGGGAGATTGCTTTACATCCAGAAGCTTTCATTGTCAGGAAATATTCTTTGGCTATTTAATCTCAGTTTTTCTCTACCTAATGAAGTCATTTCTGCAAACACTTCTAATCTGGAGAAAAGCAACTGAAACTGGCAGCTTGATTCCATCATTTGCTAATTGGACTAACCTTTAAGGAGACTGCTTGTTTGTTTTCAGTTTCATCTACCATTTGTGTCTTTACTTGTGCAGAGGTAGCTCAGTAGTAAATTGTGGGAAGTACATGAATTTTACTGAGAATGAATCAGTGGTTTATCATATTTTCCTCTTAGCATGTTCTACTGAGTCATTGTGGTGCTGCCAGTCATACTTGTCTTCCAAAGTTCTGTTTGCACTATGGAAGCAGCACATGGCTGAAATGGTTTAATTAGTCAAGGATATTCAAGGTAAAGCTTACAAAGGGTCTAACTGTGCTCTCTTGGGAGGAAAAGGAAGAGGAGGAATTGGAAACTGGTAGCTTCACTGCTGTTATTGGGTGTATTTTATTTTGTCTCTGCAGCTCCATCACACTCTGCCCAGCTGCTGAGGGTCTGTTTCAGTCCTTTCTGAGATTGATGCAATGTTTTTTAGCATTTGGTATAAAGAGCATCATTCCGGCAGTGCCTCACATAAATGTTTGCTCAGATCTCGAAATGCCTGATGTACCAACTGGGAATCTGGCATAAAAAAAGCATATTTTTAATTTGAAGCAGATTAAGTTAACTCTGTGCCATGTCTACAGAGCCCTGAACAATGAAGTATGAGTGTTTCTGCTGCAGTCAGTTGAAAGCAGTGTTGTGGTATTTTAATATGTATTTTTCCAAACAAAAGAATGGGACATATCATATGCTGCACAGCATGTTTTGGTGATGTGTTTAAAACCAAAACTGAAGGTGATGTTTACCACTTTCTAACACTTTATTTAAAAGAAAATTTCTGATAATAACTTCTCAACTTTCCTGCAAGCATATGGTCTAATTCTCGTTACAATACATAACAAACTTATATTCTAGGTAGAAGTTTGTGAAGTCAAAAAATCTTGCTTATTGTGCTTTGGAATTTGGAGATTATGTGGTCCCAGTGACTCAGGAACCCTGATTTCATCTTACTGTCTTTATGGTGCTGCCAATATTTCTGATATTTTGAGAAACGTAAACTGAATTGTCTAAACCTGAGATCTACTAGAGTATAGGATTAAAAGCATAGCAATTTACTTTTCAGTTGCTGATCTTAATTGAATCCTGCAGTACTGCAGGACTTGTATCTGTGGTTTTGGTCATTCACTCCTTACCACATGAAAGCAGTTTTTGAGACTCTCTACAGATAAGAAATTTGTGTTGATTTGGCGTTACCAGATTCCCTCTCTTGGGTGACCCCCTCTGAGGATCATTTGATATGAATATGTATTCACCTTCTTATGAAATACACTTGCAGACCACTTTCCATCTCCATGTGTTGACAGACTCTGAATAGAGATGAGAGAATGTTGACCAGTGATTTGAAGAGAAAGGGGGAAGTCTCTGTTGCATCTCCTGGCCATTTTTTTATTTTTCATTTTGTTAAGCTGCAGGGTGATGTCTCCATGGAGAAAAAACTTTGATAGTTGCCAGTATCTTGAATAGTTATTTTTTCATTATGTCTGTAATAAATATATGTTATTAGCAAGGAGTTGTGCTCTAATACACATGTACATAATGTATGTCAGTCATCATAAGAGATTATGTCAAATAAAACATAACAGGAATAGAAACTACATTTCAAAATGAGGACTAATTTTGTCTATCTAATTAGAGGCAATGGTGACCCCATGCAGAGAAGAATGGTATCTGATTACATCCATAAATGTCAGATATAATATGCTGGGGCATTAATTTTCTGTCGAATTTTCTTTATTCAGGAGAGTGAATATTGCAAGAATATTTCGGTGGAAAATGCTTATGTCTATCCATCCAACAGTTCAGGTGTTTTTCAAGTGCTCTAAAGAACCTGATTTACTGTTCATTAGAAGGTAACATATTTCTAGAGCTCAAAATTCCCCTGAAATATTTATAACTGTCATCCATTTTTCTATACCAATGTTTTTTGTAATTTGTCCTCCAGTGTTTACAGAGAATTGTCATTAGTGTTTAGAATGGTCTTATGTATGTTGAGCCTTTGGTTACTATTTTCCACACCAATAATTTACAAGATTATAAATACATAAAGGCTTAAAGAGCCTTTATTTGAGCAAATATTGTTCTGAAACTTGGAAATGGACACCAAATGTGCATGTTGCAAATGCTATTCTGAAGAAACCTAAGCACCTGGAATTCTGGATTGAGTGGAAAAGCACAGAGTGCCTTTGAGCACCCTTTGATTACAGCAGTATTCTGTCCCTATGCATTGGGAATAAGCAACAAGTGGAATGTGCTAAACTTGCTTAACTTGCCTGTATAAAACTCATAGTTTTTGCAACTAAATACAGTAGCAAAGCAAATGGTCTTTGGTGCTGTATACTGGTGATTTCTAGTGGTTTGTGAACAGTTGGTGTCAGTGATTAGTAGCAAATAACAAACAGCAATTAATTTCTGGTGGCAATCAAGGATGATTTATCTATGGCTTACTGCTGACCTGTGATCCATAATCGCTTGGAACTGTTTCACAAATGACTGGTTTTTGGAAACATTCTGGAGGTGTGTTTCAGTGATAGGTGGTTGCTGCCATACACTCATTCACTGCCAGTGAGTGTCACTGTACCTGTGCAGAATATTGGCCAATAAGACTGAGTACAGAGCTGGGTGGAAGATCAAAGGCCAAAAGGGCACAAAAGTAGCCATAGCACAGCTGTGTACTTTGTGGAGCCTGTGTCAAGCAATGACAGGCTTCCTGCTGATTATATAAGGAGAAGGAGTGAGGATGGATGGGGAGGTATTAACTGCCAGAGAGTGGAAGGGTATCATCTTCCCCAAAAGCAAAACAAAAGGAAAAAAAACCCAAACGACAGACAAAAAACAAAAAAAAAATCATTCACCCTAAGCAACCTCTTTATTCTTGGCAGTAAAAGCAATGAGTAGCCTCTTGCCAAGGACCAATTTCTGCCTCTTTCCTTTGCCCTTTTCATGTACTCCTTCCAAGGTGACAAACTTCAAATTTTCCTGGGTAGGTTCCTCCAATGATTAGAACAGCTTGGAGCGTGCTTTGATCAGGCACAGGTGTTAAAACCCTGTGCCTGCATATTATCAGCTCCCCTAATATAAACCCAGTAGTGCAGCCATGGGGTGGGAAGGGGTGAAGTCTAGCACGGGTGTGACTCCAAATGAAAGCCCAGCACGAGAGCCTTATTGGGGTTTGCAGGTGCCAGGCCCTGGGAACAGCAGGGTGACAATGACAGGGAACACGGCCAAAGCATCTCTGGGAAAACATTGCCACAGCAGCCGACGTGAAAGGCTTCAAAGCTGTGAGAGGCAAGCTACAGAACTGCAGATAAATGACCTTTACCATCTCAAAAGCTGAGACTTCTCAGGCACTGTGAACAAAAGTAAAGTTTGTTTTATGTTTTAAGACTATCCCTTCATTGTGACCTCTGCCAGAGCAGCCAAAATATGCTTGACTGACCAGCATTTGAGGACAAGGCATTCCAATTACTCTTTCTGGCCTTATTGTTATTTCCTGAGTGCATATTCCATAGTTCTCTGAGATTTTTGAGTACTTTTTTTTTTTCTTCTCTCAGCTGTTGTGAACTGGCTTTTCAGTAGGGAAAAGATTCAGAAAGACATTGAATGTCTATCAGAATTTCTATCAGGGTATTTTGCATGCTCTTTTATTCCAGAGCAGGTAGATAACAGCTAAAGTTAAAAATAAACACAACAAAGACTCACTTTCTAATCCTCCTGCATATCTGACAAGCTATCTAGAGATTGAAGTACTTTCAGACTTGAATATTGGGATGGCTTAGGCTGAAATCCAGGAATAGTTGAAAATAAGATCAGCAGAGAAGTTATACCTTAAGTCACTTCTTAAATTAAACATGATATCTGAAAGTGTTCAATTCAAAATATATTTTGGATGAGATTTAGACATCTAAGTTCAAGATCCTGAATCCACAGACCATGTCTAACAGCCTAAATGGCTGAAAATTAGTTGATTTCCAAGTTTTCAAACACTAAAGGTTTTTTCAAATAGTTTCAGTTTTAAAGAAACAACAACTAAGGCAGTGGCTCAGAGATCCTATATTAAATTTGCAATTGAGAACATGTCCCGATGTGTTTCCTTTTGTCCTAATGCCCCTCAGAGGGCCATTACTTTAACACTTCTTGATAGAACATGTGCTGAACAAACAGCAGAAGAATCAGAGGCTGAACACTGCCCTTGTAAGGATTTGGTCACCAAAACAAGACAAAGATTTGATGGTTCACAGCCCATGATCTGTTGCCCAGAGGCTTAGAATGACAGAATGTGGCTGTCTAGCTTCTATAGACACTTTACTTCTCAATGAATCCATTAGTGTTCAGATCACTAAAATGTAGAAAATAACTTTGCTGTCATCCTGTTGTCTGGGGAGAAATAATCACTAGTGACAGGCTGTTTGCAGCTTATGAATTCAGAACTTTTGAAATACAGTTTCAAGCATCTCACTCTTTGCAATCAGCGTATACAACTGAATGTAGCTATGCCCCAAAGCTGTATTTGTATGCAAATATTCATGGTTCTCAGCTTGAAGAAACTAGAGAACTTCTTTTCAAGGTCCAAAAAAAATCTGAATTGCACAAATCAGAATTGTTGTGCTACTTGTTTGATATAAGAAGGTTGTCCTCTGAAGAGCTCTGGAATAACGTATATGTTTGTTTTGAGGATATCATCATCTGAATGTCTTGGAGAATTTTTCCAGGCTTACAAGAGGAAACCAGATGTAGACAGGAATTCTGTTGAAAATATTTATGTAAAACTGTTTGTCTATCTACAGTTGATGTCAAGCCAGATGTGGGATTTGGGAAGTTTCCAGGCTGGTTACACTTCAAAGCAAAAATAGACACTAACTTAGGAATAATTTAATAATCTTTGTTTTAATAAGGTCCTTGTTTTCAGATTTAGAATACAGTTTATTTCAACCTTCCTTATCGTTGCCAAGTGTCTCATCTCATTTTGTCATTTTCATTCTACCAAACATTATCACACTGTGCCTACACCTCTTGCTGAATCTGGATTGCATATGGAAAAAAAACTTGCTAGGAGAGCTTATGGAAGGAAAACATGAGTAGGAAACTAAGTTTCAAAGGGTAAGGATATGAATTCATAGGAATCCTTACAGGAAGTCTTACAGGTTTTTTGTGGATCACAGTGAAGTGGAGGGAAAATTGGGAAATGCTTTGTAGGAGAGGAAAAGGAAGCTCTCAGAGCTGGAAGTGTGATGGTTGGACTGAAACTTAAGTAAGGACAGCAGCATTGCCTACCCTGTCTCCTTTGCCTAAGTTCAGACCTCCATAGGATCAAATGTAATTTCTGGTCAAGAGTTGACAATTATTCCCCTATGGAGACTGAATCCCAAAAAGTCAGACTGTTAAAGGCAACGGGCATTTTTCCTTTCTCTGACTCTTCAGCTGCCCTAATTATCTAGCACCTAATTAGAAACTATAATCTGATAAATGTCAATAATACCAATGAGTATTTACATCTTTCACCAGCCATTCTGCCCAGCTACTCTCCTCAATGACTTTAACTCAGTTTTAGCTATGAATTCCAGAAACTCCTAGCTTCTCTTTCAGTTCAGTGTAGTTGGTGACTGTCTTTATTGATGTTACCAAGATCCATTACACACCTGTGGTAACAGGAGGCTGCTCGAACGCCAGACTAAACAAAAGCTTTGCTTTTTTTCTCTCTTTGCACAGCATACCCATTTGGAAGACCCAATTATTTTGTGTGCTTCGGATAAAGAGGGGATAGCAAAAATCTTCTCTAATTCATCATTGATCCTTTAGTGAGGAAACAACTCTTTCTTTCTTGGTGCTCTATCTCCAAATAATGAACTTACTTTTACAGCTTGATTTGTGTGAGCTTGAAATTTTACAGAATCTGGAATCTTTTGTTATCTTTATTGAAAAAGCTCTCATTCTGTTTTCCTGAAAATTATTTTTGTAAAGTATTGTTTTAGTCCCATTTCCTGCCTGTATCAGGGGAAATATCCTGTTATTTGATCTCTTTCTGATCAATTTAATCTGTTCAACTTTGGCATGATTTTTTAAATGTGCCAGCTAGGTTCTCTAAGCAATGTTGCTGCCTATTTATTTAAAACAGTAAACCCATAGGAAAATATATTTGAACACTTTGATTTAATATAAATTTAATATATCCAAGCAGGATAATTTACAAAACAATCTCTAGAGGTGCATAAGCAAAACTTATTAATCATAACCACATCAGGGTACAAAACTGCAGTACAAATATTTGCACTTCTGTCACAGCCACTTATCTGATCTATGCCAAATGCTGACAGATTTTAAAGACAATCACATTAAGCATTAATCAAGCTTGAAAGATGCAGCTGAGTAACAGCATACTAACGAGACATCCATTTCCAAAGACAACTGCACACTCCATATACTCAGCCTCCTGTTGCCCTGAAGAATGTTTAAAATCTGCTTCAGTCCCATGCTGTTTCCTTGAGTCTTTTTCACATCTCTTTCTGATGTATTTTCCCAAAGCTTCTAATACCCCACTCCCTGAAAAATGATTAAATACACAGAACAGAGTTTCTGTCTCAATGGTTTCACTTCACTTAAGAACAGTAGCAGAACAAACCAGCTGGACATGTTTTATTTAAACATTTCTCTGCTCCTGTGTACAACACTGATCATATTTCCACCTACATATTCTCCCATGGTAGCATACATTTTTTTTTTTCTTTCTGTGCCTCCATAGTCTCTCTTCTCCATTCTTAATGTTCTCTTTTTTTCTTCCATAGCATCTATTAGACAGAACAATTTTATATAAGCTCTGTTGCTACACAAATTCTTCAAGTCCCTGTTTAATATTTTTTTATGATGCCTTCCCTCATTATTTCCAGCGATTTCACCCCAACTCACATTGTGTCTGGAAAATTGCTTGTATTTCTATTTCTCTTGGACCAGTCTTGTTTACAAAGCAATCAGCAGGTGCTGCTCTATCCCATTACCAGCTGTATTGTCTCAATTACTGCATGTGTTCTGCTGCATCAGAGCACTGTTACTGGAGACTGGGGCAGCCTTCTGTGCTGCTCCCTCAGGCTCTGTCTGGGCCTGGATCCCACCAAGATCTGTTGCCAGCATCCATCCTGACGGACTTTGGCCTGCTTGAATGCCTTCATCATGCAGGAAGACTTCTCAAATGCTGAGGCCTGAGTCCATGGACCTGCTTTTTGCCACGACACCCAGATGCTATTTCTTTGAGACATCATTCCCATTGAAAGACACGGCACAGGCCATTGGTTAGGATTTCGTGTGTTTCCATAGGTGAAACAGAGTTTAAAATCATGGAATCATTTGGTTTGGAAAAGACCTTCAAGATCATCCAGCCTAACCATTAGCACTCCTGTGGTCACCACCAAACCTGTCCCTAAGTGCCACATCTACACATCTTCTAAATATCCCCAGGGATGGTGATATTTATTCAACTGCTTTCTCTGGGCAGCCTGTTCCAATGCTTCATAACCCTTTAGGTGAAGGATTTTTTCCTAATATCCAATCTAAACCTCCTCTAGCACAACCTGAGGACACTTTCTCTGCTCCTGCCACTTCTTGCCTGGGAGAAGAGACTGACTGCCCCCTGGCTACCCCCTCCTTTCAGGGAGTTGTAGGGACCAATAAGGTCTCCTCTGAGCCTCTTTTTCTCCAGGCTAAACAACCTCAGCTCCCTCAGCTTCTCCTCAAAGGACTTGTGCTCCAGACTCTTCACCAGCTCCATTGCCTTTCTCTGGATCCCCTCCAGTTCCTCAGTGTCTTTTCTTGTAGTGAGGGGCTGAGAGCTGAACACAGCATTTGAGATGTGGTCACACAAGAGCTGAATACAGGGGGAAATCACTACTCTAGTCCTTCTGGACACACATTTAGTCAGCAAAAAAGTATATATTATAAAGCTTGAGCAAGGAAAGAGCTCGCATTTGATGCTGTTGTAAAAATATCTTTCCTCAGAAAGAGGAAAGGCTCAGATTCATATAGTTTGTAGGCACTGAACAGATCCTTACAGTTTCCAGAGAAAACTTTCTTGGCTGTACAGGACACAAGGAAGGGGAATTCAATACGTTATTTTTTTCCTTCATGAATATACTCCAAGCCAACACATTTGGATGGGACGCAGTCATTCACCGGCAGGGCTCTATACAAAGGAAGAAATACAAAACATTCAGAGGGGCCTCTCCAGTCACAATGCTCTAGAGAAGTCCCTGATTTAACACTGCAAATGTGCCAATAGCATTTGGTTGGAAAACTATACCCTAAATGATGGGGGGAAAAAAGAAAGAGAAGTATCTTCTACGTCCTTCCGGACTGGCCAGCAAATCAAATTGTGGATGCTCTCAGACATGCAAGCATCTCAGTCAGAATAGGATGTGGACGGAGGTGTGTTTCCAAGATATTTCAAGACCACCTATTTCTGACTCATCCAGCTTTCTTTTTTTTTTTTTTTTCTTTAGGCCCTAGTCTAATGAGCCATCTTTTGCCATGAAAGGCTGGAGTAGATGACTAATTGAATCACAGGTAGGAGCTCAGCCAGGTTTTCCTTCTGAAATATTTCCATGTCATCCTTGGGTGATTCAATCTGTTTTGATTTGTATTTGTGCATGTACCAGACTCCATCCTGAACATAAAATTTCCTCTATATGAGTCTGTGCTCCATCTTGTCACTCAGCAAGATGTCGACCTTGCAAATGTCATGGGGGTGAGAACACGGAGGGGGAAGCAGATGGGCAGAGGATGGATGGGATTGAGCACTATGGAGGAACAGCCATGTGTCAAAAGCAATGATTCCTAGCCAGACCCTGGCTCCTGTTTGTATTTCCTTCTGCCTATATATGTCTGTGCAGATCTTCTGCTGTCTGTTCAGAAGCATGCAGCTGGCTGGTAACCCTTCCCAGCTGGTGAAAAAGGGACGCCAAATGTGCAGACAGCCTGAGGAAAAAATGGCATCAGATGCAAGCCACTGAGCCACAGGGAGAGTGTGGGTGCTGGAGCTCTGCTGGCACGGTGGCGTGGTTGACTATTTATTATTTGTGGCTTGTACAGTGACATGGGAGGTGTGTGTGAGGAACTGCTGGGCACCATGAGCAGCCGTGTCAGTGAAAGCCTTGTGGAACAAGGCTGAACTGGAACTGTGCAGGAAACTTCTGAAGGTGGATTATTCAGACAGCCCTGTAATTAGAGGTTTGGCCAAATCCAAGAGTCTGGAGTCCTGAGACTGGTACATATCCAAGAGTAAAGTATTGCATAAAGTGAATAAGGCTGCCTGCCCCACAGATTTCAGGAATTAAATTATGTTTGGGCACGAGAAATAAGCCCTTTGTTATCACATTTCTTACAAAACCTTAAAGTAATATATTAACAGTGAAGAGTACACAATTCCTAATTTTATACTCTGCAGAGGACAGGCGCCTAGGAATTACAGTACATGACAAAGAAAAGAGATTGGGCTATCTGATTTAAAAATCTGTAGCAGTAGCTTGCACATCAAATGCCAAAGTGAGAAATAGGTACCCTGAATTCTCACACAAAGTATGTATTATGAGAACATGAGGAGGACAGCACTCATTCCAGGTGGGTTACTCTGTGCATGCACTTAGTCATCCTGGAGTTCTATTTCTCTTGCCTGTGCTCCTATGCTGTATTTCACTGGTGCCAGTTTGCTGTTGGGATGAATACAAGTTTGTCTCAGAGACAAAGTACTAATATTTGTTATCTGATGTAATGGTTGTACCACCAGGGTTAGCACTGTTGAATACTTTCCACCATAACAATTTTAATTAATGATCACTGTAGTGCAGACTGAAAGATTTTATGTTAGTCTTTATCTCATACTGATGTGTGTTTTACAAAGTTTAAGTGGGGAATATTGCAACTGATCTTTAACAGCAAGATTTGTTGGGAAGATCCAGTTTAGTTGTGGGAAAGGTTTTCTCTAAGAGCTGCTCAAATCTGTGTGGCTTTCTCTGCTCTCTCCAGGACTGCATATTTATGCATTGTTTTGCTGTCCATTTTGTATGGTTGGTTTACAGAGGATTACAGTCTACTAAATGTGACCCTCAGTGGAATTGTTAAAAAGGGGTCTCTTCAGACCTCCAGAGATAAAATGTTCTGTTGTGGTTCTAGTAAGAATCAGTATTATTTTCTATCTAGAATATGGTATTTCTACACTGGAAACATACCTGCATTGTAAAGCCATCAAATTTCTATTTTTCCTGAAACCAGAGTTGAGTTAGTAATAGGTTTATTGTGGAATCATATTCAACCGGGAATATTTTCTTCTGCTGATTTATATGAAAAAGCATAAAGGCAGTATTTGAATCTTCTAGAAAGTAGGAGTGTAAGGCATTACTTGTTTGTTTTAAGAGAATTCAGGTGCTTTTAAATTTCACTTCAGTCTTTCCCAAGAGAGAAAATGTGAGATATTAGTCTAAGAACAAATAGATTAAAAAAAAAAATAACTAAAGCAGATCT
This sequence comes from Rhabdornis inornatus, assembly GCA_013397075.1. NCBI lineage: Eukaryota > Metazoa > Chordata > Aves > Passeriformes > Rhabdornithidae > Rhabdornis > Rhabdornis inornatus. The sequence goes on along the minus strand of VWZS01001621.1, from coordinate 1,747,180 downwards.
CACCACATATCCTCTCATATATATTCTGGGTAAGAGAACAGTGTTGGCTTTAATTACCACCATCAAAGTAATTATTCCATTTGATAAGGTCAATTAAAAATAATTTAGTAACACTGTCCACTAGTAGAGTGGGGAAATAGCACATGTAACAGCACCTTTAAAGCATTCACCAGTGTATGTCAGTCTGCTTCAGGTGGCAGGTCCTAATTATAGTCCAGCCTACAAATGCATCAGCTTTGCTGTATTTGATAGGCAAATCAATATATAGAGAATAATTTAAAGATTGAATCTTCCATAATTTAGATACTTAAAGCTCATTTCAGTAATTTTTGGATCTGCTCCTAAATCTATTTGTTTTTAATCCAGTACTTCCACTTCAGTTGTTGCCTAACCCTTTGAACCCTACAGTCCTTTAGGAGCCTTCTTATTAAGACAGATCTCTTAAGGCAGCTAAAGAAAGCTTTAGCTGCCTTAAGACTTGCAGCTCTGCTTCCATGCATGCTAAGATTGTCCACAGCCTGAGCACCCATTTTTCTGTAAGCCCTGCTGAGAGCCAAGAAAATGAGGCAAAGAAGGAATAGATCTGCAGTGGACCCAGCAAAATAGGTGTGATATACTCCCTCAGCCTCAGGTAGTCTAAAACTTATGGCTTCAGAAAGTGCCCTGCCTGGTGTACTAAAAACTATTTGTGGGGCTGAAGGCAGGCTGCTCTGCTCTGTTTCTTCTTTTTCTTCTTCTTCTTCTTCTTCTTCTTCTTCTTCTGCTGCTGCTGCTGCTGCTGCTCCTTCTTCTGCTGCTGCTCCTTCTCCTTCTTCTCCTTCTCCTCCTTCTCCTGTCATGACTTGGTGTGCAGCTTCATTTTAAGATTGTGGGGAGCAGAAGAGAGAATCAGAGGGTGTGTTCCCAGCCTAATATGTATCAAACTCATTCACCTAGATGGGCAGGAGTGTTGGGTTCTCACCACCAAACTTATTTATGTGTTTTATTATTAGCCAGACAGTGCATAAATGTGTAAATAGTGCTCGAGCAGCGAGCCTGAACATTCACTTTCCTGGAATGTATCCCAGCTACAGGTGTCCAGCTTGATGAATTCTTGTTATAGCAATCTTGAATTCTCTTATACTTTGTGACAGCTTCCCAAAGGAGCGCAGCAAGCACCACCACCCAGAGCAGCTTTGTGTATGATGATCAATTATTGCATTAGGAGATAGGACATGTGGATATTAACCTCCTCAAAAGAAAAAAAATCTGCACCTGCCAACTCCTGCTGAGTGCCAGGCTATTACATGAAGTGCAGCTGCCATCTCCTTCATTTGACAGATTTCAGTAGAGAGCAAGCCATGGTTACAGAATGTAGTTGCCATGAGTTTGATCTTATCAATGTACAACAGCTGTACTGGGAACATTTACTCTAATTAGGCAGAGAAACACCTAGTTCCCTTTATCCTAATTGGCCATAGTTCTGTCCTAGACTGCAAGCTGATCATTTCTGTGTGCAAAATACCAGCAAGGCTAAAGCTGAGACAGACAAAGACTGTGCCATTAACTGTGCTCATCACCATCCACTCCTCTTGCTCATGACAATTATTTACTCAACTTAGTTGCCAATGACCTATTTGCTTCTCAGCCTAGTTCTGTGAAAATAACTGAATTATCTATACACTTCCAGTAGTAAAGGTTTACCACAGGCCCATTTGCTTTGCCAGAACTAGGTTTAGTAGCAGCCACCCACACACATCTGGGAAGCCTCAGGGAGTTTAGGTGTCTCTAGACTGAAGTGACAGCTGATTGGAAGTTTTCCCTAGTGGATTTTTGAACATAAGCACCTGAAATCAGTAAGTTAAGTATTACAATTTAAGCATATGATGGGTTTCACAGCTTTTTTAAAGTGAAGCGGAGATGTGGCTAATTACTTAACTCCATTCCAACAGTAAGGAAATAACTGGGTACTGCACTTGTAGCTCACAAATCAAGGCAAAGAATGTTGCTTTGAAGTACTGATTGTAAAAAGCTGAAAGCAAAGAAACAATGTTCTCTCTCCAGCTGATGAGCACTCCAGCAGACTGAGCAGTTGTACCTGGACATTGCAGGGACCTCTGACATCAGGGCTGTGTACTAAAGCTGAATTCCCACTGGCTGCATTTCATCTGCATCTTGTAATGATATATGCTTTTCCTGGTCTGTTTAAATCTTGCCTTTCAGGAACTTCCACGTTAAGGCACTGAGACATAGAATCAGACTGACGTACACATTGATGGTTTTGACTTCAAATAGAAACATTTCTCTTGCTCCTCATGAAGTAAAAATTGAACACAATGTTCAACTGAAGGAAGGACATTTGGCATTTAGTTTTGTTAGGGTGATCAACATCCAGTGAAAAGCACCACAACCTTGAAAATGAAAGCAGCACGCATTTTAATGTGCCTGGCTTTTCTCTTCTCCAGCTACTATTCTCTTGCTTAATTTCACTAGCATTTTCTTAAAACTTTTCATTAGCAGGGCAACCTAATTACCTGTTACTTTATGAAACGTCTACACAAGGGGGAGCTGTTACACGAGAGCCGAGGTTCCTCATGGAGCCTCTCCCGGACAAATCTATTACAATAAATTCCACAAATAGGCAGCAGATGTCAGCTCTCCAGCTCCGATCAAAAGAAGATCCTTAAAATTCTGCCTCGCTCAGAGATTCCCTACAGTTTTATTAGCGCTTTCCTGAACCAATCATTTAATTTTGTTTTCCTGAGAATCATCAGAAAGAAAATTAATAATGGTGGGATAGCAGCCATGGGTGTTATTTGTTTATACACAAGGCGCAGCTGTTCTAGGAGAAGACTACTAGCAACAGGGGGATGCAAAAGCTGCAGAGGGGTGAAAAATAGCCAAACAGAAATAAAGGCAGAATAGCAGGAAAGGAATTAAAGAGGACACACAATTAGGAGTAAGAAGTTTGGGTCTTGTTCCTCAGGTGATTATCTGACTGATCCAAATCATTCTTTTCTGCTTAGTTTCTATAGAGCGGATAGCTATATTTACCTTTGTTTTGTAGAGCTTTTAATGGTCTACTTGTAAATGCTTCTTTTTTTTAAATGAAAACAAAACTTCTGATTCACCAGAACCATCATAAGGAACCAGAAATACACAGAAAAATAGGAGCACATTTCATCATCAAAACAGTTGTCTTCCCCTTTCCTTTCTCCCTTCACACACCCTCCTGTTCCTCAGAAAGGAAAGTCACAAGACACATAATCCTTAATCCAGGCTTTTCTCTATTTCAGTAGTCATCAATAAATTCTGTAGCTCCAGGAACTCTGCCTTTCCCAGGAAAACTAATCTGGAACTAATGGCTTCCCCAACATATAATAAAAGGATCCCTTAAGGAAAATAATGGGAGTGTCATTGTGGGAAGTCTTTGAATTTAGGCTGATAAAAATAGTCCCATTTTAGTGAGAGTGAAAAGTTTTGGTTTGCTCATTAGACTGAGCTGGATTAGGAAGCCTTGTGACTGGGATAGTTTTTGACTGTCTGTAATATTCACCTGGAATTCTGATGACCAGTGTCTGTTGTACCCCAGCACTTCTGTTCAAGAAGGCAGTGACACTGAGCAATGACCTCTTGTCATTGGCTTTCACATGCTCAGTATAAACAAGTGATCCTCAATCCTATCATGTCCTATACAGATACAGTCCGTCTACAGAAGTCTCCTGCTGAGCTGATGGGGCTAAAAGAATTGTATGCAGGCTTATTTCTATGCAGGATTATCTTGTTTATGTATATGAGTGTTGTACAATGGAGAAATGCTACTTCATACAATTGGTTGAGGGGAAAGAAATCCCCTGAAGTTTGTGCTTTTTCTGCCTAAATCCGAATTGATTAGACTTTAGGAAATTATAATTATGTCCCCTTTCAGTCGCTGCCTTAATCGTGCCTTTAAGAAGCAAGCAATTACAACGTCACAGTGGAATCCTCTGGCAGCAATAGACAGAGTTCATGTTAGCCAAACAGTATGCCTAACAAACACTGGCACTGGCTACCCATAAAATATTTCATGTGCATTAAATGGATGTTTGCACAGAGCAATTTGTAATTTTTTGTAATCAAAGCTATGAAATTTCCATAGTCTACTTATCAACAGATAGCAACAGAGAGAAATGTGGATTTAAGAAGACCTAGGCTCATTCCTCCTTCTCTCATCTCTGAAAAAAATCCCCTAACCAATTCACAAAACAGAAAATACCCTATGGAATTAATTTGAATTAAGAGCTACAATGTGCCCTCATTTTAATCCAGGCAATCAAGTTCAAATCAAATTAACAAAGAGAAAAAATTAGGGCCCAAATGTTCTTTGAATATTTTTAAAATTAATTACGTTTTCATTATTTTTTGCAGCTGCTTGTATACCTTCAGGTTCTGAGTAGAACTGGAGGCAAAGAGCTGAAAAAACTGATTGTTCTTACGTAAAACACAGCAATCTTCCAAAATGTTTTCTGCTAGAACTTAGAGTTTCTAACACATGTTCTGTTGGGGGCAAGGACACAGGGGAGAGGAAGGTCGAATACCTCTTTAAAATTTTGCATGCTTTTCAGGGTTCAACAATTTATAACCAACCCATTTATAAATCTGTAGCAGAAACTCCATGTGAAGAGCTATTTTTTCCAGTATTTCTTATTTTAATTTTTAAATGCCTTTTGACCACAGTATAACTATTCAGTGTGAGAATTACAGGGCAAGTTTGAACACAGTTGGCACTAACACTGGGATATCAGATGTTCTTACATCCTTTAGGAATTTTTGGCCTTTGAGGCTGCCTGGAAAGAGTACACCACTGAGAATTTATTTTCAAAGCTTCACATCATTCTGAAGAACAGCAGAGAATTCATTATTTTATTTTATGCTTTGAGAGAATATTAGAGAGAACTGCTTCTAGTTAAATCAGTTTACTTATTTCTCATTTTAATTATGAGCTTGGTGTATTCTCATTATTTCTGGTATAAACTTCTCTATTTCCATTTTTGCAGAAATTCCAAACTCTGCAACACAAGGTTTTGAGCAGCCTGCTCTCGTATACCCTGCTTTGAATGCTAGGATGGAGTAGATGACCTCCAGAATAATTTACTGATGTTTCTTAGTCTGTGGTTCTCACTGAAGCTCTTTTTGAAATGCTGCTCTCGATAGCCTGGAAGTCTGCTTATGGGCAGAATATACAGCAAGTGCTAATGACGTTATTTATTCATTTATTCAAAACCCATTCTACATTTGCCTCAACTTGGGACAGTTTCCCTATAAAGTCAAGACTGAGACTTGAGGAATTTCGTTTAAAACTTGTTTGTGTTGAAATGGCTGCACTCTCACTGTTCTGTTCGAGCATGCTGTGCTGTAACCCCAGCCTGTCCTGCCCTGGTGCAGTCAGAGCTTGTAAAGGCTCCTTTTCCTAACCACCCTTACAGTGCTTACAGAACTTTCAGTCTCCCCAGTGATGTGCGGGTGGAGTGTCAACATGTCAAAAATACACCCAGAACTGGAGTTATTATTTGGAATTATTGCCCAAATGTCCCAGCTGAGGACTTCTGGGGAGCTCAACAAGTGGTCACATGCAAAAACAAGTTAACAGAGCAGTGCAGATGTGACTTAGAATTGTTCATTTTCCTGTAGCCAAGACATAAAACCGGCAGATCTTACATTTTATTCCACCAAAATTGAAGTACAACAGGAAGGTTTTTCTAAGAGTTTTTCATCATGGTTCCTTTGTTAAAGGCAAAAAATAGCTACACAAGGAAATTGCCTTGCTTATGTTAGAAAAAAAATTTCAAAAATTTGTCTTCTAACGTTCTTATAAAAATACTGTATGCTTCAGGCTAAGGTTAAAATCTTCCACTGAAGCAACGATCAATATTTATTAACAAAAGGGATAAAACAAAAATCTAGATGATCTTCCTTATTTGGAGGTTATTTGGAGATCTCCTATCTATTCTTCTTAACCTGGCTGTTGTCCGATTGTGTTAACCCTCAGCACCTGAACACTTTTAATATGTAAAAATGCTCATAATCACATTTTTAGGCTATAAGAATTCTTTTTCCTTCCTAAATTTTCTTCTTCTTGGTGTTACTGGTAATGGTGGCCCTACTGCTGTCATATTGAAGTGACTTTTGACATTTCATATTCCGTTTTCTGTGTCAGTTATGCTTTAAGGAACATTTGCGGGTAACTCAATAATTTCTGGGCAACTCAATTACAGATGAACCTGAATAGACTTCTCTTGTTTAAGAAGGTGGGTCATGCTAATGAGGTTTACCTGACTCTCTTTAAAAGGAGCAAATAAACCCTGCTCTAGAAGAATTCTGTGTACTTACAGAGAGCAGTTTCATATATGATGTCAGCCCTGTTGGATGCCTAAGTTAGGACTGGAACCCTGTAAAAAACATTAGATAATGACTGTATTTGATGTAGCCTATCTGATAGGATCTATAGTGTGGCCAGCAGGTATTTTTCCATAGTCACTGATTTTTATTTTTAGTTTAACATCTTATTCATTTAACCACTCTTAACATCAAGTTTCTTAAACATGAGGGAAAACAGAAATTTTATTACTGCCAAGATAGGAACATGAATGGTAACATGGTGAGTAATAACTGACATACCCAGCCATTCTGTCTGAAAAATTATTAATTTTTAAAGATAAATAAATGGAAACACTTGCTGGAAGGAAGAATTTTGCGGGAGAAGTAAGGAAACTGTTAATTTTGAGAATTTTGAAGTGATTTCTTTATAAAGAGCAGTATTTCTGCTTCCTAGAAAAATCCTCTGCCTTGACCCCATCCAGCCCTTCATCAGTCTTGCACTGTGACCCCGTGCATCTCATTCATTTGTTGTTATTTTTCTTTCTGCTTACTTCACCTGACCCCACAATTCTTTAATTTTAAAATCTACAGAAATGTGACTTTGTTTCTAAACACTTCTCTCCATTCTTATTTTTTTATAGCTGTCACTTGTCTTAACTAAAATCTTTACCTCCTTATATTTTCTTACGAACTCTGACCCTCTGAGAAACACAATTCTTTCATGCATCCTCTATGAAGGACTGCAGATCTACTGCCTCTCTTGATCCATCTTCTGCATATAGGAAAAGGGATTAATAATATTATTCTGCCTGGTAATATATGTATTCATCCAAGAATGAGGAGAAGGAATAGAGTCTTTGAAGTTCATCCCAGGAGCAAAGAGTTTGTAAGAATTCAGGTACACAGAATATTTTTTATTATATGTAATACCCAAGTCACATTAGCCCTTTTAAAATGCAAGGTGAATATACTCTTAGTAGAAATTTGGACCATGTTTTCAGTGTATCAATAATTTAAAAAACCCTTTTCCCCCTTATTACAAGTATCCCACTGCCCTTATTGTCTTCTCAATAATCATGGAACAGTTGGAGAACAATCCCATGTAAAAAAAAAAAAAAAAAGGACAAAAAAAAAAGTCAAAAAAAGGCAATTTCCTGTTCCAGCATGGAGTATAAATGCAATTTCAGTGTCTGGTTTCTTGACTGTAGTAACCACCTCAGGCTAAATTGAAGGACTTCTTGCTGGGAACTAGGATTGAAGAGAAAATCCCCTTCTCTTGCAGATACAGAACTCTTTTTTGGGTAGCATACAATGGAGAAAAACTTGTTACAAGGCCAGATGTTGGTGATTAAACTGTAGGAGGAAAATTACTTTTTCATTTTTTTTGTATATGTTTTTTGTATAGAAAAGATTTCTCAAAACCTCTTGTATTTTTTGCCATACTTCATCTGCAGTTCTAGGATATTGGTCAATATATTAGAAAAACAGCAGATGTATTTGTGCAGTTAATGTGGCTGCTCTTCTGTCTACAGCCGATGGTGTTAAAATAAGGTCCATGGTGTCCTAGCATGGGGTCAGTGGGAAGTTTCTGGAACACTTAAAATAGCACCAAACTCCCTCATCAGATTTGCCAGACAAGGTTAACACTTTTGTGCTTCTGCTGAGTGTGGGGGTCATTTGTGTTATGGGTATTTATGGCAGAGTTAGCACACTAGGAGTCCACAGAGTCTGGGGTCCTAATCATGGATTGTGGCCAGTATGAAGTGATTCAGAAAGTGGTAAAAGAAAATCTGTGATACTTATTCAGTCAAAAGGCAAGCTGTGCTTCTTAAAAATTCTTCATTGTTCCCTTCTTCATTACCTAGCATTCCTCACCCGTAAACCAGAAGCAAACAAAAATCATGAAAATAACCCCCAAAACACCCAACCCTCTAAATGTTGATCCACCATTAAGAAGGTTTAATAGAAGAATCTTCTCTCAGAAGACAAATTGACAACATTGGGACATCAATTAGCGCTTTTCTTAGCAAACTTAACAAACTGTGCTGATTTGGTGTGGACTTCACATACTGCTGGTCTGTGGGGAATTCTGTGATTCCCTAGAATTGGGGGAGCATGGTATAGCTATGAAGAGGCTGTGCTCTTGTTCATAAAGGCTTAAAAAAATTAGGGAAAACACTGTTAGACAACTCCAGGCTGCCTGTCTTTTATTTAATATAAAGGATGGCAAACCCTGGGACCTGCTGGCAAAATTTGGTGTTTTTTCAAAAGTACTGAGAAAATTTGATTCTTTTTCACAGCGATGTCAGTACACTGAAATACAGTTTTATGTTTAAATGAAGATCAAGTAATTAGACTAAACATATTCATAAAAAAAAACAAGTTATATGGCAAAAAGTCACACAACAATACACCCAGTGCTCTTTACATGGGATGTTCAACTGTCATACTACAACACTGAGTTCACGAGGTTGGAACTCATATTCTCATTTTGATTTTCACAATTCTTACACTGTGCCTTTATATAGGCTTTCATATTCTTATCTGTACGCCCTCTCATATGGCTTTCTGTCATTTCTTGTCACTTAGAAGTCTCAGGTTTCTCTTTCTGTCTTGCATTTCAAATTATTTGTCTGATATTTTTCCTATTACCAGTGTTGTCTTAAATACTGGATGTCAGTGGTCTTTCCACATATAAATTTGTCGTGCAACCTGTTCAAGAGAACAATATACCATATTAGATTTCCTCTTTATAGTAGTCTACTTCAATCCTATCATCTATAACATCATTCAGTGAACTCTCAAGATTTTGCCAGTTTCTAGAAGTATTTTTAACTTCAGGATATAGAGTCTTTTAATAGACATCAGAAGACTTAATCTCACTATTACTTCCTCAAGTACCTTGACTAGTTTATCACTTATGTCAAGATTTAATCCAGGATGGGTCTTTATAGAATTGCTGTAGATGATTTCACAGCACTCTTCTCTCTTTGTCCCCTTCTAGTGCCTGCCTTTAGAGAAAAGGTGAGAAAGATGGTTCATGCTTCTCTAATGCAGGTGTTTTTCAGCTGTGTATCGCATGATATTCCACTTTGACTCTTTCCCTATTTCAAATTTTAATATCCAGAGTTTTATTTATTTCTCTTTGGTCTTAATGAGCTTCATGAATGGATATCTTTATGGGATTTGCTGATGCTTTTATATCACTTATTTCCAAAATTTAAATTCAATTAGATTTTATTTCTTTTAATTCTCTGAATGCCTTTACAGTAACTGTTTTATTTAGAGTTCTAATGCAATGTATTATTATTTGATTACACTGTATGTCTTATTGCCAATTTGTAAAAACATGCTGTCCTTTTCTTTCTCTTTGATTTTTGCAGAAGAAAGTAAATCTGTTTCAAAATTTATATTATTAAAATATCTCTTTAAAGAGACAGCTTTCTCTTGGAAGAAACCTTCCTCTGTTCTGACTGCTCATTGTCACAGGGTTGTGAGGTTTTAGACAAAGTGGAGCAATACTGCAGTGGTCTATGGTTTTCATCTCCCACTGTAAGTTCTTTATTTTATAACTGGCTGACTTGTCTGCTCTATTCCTTTGTATAGCCCATTTCATTTGTCATACCTAGAGCTGGAAGCCACCATCTGCAAGTAATTAATGATTCCTCACCTGGACCATTTTATCTCTTACTGCTTATTGCTGCCTTCTGTGGCTGTCTTCATATCCTTTTTAAGAAAATATTTAAAATTAAAAAAATATCCCAAACCAGATTTTTTTTCAGCTTTTTGTACATCATTACACTCACATGAACCAAGACTGGATTTGAACCAGGCTTCCAGTAGCAAAGACCAAACAATTTTTTTCTGACAGCCAGCATGTGTCTTCCTCCAAATTATTATTCTCAATAGGTACTTTAGATTTCAGCTACTGGTATTCCATGGTATCTCATGATCACCTGAGTGATTGCTTTTCTAGCCTGTCTGTGAAGATACAACGTGGCAAACTTTATCTTAGCATTTTAGCAAACTCTTTCTGATGAAAATCAGAGAAATTGAAAAGGAGGTATAAAGTCCATCAGATTTCCACTCAATAAAGCTATCCCTACTTATCAGACCTAAAATTTTCTGCAGGCTGGAGTACTGGTTGACTGTAGCCATAAACAACTCCAAGTATAATAGCATCTTTCATCTCTCCCCCTCTTAAAAATTACAAATTTTCTCAAAGACACTGAAATCCTAAATAATTTTTCTCACAGTTGAAAAAATAAAAGAATAAAGACAAAGGTAATGACCGGTATTTATGCCAACAGTTGGGGTAAAGGGAAAGTGGGGCATGCAGACAACTCAGGCAGTCCTTCACCCTCAGAGTCACTGTGACCTACTCTTCTGGTCACTGTCTTGTGCCTCAGTGTCTCATGTCATTGCAGCCCAGGCTGGGATCTACCTGGCCTCACAAGTATTTCAGCCAGCTCTCTAACACCTATGGGTGGATATTGTCAGGGCCATGAATTTGTAGGGGTCAAACCCCTTAACAGTTCACACAGCAACTCTTACTTCACTGATGGTGGATCTGTGTTCTCATCAACCTGGATTTTTGTTCACAAGGCTTGAGACCCAACAGTGCTGGTAAAGAGAGAGGTGAAGAAAGTGTAGGGAGCTCTGCCTTTTCAGTGTTGGTAACTAGTTCACCTCTCCTGTTTAAAAGTGGGCCAATATTTTCCTTCTGTTTCCTTCTGTTTCTGCTTGCATTTCAGCAAGTTAGTACCACTGGTGTCTCTCTTTATGTTTTTGGGCAGCTTGTGCTACTCCATGCCACAATATACCAAGTAATACACCTACACAGGAACTGAGTAACTTCAGAGGCAGCCAAAAACTGAGATACGTCACATAAGGATGCAGAGAGCATTTAGTGAACATTGGATGTTCAGCTTACAGCAAGAATGGGATACTCTGACTCTTTCCTGCTATGTCCTAGCTCTTACATACATGACAATATGATGGACATCTAAACCCACTTTCTCTCACTCTCTCTTTTCCCTGGTTAACCAGGAATATAAATCTTAAATACCAGGTAACTGATCCCCTTGTAGAATGTTCTCCATAAGGATCACTCTTCAGGTAGAGGGGATCTCAGATGTAGTACATAGATGAGGCAAAGGGGATGATGATGATGAGTGAGTTAAACACACTTTTGAAATTTAGCCACTTTTTTTCCCATTATAAGATGCCTGGAAATTTATGAAAGGATATTTCAATAATTATCTAACATACTCATCAATATGCCTGAAAAAATACTGAAAAGAATGTACTTTCAAAAAAAGCTTTAAGGCTTGAACAGTTACACTTTAGATCAAGGACTCAGTCTTAAGTTCAAGTCGAAATTTACATGCACAGCCCCAGAGCTCAACAGTTACTGAAAAATACTCCTTGTATTTTCTTGTCTTCCCAAGCTCTAGCTGAACCTGTGCTTATTGACCTTCAAGGGACACAGCAATATCTTTCTTACTCAGGCCTTGCCTGAGGGGTGATGCAATGACAGACTGAATTGTCATTCTGGGAATTTGGTTGGCATTGTGTCAGTCTTGCTTCACATCAATTTAGATAACTGTGGCTTATCGCGTGTCTCTATGATGGCATAGGTATATGATATATATGAAATGAAAACTAAATATGTAAATACATCCCCGTAACTCTGGCAGCAAAATTATGTAAACGTCAGCTGGAAAGGTCTTTCACACCATTAAGGATTAATGTGTGCATATTGGGATTTTTAACCCTCTAGGTGAGAGTCATATGGTCACACAGTCATATGATAAAATACATGTGCAATTGCTTTCCTTGTGTGCAGAAATATTCCAGTAATGGGTAGAGATTGCAGGATATGAATTGAAGCCTTAGAACCTAACTTATCTGGCAAACTAGTTTGTGTTATTTTTATTAATTTTGTCTGATAACCATAGTTGCAGTATTAAATACTGTGACAAGATGCAATATTCATCAGACTGTTCTGGACTCAGAGGCTGGATTTATCATCAGAAAGAGTTGTCAGTTTCTAGAAGAAAGTTTGGGGAAAATAAGCTATTGTGCAAAGTTCCATGATTCAAAATCACCTTTCTTTCAGAGCCTCTTCTGGGTCCACATTTTGGGTAAAGATGTAAAATTTAGAAGTAGGAAAGCCTTTACAGCAGGGTATATCTTCTGTGAAATTCATATTAAAAAGAGTCCAAAATTTGATCAAATTAGAGAATATAAACTTCTAAGAGTTTTACAACTATCATCTTCAGCATGCTTAATCCTTTTATAGCTCTTAGTGTCAGGGAAATCCACAAAAGCCAGAGGCTCATGTCCAAAAAGGAGACAGAGGAGTCCTGCACAGTCCTGCAGCTTCATTGGAATAAAGGGAGAGTCCAGCGGGGCACACGCCCGCGGGGTTTTCTCTCTCGGGGTTTCGGAGGGCACAGCCTCCTTTTATCCTGAACTCCCGGCCGCATGTTGCCCTCTTCCTTTTCCCACTGGCTGAGGCACAGGGAAGGTACAGCCTTCCCGAACCCCCTACCACATATTCCCCCCTTGAACCTGCCATTTTACCCCAAAGCTCAGACACTCAGGCTGTGCAGACCCTTGTCTGTTCCACGAGCTTGTCTGGGCTCTGACATGAACCTGCTGCCCAAAGTTAGGAGAGACATTGGGACCCATTTCAAAGATATTAAAACCCACACCCTCACCCATCAAATTGTTTGTAGACATTAGTTTACCTCTCACTACTGATGCCCAAAGCACATGTTCATTTCTGAACAGAAGGGATGTGTATGACTTATTCCCTGACATCTCTGTTACAGCACTGGAATGTGCAGGTAGAGCTACACAGTCACCTTCTGCTTAGATTGAAGTACAGTGAAGCACTGAAAATTAGAAAAAAAAATCTGCAAGGATTTTTTTCTTTGTGCAGAAAAGAATCTGTAAAACTAGAGGAAGGAGAGTGAAGATGTTGGAAGCTGACAGAAGAAATAGGTGTGTACAGGGTGTGCCTGGTTGGAAGGGGGAATGCTGTCATTTAACATCCTTGAGAGAAAAGTGGCAAGTGAAAAATGTCTGTCTGGGAAAAAAAGGTGCCATGTCCCTATTGCAATAGGAAAGAAATTGAAGGTCTCCTCTGTCAATGAGTACCAACAGGGAAGGGAAAGTCAGGAGAGAAACCTGAATGGACTACCATGAATAAACTGATAGGATGAGGAGACAAAGTAGGACTTTATGTTTGGTAAGATACCATCTGATAGAAGGAAACAAAGAACTGTGAGAGGAAGATGTGGTCTGATTCTAGTAGGATGTTGGGTCACATGCCTAAAGACTTGTTTGGTAGTTTGTTGTTGTTTCAGTTTATTAAAAAAGCAAAAAAACCAGAATAAAAGGAGCAGGGAGAGTCTTGTAAAAGACCTATGAAGCACTTGACCAGAAGTAATTAGCAGGCCTGCAAAGAGGATAGGAAGATGCTGACACTACTTCTTCCACAAGCTCAAATGCTTCAGGTATGTGTCATGACTGACAAGTCCAACCTCAGAGATGTCAGCTGGTTTTACATGCAGAATTTTCTGGTCTTCAACTTATTTAAAAATGCAAGATATCAAGGATACTCCAAAGTTTAGAAAGTTTTTGTAGTTCATAATTAAAACTTAATTTTCCATTATGAAACATTGCTGCTTCAGCTTGGTTACCTCATTTGTTTGCCATAATCCTGCTCACTTGCATGAATCATGCTCACTTGTTGGCAAACACTCAACACTTGATTTTTATTCTGTTATTCAGCATGCACTACAGGGCTTATAAGCAACCCCAAGCAATGAAGAGTTGAGATTTTTACCCCTCTTTGTAAGCATCACAAACATATCTAAATGCATTATAAATGGTAATGCATTTAGTATCATAATGTGAAGAGTTTTCATTATTCCAGTTGGCTGAGGGACAGCTTATTCACAGAGATTGAGGTGAAGAGCACCACGTGCTTGTAGTTGTACACCCTTGTGTGTCTGTGGCATAGTTTTTAAGAGCTCTCTGTGTTTTGTATAGCCTATTATGTGTTCAGAGCACGATTCAGTTCCAACTGGAAATGCTCAACTCTTGCTCTGAGCAGACCTGGAGTAATAAGGCAGGCATTCAAGAACTGAGGAAAAGAGCATATAGTAGGTGCTTGGTTTGAGTGACTGGCCTGATGGTGCCCAAACATTCTGTATCAAAGAGGGGAAGATTCTGATTTCATAGAAAATAATTTGCTTGGCCTAAACTTGAAACTGCACTTTCTCCTCCTGCAATCTCTTTTTTAATTGAACTTTTTGCTTTCCATGTTTTTCCTTCCAATGCTCTTCTTCTCCATTAAATATTCCTACTTTTCAGCAAAGGGCCTTCTTTTCAGGATTCACCACATTTAGTAAAATGTTACCTTCACTGTTTTTGAGACTGTGAGTAAATAAAATGAACCTATTGCTAAGATTTCTTAATGTCGAGGCAGTGCAGGAAACTAACACTTTTAAGATTAAGAAAAGTATGGAACTAATAGCCTGGGAAAAAAGCTGCAAGAAATTATAAATACAATTATGTGGAAAGCACTGCTAATAATCCCAGTTTTTGAATTCTGAAGTTAAAGGAAACACTATTAGGTGATGGAAATACCTGCAGTAAGAATTGTCAATTATGCCAATGTCTTGTCAGTTCAACTCTTATAAACATTCAGGAAATGCTGTAAGGGAGGTTTATTTTTGTGCCTCCAGAGAATAGCAAGAGGAAAAATCTGTAAATGCTTCCTGTTATATCCTCATATAAATGCATAATAAATTGTTAATGTTTTATATATAAAACTACTTACTTACTGAAGGAAATCTTAATCAGAGTCATAGTTAGTTCATTCCTACCAAAAGAGAGAAGACCAGGTAGATGAATACAGTTGCACCTGTTAAACTCACACTTATTTTCTGCTCCTTTTTCCTGCTGTTATGCTCACCCTCCTCCTTCTCCTTTGAGTTCCAGCCTCAGTGGTTTCATTCTGATATGCAATGGCAAGGCTGTGGTGAGCCAGCATTACGTGGTGTCCTTTACTGGAGACAATTGATGTTCGTGTCTTCTTCTTCCACTGCTCAGGATCCGTTTGGAGTAATTTGTGTTTGTTGACACACTTTTATATTTTTGCTCACTACTTATTACTTTGCAGCTTCACAGTATACCTGAATTCACAATATATGATACTTTATGTGATGTAGATACTATTTCTTCTCCCTGTAAGCCCTAAAACCAGTTTTGTCAGTTTCTAGATATGCATTTCTTTAACTTCTTTAAGCATTGGTGGACTGTTTACAGTGGTCTCCAGTGCCAGGCCTGTTGCTGTTACAGCAAAATCAAGTAAAGCAAAGCACAGGAAGAGTCAAACAAAGCCAGCCCAGCAAGACGTAACCCTCAGGTCTTCCAAATTTATAGAGCCGGTGGTCTTTCAAAAAATACCCTGCTAGCTATGGCAATGTCATAGTGCTGGGCTACAGAGTTACATTAGGTTGGTGAGATTGACAGCACTTTATGGTACTGGTGAGGTAATTAAACCTGACCAAAGGGATCATTACTCCTGCTGATCTACACAGGAGCACTGCTGCCGTGGAGAGCTGAGATTAAGCAGTAGCCCTTAATTTTCACAGGTAAAGCATCTGTGATATAGATTTCTGTGTTGTAAGATTATAATGTTTTCAAAAAGTACAAAGAGTTGCACTACATTCTAGAGTAAGAATTACCATTATGAGTCAGGCCTGTCATCCATGCATTTTCCTTAAGCCAGCACCAGATGCTTCAGAGAGCAGTGCAAGAAACCCCAAGGTGGGCAATTATGGAATAACTTGTCCACATGGAAGGCTTCTTCCTAATTCTCAGCCATTAAAGATTTGCTTGTTTACTGATGCATGAAGGCTTATAAAATTTTGGACTTGGTTTGTTTGGGTTTTTCTCCTACTTAATATAATTGTGAATGTTTTAAGTTTTCATGTAAACGTGAAGTCTCACCTCAGAGTCCTAAACTGTTAGCATCAGTGATTTCTGGTGGTACTTAATACCATAACTTAACTATGCAGTGTGATAAAAATTAAAATATTTTATTGCTGCATTTCGATTCCTCTGAATGTACCATTGTTTTTCTTTAATTAGAAAATTAACTCTTTATGTTCCTCAGTGATCCATGGACACTCTTGAAAAATATGTAGGGAAATTTAGGTTCTGTATTTATGCACCAGATTTTTCCCCAGTGGGAAATCTCTGATTTCTCAGTACTTTAGAAATACTTTCTAGTTACTAAGGTGTGTGAAGGTAAAGCAGCACTGATTTTTAAAAACATCTTGATGGAGATGTAAGGATTCCCATTTACTCAGTTATTTTCACTGACTTCCAGTATTCTCTGTCTCGTGTACCAGTCCCTGTTGGCCAGTTGAGTAGAAGTAATGCTTTTCTCCAGGGTCAGTTCTGCAAACATGCTGGGAGTTTGGGAGCTCCTTATCTGTCTCTACTAGAATGTTCATGTGAATACTGATGCACTCTAGGTTTTCTTCTCCTATCATATTAAAGCATAATGAACTAGCAACAGCCAGCCTCTCTGTCTATGCAGGCGTGTTGTTAAAATTCACTTATAGAAACTGGGACAATATTGAGTGTGGCAGTTCTTCATTGACCTGTAATTTAGATTCTAGACTCCTTTTTCTGCTCTCTATAGTATGAAATAGTGTTCCTACTCTGTTTTGGATCATTGATCTGCTTAAGGGTTTATTTTTAAAGTTGTTTTAAAGCTGGTTTTGAAAGGCTTTTATGTGGTTTCTTTGAATAATAAGCAGGCATTTTTTATTCTGGTCAATTTTTTGATCAGCTGGTTTAGAACACTTTCCTTTTCCATAAACAAAACATTATTTTTAATTTACACAGTTTGGACCGTGGTGAAGGTTACTAGTGGTTACACTCTCTTTAATGTCTTTAGAGACATTGTTATCTAGTCTTGTTTAAAGTGCATCCATACACAGGATTTGCCCACTGAAGCATTATTTCAAATCTGTATGCTTGAAATTTCACTTCAATTCCCAGTTCTGTTTGGATCCTACTGCTTCCAGTTGTCTTGAAAATTGTGCTAAATAATTGCATTCAACCTGGAGAGCAGAAGGCTCTGAGGAGACTTTATTGTGGCTTTTCAAAATATAAAGGGAGTTATAAGGAAGACAGGCACTTCTTACCAAGGCTTGTAGTGGGAGGACAAAAGGCAACAATTTAAAACTGATAGAGGTAGATTTAGTTTGGACACAAGGAAGAATTTTTTTCATGAGGGTAATGAGACACAGGAACAGGTTACCCAGAGAAGTACTGTCAGTACCAGATGGCCTCCAGAGATTTCCTCCAAAATGAATTGGAGGACATAAGACAGTATTTAGCAATTATTGGTCATTAGCATACCTTCAGCAATAAAATGTATGAAGTGAAATGGAAATAACAAAAAATTTCTATTCTCAGCAAATCCCATGTTAGTTTCTAGACCAGGACAGTGTATATCCCACAAATCACTATAAATTAGTAACCTGAAAACAATTTGTGACATAATAAAACTATACAGTGTCATGTAAAAATGCAAAGAGAAGTGGAGTGCTGCTGCTGCAGAAGTCATGGCCAACAGGAGCAAATGGATCATGTATAACTTCTCTGTTCTTTATAGAATGCAGCCTTTTCTCCACTGAATGAATTTTGAAATCTAAAAACTGGTTGCAAGCTGTTTGATTTTCTGAACATAGGGGTTGAGATAAATGGCTTCAAATAGTTCAGCAAACCTTAACAGAAAGGAGACCAGAAAAGAGAGTTTTAGATGACAAGACACTTATGTTTAAAAACATGAGCAACCCTGCTTCAAATTGTCTTAAAAGAAAGACTTTTGAAACCTATCCCCTGCACATACGACTTCATAATTAAAACCCTGAATTTTGTATTTCAAGTTTGGAAGATTCTAATAAGGAAGCTCTACAGGTGTTGTTAAAAAATTATTTTCTCTTTGCGGAAACCACAATTATTATAGATCCAAATTATTTTCAGTATTTCTTGGTGTCATCAAACTGCGGAGGGTTGAAAAAGGTGAGGAATAATTAATGTTTTAACAGTAACTTTGAGTAGACTGTGTGAATGAAAGTGCTTGAGAGGGTTATTTAGATGACATTTCAAGCCTTATTTTGTAGAGTTGGGTTATATTAATTTGTTAGGAATTAACTCCCACATTGGTCCTGGCTTGCAGTTTTGTTATAGATAAGATAGTGAAAAACATCCATTCTGCTCAGTGCTTTACTGTAAATATGCTGGTGTTGAGCTAAGGGATACATATGGATCAGAGAGTTTTGAGTGCTTCACTGCCTCGAAATACATCTGGTCCTAACCCAGATTTTCTGTGTCTATCAGTCGGCCCATGTTTATCCCAATGGGACAGATTCCCTGTCAGATCCATCAATTAGATATTGTATCACAACCACATAAAACACCTGGGTAAATCAGACCAAGCCAGAATCAAATTCATTGTACCCATTAAAGACAGATAGCACCTTGTAAAATACATAATATGTCAAAGCTGACATAATCTTCACTGAGAAAATAGAGCAGCCCATCTATTTACTAAATTGAATAAATAAAAAGAGGGAAAAGAGAATTAAACTGGCGTCTGGGCTATCTTTAGCAGAGGAAAGAAGACTTGAATGTTATACAGTAAGTGCAGAAGAGCTCCCCTGCAGTGCCCTGGTGATCCCTTGCTCCCATACAAACCTCTGCTGACAGCTGACAGCATCAGCAATCTCTGCATCTTCCAGTCACGGCTCTTGAGCTGTGAGTTCAGCTCCAGCCGTGAGCATTTCCTAGGCACAGTCTAACTGCCTAACCAACCTGCTACAGGCAGGATTGAGTACATCATATTGCAGAATAGTGTCTGCACCTATTAGATTTGCCCAGTCACTACTTCATTCTGGAGACAAACTCTCCACTGGAGACATTCACACACTCTTGTCCCTCGACATTTCTGGGACAAGGATGCACCGATCCTGTGAGAGCATCCCTGCCCTTGCCTGGGTGATGCAGAGAATTTGGCAAGTATTAGAGCCATATCTCCTGTTTCACTTCCTATGGGCAAGTCTTCTCCCCATCCTGCAGCCCTGTCCTGCTGGCCAGCAGCTCAGCCTGCAGGGAGTGCTCCAGCCACACATGCCTGGCACAGAGCAGGGGTGTGTCAGTGACGGGGGCTGGCTTGGCAAGTGGCTCTGGGGGGCCCAGCAGCCCAGCTCAGCTCTTACTTCTCTGCTGCACAGGGCTGCAGATGGTTCCATGCCACTGCTTCTTTGACCCTGGGATCTTGTCTGCAACAGGCAAGCACCAACTTGCTCTCATCTGCCACCTCCACACTCGGCCACCACATTGCATCCCTGCTGGGTGCTGTCCTGTGGAACCCCCTGAGCTGCAGGACCCTCTGACCTGGGCAGCCTCTGGGACCCCAAAGGTCCATCTGTAATGCTTCAGCTTTCAGGGAGCTGGCCTCAGCCTCTGCAGTGCTGCCACTCTGCGTTCCTGGGCACCACCACATGGAGAGACAGCTGCTTTCCCTTTCTTTTCACCATTGGTACTTCTACTTTTCTACAACTCGTTGGTGTCAGGTCCTAGGAAATAATCTCAGCCTATCTAAGTTTTAGTGTAAAAGCTGTCCCTTGAAAAAGCTTTCCAGGGTTCTCATCAGGCACACAAAATCAACTGAGATTAACAAACTCCAGATTTTAACTGGTACTTTGACTATCAGAAGTATGCTAGTAAATACTAATGAACAGCTTCAAACATTCAGCTAAGCAGAGAGTTTCTGATCTATAGGTGATGGTTTGGTGTACAGATTCATGTAGATTTCCTTCTGCAATGTATTTCAAAACATTTAGTAAGAGTTGACGGAACTACTCCATACTTTACACATGATAACATTGCTTTTCTCCCAGTCATGGCTGCTCATTAATTCCTTCTGATTTCACTGGAATATTATAGTTTTCAAATATGTGTGTTCAGAAATCTGCACAGTCTCGACAAATGTCTTCAGGATACTTGTTTCAGCTGCCAAGGGTATACAACAGGTCACTTAAATCAACTAGAGTGGTGTTTCTTTCCTTTCTAAGGAAAAAGCTGAGCCTTCTTAACCAGGAAAAGGAAGAGGATTAAAATAAGTGACAGATACAATGAATTCCCATGTTTCTAAGTGCATGGTTCCTTTGCTCTTCTACAAACAGACATTCCCCAAAGAATCATATAAATAATAACTTTTTTGCTCTCATATTTTGGAGTATAAGGAAACACAGCTTTGCTCTGAGATGTTGCACGTAGAACGACACACAGACTAGGTTTGTTCCCTCTCTGTGATTCTGAGTAGAGATATTCTGGAGTACTTACAAATCACAGAGCTGGTATTGTGGCAACAAGTAATCATTGGATGGTTGTCAGGGTATAGGAAACAAATACTGCAGAGGCTATAGATGAAGTGTTGGAAATTCTTGGGTTTCTGTATGGAAACCACAGGAAAAAAATGACATGCATGAAGGTATCCATAAATGACAGTGGAGGAAAAAATAGTAGAGGGATTTTGGAGAAGGAAAAGTTTAATTTGTAAAAGTTATTGCTGTGGTTACTGAACCACTCATGTGGCATTCTGCATTAAAGGATAAAAGGATTCTGGATCTTTGCCAACCTGTTCTGTATGGATGCTACTTTGAGAGGAGGTTGAAGTAGGTACCATGCCTGATCACACACTAGTGGAAGACAACACACATTGATTAATAGTATGTCCAGTTCACGTGCCTTGAGTGGGAAGACAGTGGTGAATAATTCTTTCCTGTTTAATGATATTTTTGGTTTATGACCCTAAAGACTCTTTAAAGATTGATCTGGTTTCTGGGAGCCAGTGCTGCCTATGCCGTACAAGCCTGCAGGATTTTTTGTAGGAAGACACAGCTGGTAAAGTTAGGAAGCACAAAATGCTATCTCTCCACTGTCCTAGTAAGGCCAACATAAGTGAATGTCAAATAGCTCAGAGGATCACTTATCCTGGGGAACCATTATAGGCAGTAGCCAGGATTAGGCTTTCAGCTGAGACATTGCTCCTGAGAATCAGAAAATGAGGGATTATTTAGGTGAAGTGATGATGGCTGAAAAAGCATTATGAAACCTCAGAGTGGAAAGAAAACGGCCAAGGCTGGAGAGACAGAACTGAATAGATTAAAGGAGAATTGTTAAGATAAAAATGACATCGTAAAAAATATATACCTGTGTTACTAAAAACATACAGGACTATTAAAATGAAAGGTCTTTCAGAAATCTAATTTATTTTTTCACTCTCTGGTTTTCAGATAACAGTGCTCTCCTCTATTTCATTTTGGGAACTGGAGACTGTGTAAATAGGTTTTTTATAACTGTTTAAATTTGAACTTTCTAAATTTAAAAGAAAAAAAATTCCTTTATGATACTTTAAAACATTTCATGATTGTGCTTCAAGTGAGCATTGGAACCTATAGTGAGCACACCTCCAAGTATAGGTCTTGTTTTAAACTAGGTATACAAGCTGATTTAAACAGCCAACATTTCCAGGTCTCTGCACCATGAATGGATAATGGAAAATCAACCTATTAGGTGATTTAAGAATTGAATACTTAGTTATTTCTGGAAGGGAAAGGGAAAGGGTACTATAAGTGAAATAAGCTTCCTTACAAAATATGTGAAAAATAATTATTTACTGTATCTAGCATTGATAAAAGAGTAAAGGAAACAAATCTTAAGCAGTGACTAGAACATTTACCTTATCAAAATGTGCGGTAGTAATGTTTCCCCAGGAATTTTGACAATACAAAGGAGAAATACCCTTAATGCATCGATTTTTTGATGTCTGTTGGTTACATCACACTCCCAAATTCATGTCAATATTATAATGTCTAGGTTCTGAGATACTGAGGAAGTCCCAGCTCCAGTTCTCTGGGAATTACAGTTCTGCATCCCCTCTACCCAGTATTTCTGAAGTGACCTCTATTATTTAGTAGCAGAGTAGGAAAGACCTTGCATTGTCACAATATTCAGTCACTTTGTGCTGCACTCAGGAAAGGGCATCTACTGTACCTTCATTCTCATCTGCTTTGCACTAGTGGCTAAGGAGACCTGCACTGCCTCAGACTGATTAGGGCTCATTTTGGGTGAATGCTTTACAAGGTCATCCAGATCCTGCAGGAGTGGGTAAAGGATGAAGAAAAAGTTCATGATCATGATGAGCACTGAAGGGGCTGTATTTTCCATGGAGAGTGCCTCTGCATTACAAAGAATTCATACAGATGGTTGTGAATGTTTGTCCTTACAGAATCAGTTTTCATGAATATTCCATATGGCCACACTCCACAATTACTGTTTACTTGTGTTTATGCTCACCACTGAGAATCAGCACCAAATTACAGTGACATCCAGGAGTGAATTACAAGAGAGGCCAACATCTAGGAAATAAAAAGCATGCATTGTCCTGTGTAATACTTATTGGGTATCAGCATGAAGATTCACGGAAAAAAATCTCTTTAGCCTTGGATATGGTTTGTGGAGGACAATGCAACAGATTCCACAACAAAATAGGATTTTGTGAGCCATGAGGAATCTTTATAAGCCATAAAGGAGACAGCAAAGAGGCAATTTCATTGAAGTATGTAGACTTAATAGTATCTGTAATGTCAGTGTGAATTATTAGAGTAATTCTGGCCCTGATGGCA
The DNA here is from genome assembly GCA_013397075.1 of Rhabdornis inornatus. Lineage (NCBI taxonomy): Eukaryota > Metazoa > Chordata > Aves > Passeriformes > Rhabdornithidae > Rhabdornis > Rhabdornis inornatus. The sequence goes on along the minus strand of VWZS01001621.1, from coordinate 1,724,051 downwards.
GTGTGGAAGATAGAGGAGGGAGCATGAAAATAGGAATGTTATAAGAATTAAAAAATAAAGAGTTGGAAGGCTTATCACATGGAGTGTAAGAGTTGAAATGCTACTCTGTGGAAATGTTTCTGCAGTTCAAAAACATCTGTTGGAGTCCTTCAAGGAACATAGTTAGACAATTAAAAGCAGGAAAGAAACAGTGCTTTGGGGTCAGACAAGCTGCTTTCAGAACAGATTCCTTCCAAAGATGGTTGGGGTTCAGCAGCTGAAGAAAAGTCCTGTCAAATGTTTCCCCCTTTGGGAGTCCTAGAAATGAGAACTGTATTTGTTTTTTTTACCAACAGGTCAGTATATCAAGGTCAATACCTCTGATATTGAGGTCAAAAGTAGTTTTTCATTTATCTTTATAATTATATTTAGAAATAAGGGAAAAGATGCAAAGTAAAGTGACCTACTCAGGGTCCAAGAGAAATCAATGGAAATACAGGGAGTAGATATAATATTAGAGAATTAGTAGTTGTCTGCTTTAGCTTTGGATATGGGTTTGAGCCCAATATTGTAGAAATGCTTTAATGGTGGAATTAAGAAATAGTCTTCCAGGATTTATTCTTGGGTTTACCTTCTTAAAAAAATATATTAAATAGGATGGTAAAGGATAGTACTCTGGCATTCTGTGTAACTGGCTGTAACTGTCCAGATATGCACATTGTAGGCTTTTCCTTCTTCAGACTTAGAAGAAATTTCACAATGACAGTGAGCATTTAAGACTTTTCTCACTGCCTGCAGAAAAACAAGCTTTGAGAAATTCATTTACTGTCATTATATGAGCCTTGGTTGTAGATTACAGGCAATCCCCAGTTTACTTAGAGCTGCACAGTCAATTTGCACCATCTTTACTGTGCATGAGCAACATGCTAGAAAACATTCATTACATAATACGTAAAATGCACATAAAAAACAGCATGACATTATTATACTTCCTAATAAACTGGAAGCTCCACCTTTGTAATCAAGCTTCTTTCAGGGAAGAACATATTTGATGATGTCTTGATTTTGCAACTTTAATATTAAAACCATATTGTGTTTAATCAAGAAAAAAGGAAGGCCAAGAAAGTGATTTCTCAAGCTTTAAGTAAAGTATTAGAATGAACAGGGAATTTTCAGGTTGGTCAAGGTGATGAGAAGACAACCACATTGTGCAGTCTAGTTTGAGTTGGCAGAAACATTTTGCTGGGGAGTGGAGAGTTTGGGACAGAAAGGGGTTGCGTTCTCCTTAGAAGTTTGGATGACTGGGCAGAAAAAAAACCACTGTGAAAACTTTCTGTGACTTATGTGGGTTATTGATTTTGTTCTTTTTTTCTCTTCATGAGTCAGTAAGACACTTCTGCTGCATCTCTGCTCTGGCTTTGCCCTCGTGTGCCCAGAGTCTGACACGATGTGATGGCAGATATTGTAAAATGTAAAGCTTTCCATGGAAGGTGTTTCTGCAATCCCTGTGTGAGCTGGCATTCCAGGAGGCAGCCTCCTGATACAAATATGCGTTTCTAGAAGGAAAATAATTGCACATTTGAGAATGTCACAGTAAACTTTGATCTCATAACAAGATGAGTTTAGCTTGCAGAAAATCTTAATTGATTTAATTTTTACTGTATTAAGAAGACACTATAGTATTAAGGGTTTATGGTCTATACTAAATGAGTAAGTAACTAGGGTCCTTTTCATCAGAAAAGAGTAGTATGCCTGCACTTTGGGTGCTTCAGTGGAAAGAATTTATTAGGAAAAAGAAGTTAGAGGCCAAGAACAAAAGGATGTTGCATAGGAAAATGGTGTACAGAGAAGCATGGGCTCCGAGCTGTTGTTTTTAAGGAAAGATGAGATGTGTTACATGTGTAACCTTGCAGACAGTTGGGGCCTGGTCTAGCTGCTAAATAATTTATTTTAGGACTTCTCTATTTTGTAACAGAACAATGGAGCAGAAATTAAGTAAAAGAGAAGCAGAGGATTATACAGACTATGTGCACACATTATTGATTACTGGGAATTTTCAACATAATTTCTACTGTGAAAGAGATTCCACACCTAAAGCACATCTTTTTGTAAAAGTATTAACTTGAAAGTGTTGCTGCTGCTTTTGTTTTTTTGTTGCTTCCTTCTCATACCCCAAGGGAAATAAATTAAGGTCCTCATACGTTTTCTGGCAAAACCTCTTGGTTTTATTTCTCAGTTTGATTCTTAGCTTTGGAAAAAAAATGTTTGGAAAACAAGAATCTTTTTTAATATAAAAAATACCTGCTAGTTAAAAATAGATTTCCCTGAAGGAAAAAACCAAAACAACTCCAAACCATTTTTCAAAGGTCTTTGATAATTTCTTGGACTATACATTTGGAGAACATAAACAGTAATAAAAACCTAGAAAATAATAATCCAAGTTGTCTTAAGTGAATGTAGGTTGACTGGTCTGAATTCTTGGGAGGTTGTTTTTACTGCTTTCCACAACAGCCTTCTCAAAACAAAGTTTCATTTGGCTATCAGCTTGTATACCAAAAATGTATAGAACTTGTTAATTATCTGAAAGTTTAACATTGCTAAGGAAAATGTTGGTTTTCTTTTATGCCTCAGCTTTTTCAATGCCATTTGATAGTTGACTAACAGAACATGCTCTCAAGTGTATATACTGCTTGGTAGGTCATATATGCCCATGGAATTGTGGTTTCTACAGTCAGGGAATGTAACACCTTGACACTGATAGGAATGATTTAATTTTTAATTTCCAGGTATAGACCTAAAACTTCATAGCTAGGTTTTTTGGGGGTTTTTTTGGTGGCTGTTTCATTTACTTAATACTATATTTTTTAGTAGGGATGCAGGAAATTCACTAGTTATGTGTTTCTGCCATACTGCAGTGTTTGATTTAATTTTTTTTAAGCTGTCCATATTGCGCATTGCACTATAGTACAGAGATATCCAATTCTGTCTTTAATGAGCTACCCTAGATATTGGAACCAAACTGTGCAGTGCATCAGAACTCAGTAAATTAACCAATGCATAACTCTGTCTCATGTGGTTAGACTGCAGTCTAACTGCAAATGCAGTAAAAAGAATTACAATTGAAAGTAATAGATCACAGAAGGCAAAATCTCTATGGAATGAACAACACAGCTCTAAAGTTTGTGAGTGTTGGTGGATGTGAAGGACAGTGGTATTAATGCAACACTGTGTGCCAGGATGGTCCTGGCAGTGTTGCTGCTAATGGTTTAGAATTTAGAAGTGAAGAAGAATTACTTGTGATTACAGTTACAACAGAGATACTGTTTGTGTGTGCCCAAAAAAAGATTGAACAAGGATGCTGTGAAACAAGGAAGCTTTGAAGGAGGTTTCAAAGTCAAGATGTGCTGGTTGCAGTGGTGCCACACTGGGAGAGCTGCGCCGATGGATGCACTTGCATGATGATGGCAATTTCATGAAGGGTGTTAGCAATGACAGGCATTGCAACAATGCTGGCTGTGGCACTGGCATGCTCAGGATACCATGCACAGAGATGCCATGACTATTTCTCCATGCACTTTTGCTGCACTGTCCTCCACCTGCCCCCTGCATCACTAGAAGAGATTATGCATTTCTCATTAATCTCCTCTGATGTGCACTTGGCTTCTTATCTCTGAGAATAGGTTTCTTAGAGGATACACCATCTCCTGGCTGCAGGAGATTTCAAAGTATATTCACCAAATATCTTTCATGTAAGTGAGAAACTTGACAGCCTAAACTGTAGCCACTTGAGGCTTGTAACCTTTATAGTAGGGAAATATTTAAAACATCTTGATCATCACTGTGACCCTTCTTTTATCAGCTCCCAAGTTTCTTATCACCATACTTCTGCTACAGGAGTATTCCATTGAAAAAAAGGGATTTTCTTGAACAGAAATATATTTATCTGAAGAATATTGACTAAGGCAAACATCTTATTGCCTTCTTAATGTAAACATGTTATTGCATTCTAGAATACCAAAACATCCACTCCTGAAATCATGGACAACCTTGCTGAATATTCATTTTACTGCAGAAGTGTAATTCAATGTCTTTTGTCAAAGGTTTTCAATGTGTTGTCATGACCCACTGGGTACTGGGCACAACATTTGCTAAAAATTCTTGTCAGGCAGAACAAAGACACCAGTCCACATGTCAGGGAGCTCTTGTGCTTCTACTGTATAATCATCTTAACTCCAGCGACTAGCCCACCACTTAGAAGTGTTGGCTAACAGGCCCTTCACTTTTACAACCCACTTCACCAAGCTCCCAATCCACAAACTTCTCAAGTGTCAGCTAACAAGCCCTCAACATTCACAACACACTTCAACAAGCTCACAACTCTAACAACACCCTTCAGCATGGAGTAATGAGCAGAATACGATAGCCATGTTTTGCCAAGATAAGGCAAGGGAGGGGGAGAAGAAAGGATATCCACTGTCCTTAGATCTCACATTGGTCCTGCCCCATGGATGGACAGGAGAGTGGGGAAGCTGAGGCAGGCACACTGAGGATGAGACTGCTAAGAATGATGCCAGGGTTTCCAATAAGCCCTCCAATGGGCTGAGGTTTCTGGGTTTTCCCCCATACCGGCCAGATTTTCAGGATATAAAAGCTGTAGAACTTTTCCAAAACTGGGAATTAAACCAGATTTTAGAAAAGTATTGAATCTGACTTTAACATTTTGTGCAGTTGCAAATCCCCATCCCCAGACAAATTACTTCAGCTTTTAATTACTCTCGTTGCTAAAAAATTATATCTCATTGCAAGAATTTATCTTACTCCTGTTTCCTGATACTGGCTGTGGTACTTTTGACAGAATGCTTAAAAAGCACAACCCTGCCCAACTATTTATCAGTACCTGATGCATAAGTGACAAATTTTAAGCCAAGGCATAAAAACATGCACAGGCTGTACACTGCAGTCAGAAGCCAAAGAGGTAAGCAGATGGATAACTAGGCAAACATGGCTTGTTGCACACATGGGGAAGGGTAGGGAAATAGCACCCTCTCTAGACAAACTGTTCTCACCAATATCTTTAAGCTAAACAAACATTAAATTTTCTGGATGATATTAAAGGACTCAGCTTAATGACCATGAAGAGACAGCTGTCTTGTCAGAGCTACAAGACAGGTTTTACATAAAGTAAAATAAAACAGGAAAATAAAACATTCTTTAGGCTGAGCATAACACAGACTTCTCAGAGAACCCTTCTTTTGGCTACTTTTCAGGTCCCATCCTCAGCCTTTTATTGCTTTGGCTCTTGCCTGAACAGTAGGGATGGAGCAGCTGTAAGTTAACAGCCAGAAGCAATTTTCATTGATCTTTCCTGCTCTTTGCAGTATTCCACTGGAAGCATCCCCAGGACACATTACTAATTTTTTGCCCTTTACTTTGGGACCTTAGTTTAATGGTGTTATGTAATTGCCATTTCTTCATCATTAATACAATAATGGTGTGATAAATTTTATACTCAGTCTTTAGCTCTTGCTATGGGGTAAAAAAAAAATCCTCCCATTTCAAATTGAAATTGTCTTTTCTTTCCCCAGACCTATCAAACAGGTTTGTTTCTATGCCTTTGCAGGCTAGTTATGACCCTCCAAGTTAAAATCATTTGGGGGGAAAAGAGGGAATACAGCAACCCAATAACATGGCAAGCATTTTGTTCACTGCTCCTTGAATGATAAAAGTCCCATACAGCCCATGCAGCAGGCAATGCTCACTTAGGTCAGATCAGAAGGATCCAGCTTTTATATCTGTGACTGCACTTGTGTTACCACACAGGCTCTCCAGGCACTGCCTTGTCACATCTGCAAACTTCAGCTGTTGTCAGGTCAGTATTAAGTATTCAGCATTAAGACTTTGGCATTACTATCCCACACTGACCAGTGCTTACCCAAATCAGGCATGGTTACAGCACCACAGCTAAAGCAGCCAGGGGACATTCCCTATCAGCAGCTGGATAAAGCAACCTGGTTTTGGAGCACAGGGGAACCTGGTTATGTGCAGCTGGACTGAGCCAAGGCACGCTTCTCCAGTTCAGGGCCAGGGTACAGGCCTACAGTTTTCTTCAAAGGTTCTTTAACTTGGCCTGTAGGTTGGTGGCTGTAAGGTGGGACTCAATGTCAGTGTTATGTTTTTCCTCTGCCCATGCTCATTTGGAAGAGGAGGACAGAGCTATCTATGCAGGATACAAGGGACTGGAATGACACCTTAGTAACTGTGAAGAAGACACTTCTAAGGAGGCAATTCCCAAACTTGGGCAAAATAAGGCTTCCTGACCTCATCCTAAAGTGTGTCATGATGCAGTGTGATGAGACAGCAACAATGCCTTCGGTTTCTCCAGACCATGCTGCCATTAAACTGGGCAGGTTCTCCAGTTATTGTGAGGTTTGAAAGTAGAGCTATCAGAAACACAGATATCAACAGATAGTTCCAATGTACACAGCAAGAGATTCCCTATGTGTGCTGCTGAGTTGTTGAATCTATTGCCATTGCTTTCTACTTATATGTTTTTTTATGGTGATGAAGACGCTCTAGTGATTTGTACAAACATTAGAAAACTCAGGAGAGCTGACTTCAATGTGCACAATAATTTCTTCTATCCTTGGGGAATACAGAGGTGAACTATCTAGTCTTCTTCATATTTGTCATGGGATCAAGGGCAGATGGCAAAGTGAAGGTACTGTCCAAAGTACGGGCAGCTGTCTCAATCAATACACAGCAAGTAACTGTGTCAGTACAAAACAAAAGTTCACACCAAGAACTTATGACTGCTAATTACCAAGTTGTAAGCCTTAGAGGAAGCCAAGAGAGGGGCCACAGCAGGTGTACAGTGTAGCTGGTGTCTCTGAGCACAATCCAGATGACTCCTGCCAAGCAGATCTGTTCTGTGACTTCCCACACCTGCAACATGTTTGTGAATGGTAGTGGCCAGTTGGTCTTAATTAGAGCAGGAAGTGATGCATAAAATAAGTTGTTCTCTTGTTTATTACTGTCTTTTCCTTGCTCTGAATTATTGATCTTACACCTAAGCAAGATGTTTCCTGGTTCCCTTATTTAAAGTTGCAGTAGTACAGGAAATAGATATGTTGCCCATTCTGCAGAGGTAGCAGGATAATTTGTCAATTAGAAATAATCCGTTCTAGAATGACTTTTATGTCTGTGCTATTTCTGAAACCTCTTTAATGAGATCTGAGTTCATCCATGTATCAGCTGAAGCAACAGATATTAACTGTCCCATGTGTACACCTTGAAATGAGATGAAATGCAGTTTGTCTTGGAGTAGAAGCAGTGGGGATTCCTGAATTTTACAGTCAAAACATTTCTGTGAAGAGGTTTTATTTTTTTATTGTTCTTAATCTTGTATTTGAAAATAAATCTGGTGCTACACTGCCAGGCTTGGATAGAGAAGCTCTCTGTTTATCTCCTGAATGGGAATTACTTGGCTTGACAGCTTGACAGTTTCAGCCCTTGCCAGTACGCCTCAGTTTTGATGAGAGGAAATCACATCTGGTCCTGAGGAGGATGAAGGACGTGGTAAAGGCTGCTCAGTCCCTGGCTTCTGGGTTATTTTATCCAGGTTTGTGAGGTCATGTCCTGGTGAAAGATCACTTGAGATGGCCAAAGAACAGAAACTCCTTACCTACTGTCATCAGTTCTAAATGGGGTTTATCCCTGCAAGTGAGTAAACACCTTTACTGTGGCCAGCCTACTTTCCAAATGGAGAAAATCAAGAGCTTTGCTGTCTTGCTCTCCAAAAGCAAGACTGAATAGGTATTACTTTAAGTAGAAGTACTAAAGCTGCCACTTTTCTCATATTATTTTTTTCCTGATTTAGCGAGAGGACTGAAAAAGAAACTACCTTTTCCTAGCATTTTAAAAACCAAAATATGTTAAATATTAAATCCTCATATTTCCTAAAGGTCTATATTTAATTCTTGCATGTTTTCTGTGCGTTACCATTTATTATTATATAGGTTTAAATTGTGCAGCAACTAAAATTGAATCAAATTTAAAGACAGGAATATAGGAATTGAAAGGCTTCCTTAGTATATAGGCATTTTCTGCACTAGCTACTTTATTCCTGATCATTCTGCCTGTCACTAAAAAGACGTTTGCCATGTCTGTCTGAGAGCTGGCTTTTCATAATTGTAGTTCCCTGAACATCTCACTGTAAGTGATTTTGCCATATTTATCTACATGTGGCAAGAAATCCTGAACTGTAAAATAATATGTAGAAGGATTTTCCAAAGCAGCCTTCTGAGTGAATAGCCCAGTGAAAGTAAGACATTTTAAAGATTCAAAAATATTTCCAACAAAACATTAGAAAGCATAAAGGTAAATTATGAGTTTACATGTATTGCCACTGTTGTACTCTCAGAAAAGTGCATTACCATGAAATTAAGACAAACACAGGAAAGTTTTGAAAGCTTCCTCATTACCCATAGGAGTGGAATATCAGCAGAACACTAGGAATGTAATAAGTCTTGTACGACATTTTTTAATTTGAGTGCTGAACAGTTCTTCATCTCTGTTTACTGGTTCCCTGGTGCCAAGGGGAAGAAAGTCAGCCTGCCAAGTTGTGTTTCTTGATCTCTCTAGCTTACTGTAAAGCCTCCACCAGGTTATTATTTTTTTTTTTGCCACCTGTGTAATGGAGATAGTCATTATCTACTTCTTATTTGATTTTCTGAGATTATGATATTTGTGGTAATGAATCTCCATAAACCATACCAAATTCATTGTGATGAGGTACTGTAAAAAGGGTAGTGTATATTAAAAATCTGATACATTTACCCTTGTATAAGCTGCCTAAAATTGCCTCAAAAACTGCATGGTGCTCTCACTCAGTTTAGCTTTTTAGTTTGGAAATGCATAATGTCTGGAGGGGAGTAACTACTGCTTTCATTAGCATTACATCTACTAAAAACCTTTGGGAGAGAAGGGAGACTAAAGCCACAGTCTTGCACGTTCCTGCCAGGATATGTAAGAGCATAACTGCACTTCTGTAGGCTACTGTTCAGACAGATAAGGCTTTAAAATATGTAACTTTTAAAATCAAAATTTTGCATCAGTCTCACACACTCATTCCTCTTTCAGTTTCTTTTCTTATCCCTCTCTGTTTCCTCCTTTAATGTGTGTTGACTTTCTCTTGTTTTTTTCCCCCTCTGGTAGCACGAGAATTTTTTTTCACTTGGGACTTGAAACACTGCTTTAGGGTGACCTTCTGGCCTTTCCTGGCAAAGGATCTGCAAGGCTGCAGAGTGTTCTGGGGAGACACTCGTGTCGCCAATGAAATTCCTGTGAGATTATATAAAATAGCGTGTCAAAACTGCAATGAGGATGTCACAGCCCTGCAGTACAAGGGAAACAAAAGAGAAGGAAGGCTGATAGATAGAAATGCAATTACACAGCACTGCAGCAGAACCTCAGAAATGCTGATGGGGAGGAGCATGCTTAAATGGGAAAGAGAATATGGAATAGCAGGTGCTTTCCCCTAACCTATAACTGTAATAAAATGTGCTCTCTTTTTCCAACTCAGCTCCAGTTCAACAAATCAGTAGTAGAATTTGTTGTATTCACAACAAATTCTAATAATTTGTTGTATTCATAACAAGTTCTAATTCACAATAAAATTAAAATATTCCACAGATATTAGATCCTGGCTACAGTGAAATATAGGTAGACTATTAAAATAGGATCATTCTCCTAATTGTGGAGAATGGCAGTAGTAGAAGGAAATGTCTTCTCCTTTTCTTACCTACTTTCTTACCAAGTGACATTTTTCTTTAGGCAAAAGAAGCATGTTTCTTCTTTTACAAGTTGGAGAAACTCTAGTGATTTTTTTTCCCCTCAGTCTGATCTGTTCTGTCATGATTGGGCTGGGACTAAGAATTCAGTAACCAAGGCCTGGTTTGTATCTTGTGTCGCAGCTATACTGATAAAGAATTATGTCCTTTTGCCTTCTCCTGGAATAAGATTTTTTTTGCAAAAATTAATGGGTTTAAATAGCCAGATATAAAAATATCAGAATTGGCTCATTGGTTAATGATATAAAAATATCATTAACTGGCTCAGCAGTTAATCCAAACCCATTATTTTATGATACATATATTCTCAGAAGGAAATCCTAGCACCTTCTTTACAGTACAAATATTTTCTTTTATTCACCTTACACCCACCATAATTCTTGCATTTGTTAAAGGGGGTGGATGTATTTCTATGCACTGGGTTTACACACACCAACCTGTTGTATACTTCCACCATTAACAGAGTTTTCCAGCTATCTCAGATCAAAAAAGAAGGAACTTTTGTGTCCTTCATGGTCTTTGTAGATTTATTATAGGGATTTTCATCTAGTTGTGTAAGGGTGACTCTTTTTTTTCTGCTTCACATGTATCTGAAATTTTATCTGAAGTTAGAGCATCAATTATTCAGCACAGTCTGTTTTCAGTTTGAGCTTTTCAAGAGCATATACGTGAGTTAGTCTTTTTCTGTTCTGTTGTATTCTACATAGGAAGTACAGCTCCTTATCTGCAAATCACTATCTACAGCATCTTTTAAAAAAAGGATAAGCATGTGGAGAAAAAGTGGGTGATTTTGCACATAACATTAAATTTACTGATAGTTGAATCTCTTTTGTAAAAGATACAAGAACACTACTTCGTTGAATAGAATTTCTGAGCTTCCTTTGGTCTGCCAGCTTATAATGTTATGTAAAGGGGATGGTAAAAGGGAATGCAACTGTTGTTAAACCTGTAATAAAATTATTTTTGTACTGGTCATTTGTGTCCTCTTTAAAGGACCATAAATTCTACTATGATGAATAATTTAGACTATTGTGTTAATTTTTATGTCCAGGAGGCATAATTTATGGAATATTAAAAATCAGTACTGCATTTGCTTAAATTCTGAGAATGCTTAGCAGGAAATTGAGTTTTTAAAGAATGATAAAATATTATCTATTATGAAAAACATCCCTCTTATTCACTGTCACAAGGAAGGTACAGAAAACCAGTAGCAGATCTGGATACTGGTGTTTGAGAACCATTGAGTTTAGAGCTTTTCATCTGCTTGATTATCTCACTTGCACACTCCCACCCCACTATTGCTTTCCCTAAGGCTTTACTTCCCTTTCCCAATAGTTTAGATTATTATGCATCAGCCACAGAGGAGCTCTAGATGCATTTAGATTAAAAACTGTTTTCAGGTAGAGTGGAACTGTACTTGTAATTTTTTTTTCGTGAACCCTGGCAGAAAAAGTTCTGCATCTGATCTTTAGGAAGTTATCACCATGATATAAAGACAGTAGTGACAGCAGCAGCCAGACAGTTAAATCTTTCCTGGTACAATGCAAATACACCTTTGGGAGATTATCCATAAGGTCAGATCTTGTTTAATTCTTCCAGATGAGATGACTGAAGCGTAAAGTGAGAGATGACTGAGCTCAGATGAATAGAAAGATGGATTGTGAGCATGAAGTAGAATAAGAAAATTATTATTTGGGATGAAAAGATTAGTGTCAAAAACTAATTTATACCAGCTCTTCATTTGTATAGATACTATTTTCAAAGCAGAAGATTATTAATATATAGAGGGAAAGAACTGAGGTTATGAAGTGACTTTTCACAGCACAAAATAAACATTAATAGACAGTCCTTCCGAGAGAGAGAGGTCAGCAAAATAAGGATGGTGGGCGGTCAAAAAGAAATGACATACTGCCCCAGAAAAGTCTTGTAGGAAAAGAACATAGTCAAAATAGCAATGTCTTCTCATGACTCTTTGTAGAAACCTTAACTATCAAGTGCCCTGGAGAACAGCCAGTGGGATTACCCTTTATACAACGTTGTTAAATGGTGCAGTACAAAAGCCCTGAGGATGCCCTGAAATGAAATTATTCCTGCCTTGGAAAAACAACTTAAAGCAAAATACACACACATACACCCCACCCTTTAAATAAATAAGTAGCACATATTTTCATTGCTTTTCTTTATTTTTTTTCTTACATGATCAGGGATAGATTTCATTAATATTAAGAGAAAGTTCCATGTTTGAGGGATGCAAAGCTCTCTTATTTCTAATCTGTTTCCCCTACAATTCTGGTGTTTTTCCTCCCTCTTCTACTGTCCTTCTTAACAAAGTTATCTCGTTCATTCTTTTAATTTCTAATGTCTGTCTTCCATTTATATGGGTAACTCCCTATTCCTTTTCTCTGCAGATGATTTCTTTATTTTTGCTCTCCTTGACTGAACCCTTTTAGATTCCTTCATCTTTCTTTGTCCATCTTGTGGTTTTCCAGTTTTTCATTCTCATTACTTCCTTCTGTCTAGCCTCTGGCTTCCTCATCACATCTTTTGTCAAAAATACTCCATATTTTTGATAGATCACCACTTACTTCTTTCTTAATCCTATCTTGTCATTTTATTGCTGACTGAGATTGGCTTTCAGCTCATTTACCATCATCATGAAGTGATTTGCCCTAGGGCCCGAGCTCACAAAAAGTGCCATTCCAGGCAGAAAAAAATGGCTGTGTAGAAGTGGTCTCTTCTTGCTAGCAAAACTGCTTCCTTCCTCTATCAGTTTCCTGTGTTTATGTTTGCTGTAAGTGTATGTTACTTTATATTATACCTGCAGAGCCATCACCAGTGAGAGTAATAGAGCGTTCTGCAGTAAACAGTGCTGGAACCACTGGGTTTGGGCTGGTCAGACAGACCTAAGAATTAATTCTGACGTGATGGGAAGATGCATGTCTTTGTACTGGCCTATTTGGCCAGTTATGCCCTTTACTGTTGGTAGTAATGCAGGGAATGAAAAAAGGACTTCGCCCTCACTCTAACATTATCTTTGGAAAAGAGGCAAGTTAAGAAAGAAAATCTTCTCAGCTGCACACTGAGTACATTTGGAGTCAGGGAAGCACGGTACAAAGAGAAGCCTATATACTGTCACTTTTCAGCACAGAACTGCAATTTAATTACAGCTACACCCTTTTGACCTAGGATGGCTGTCTTTCTGCAGTGTTGCTTTTGTGCCAGCTGGAACTGGAAAACACGGGTTGTCCCTCAGGCCATTGGAGATCAGCTGTGACAGAGGGCCTGGGACCTGCAGAGCTGTCTGTCTTTTGAAAAGGGTGCACTGGTAAGATGCTGCTAGGATCACAGGAGCTCAGATTAATTCCTGTGGCTCTTCCACTGAACCCTTCAAACCATGAAGGAATGTACCAAGAGCTCATGATCAAGATGATTAGCAAAATTATAAGGTGAGAAACCTCAAACCGTTTCTGAGAGGAGCATTGTTTTATGGAGGGAGACAGAGCTGTTCTGGGATGCATTTTCTGAATTCACCCAAAAGAGATGAAAACACTTTAGTTTCTGAACTCAAATGGATCTCTGCAATACCACATCCTGCTTGGTGGCCAGCTCTGGTGAAATCATGTCCTTTCTCATAGTCCTAGCACAGACAGACATGTGGGATTTTTTTAATGAGGACTGCAGTTCCAGACTCCAGACTCTTCTTGAAAAGGATCCTATAGCCAAAACACAGCAGATCTGATTGCAGAATTCAGCCAGGTTTCTCACAGCTGCAACAGCCCTACAGTTATCTGCACATGCATAGAACTGAGCATGGATGCATAATGTCCAAAGTCTCCAGCACCCCAAACCCGCCCTGCAGAGATGCCTTTGAAAGTACAGAAGAAACTGAAAGATCAAACAGAGCGAGCAAGCACCTGGCTGTGCTATTGCAGATGTCTGTAGTTCAAGTGCTGACAGCAGACTTTAGCTTATCTCCTAGATACATAATGTGTGAAATTTTCTGAACTTTTAGGTGGACAGGAAATAGCTCCCAGTCATATTATGCTGAAATTCACTTTCCTTCAGAAATGCACAACAGCAGGAAGGATGCATTAGCATTGCACTGAAGTAGCTTCATCTCTCCACATATTTTGCTACACCACAAGAAGCAAAAACGGTCGAGTGAATAGCTCATAGTATTTACTAATTTTGAATTGAGAATCTATCCTGCTTTGACTTAGGCCAAGTTGGATCTGCTGTGGTTTTGAAGGTTAACTAAGGATACCTGCTATTCATTTACTTTGCTTGACAAGCATCTTCCTCAGCTGCAAACCTTCAGGTGTGAAATTACTTCCAAAATGGACTTCATGACTGTCTGTTGCTGGCTCATTTTAGAGTATACAGCAAGTTGCTTCAGAACAGACAAATTTGATTCATAATTGTTAGGGCTCTTACACTGTGTGTTTTATCTGCTCTTGGTTGTACGATCCATTCATCGTTTGTAGCTCATTAGCTGAAAGCAAGTGGTTATATTTTTGGCAAGAATTGCTTTTATTTTCATATTTAGATGTTCTAGCTTGTTATCTTTGGTTTTTAATATCATTAATTTATTTGGTCTTTTTGTGCTTAGAATCATATTTTTGTTTTTTTATGAATGGGCTAAATAAATTATCTCCTTGACTCTTATTTAATTTTTCTGGGCAGAAATAACCTTGGCTTGGGATGTTCCAAGGATTATTGATCACTGGAGCTGTGCCTAAGGCCATCAGCTCCTTCGAGCCAATCATTAATGCCCTATGTCAACAAATATTGGAAAACTGGTGAATGCATTTGCTCTATTCTCTAAACACTTTTACAAGAGTGTAAGGTGCTGGGAACAGTGTCTAGCTAAATTACAGAGTTTAGGAAGAGAGCTCCAGGTGAAAAGTTAACTTCTGGGCCAGGTGAGGAAAAAAAGTGGATTAGACTTTCACCTGTAAGGTCAAGACACTGTAAAGTGTGGAGTAGCAATCCTTAAAGACAGCATAAAAATGTACTGAATTCCTTTTGTGTTCCCTGAACATTCCAACATTCTCACCTCTTTGCCTGAGAGAGTGGCAGCATCTATTGCCACATAGGACACAGTTTGAGTCTTTCTCCTGTATTCAGTTACAGTCAGGCAAATTTGGCTAAAATTAGTGAATTGGGGAAAATAGAATTTGGTTGGTTTTGCAGATAGCACAAGCATGTGAAGTACACTTTCTCAGGATGGCAGGCCAAACAAAAAAATTACATTACACAATTGCCAGAGGTATCTATTCATCTACAATCCCATCAAAGTCAGCAATAAAAACAATGAAGTTCCTACTTTGTAAATAGCAGGAATCTGCAAATAAGCCACCCTGTGCTGTGAGCGAGGAAAGCAACAGTGTCTGAAGGCACTTGTGGAGTGGTGTGGCTGTGCTATGGGAGGAAAAGCAGCACTAGAGTCCTACTGATCTTGTGCCTGTTGCACTCACAGACTGTTAATTCACTGCTGGAATTCTCCAGATGTCAAAGCTTGAGCATCAGCAACAGCTCCCTGGGTCAGAGCTTACAGCTCCCCACAAGCTGCTGCTGGAGAGATAAGGGGGTGGGCTAAGGGGAATGGAAGTGTGGCTGCAAGACCTCTCCAGACTGGTTTCCCTGGAGGAGCTCTTGTCTGGATGGTGTGCTTTTACTGTACAAGTTCTTTGAAAAAGAGGATGGCATAAATTTTTTAGGCATGGCAGTACTGCCCACAGTCATCCCATAACTTGCATACAAAATCTAAGTTCAGGCTTATTCTTGCGAGCAGAAGTTGTCTTTGAGGTGCCCAAAACCACCAAAATCAAATGACTTGGAAATGCAAGTGGGGTTTCAGGCATCCTTTTAAAAATTAATCAATTAGCTAATTAATTTGTATTAGCATGGTAGCATGTGCTATGGAGTCTTATTACTTCTTAAGAGTAAGATCTGAGTGTAGTGAAATACACAGAGTCATTTGCCCTTGATTTAGCCTCTAAATCAATTTAGCCACATTCCAGGCTCTGCAGATTTTTCTGGTCATTTTCTCTGTCATCTGTGGCATATGGCATAACTAGCCATAACTCTATAAAAAGTAAAAACTTTATCAGCTTCTGCTTATGCACAGTGATACAACAGAGATATGTATTTATTACTATTAATATTATTAATAATTAATTGTTAATTACTACTAATATCTGTTTTAAAACGTGCAGAAAATGTGAAGAAAAGTACGTCCACTAAAATGGGTGATCTGGAAGCATCAGTCATTTGTTCTTTGTGACACTGTTTTACCTGATTGGGCATGCAAGTGCCCACAGGGTGTGTGAAAAGGACAGACAACCTGCACCAAGAAGCTTTGGGAAAACACATGCCCTTCTCTTTGATGATCTGTGATGGCTTTTAACTCATGAAAATTAATTCATGTTGCAGTAACCTCAGGGCAAGCCAGCAGGTCCAAGGTCCTCCTCAGTGCTTTGCAGCTGTGGGTAGCTATTTGTTCTTGTATCTCATGCCTGGCCATGTACAGGTGTATAAAGCTGGCAAGGCAAAGGAGTTCTCACATCTTCCTTGTACTTGTTTGTGCAATGACCAGCAAGAATTGAAGTCCCTGCTGCCTTTTGGGCAATAGCTGCTACACAGATGAGAAAGAAAGAGGCTGGTTATAGTTTCTGTATTTTCTATCACAGACAAATTGAGAAGACAGAAAATGCAGAAATAACTGTATTGCACAGGCAGCTACTGTGCAAGCAAGATTTAGACTTTCTTGAAAAGGCAGATTTGCTGTAGATGAACAATCTATTTAGAATTCTTGCTCCTTCTTTGACTAAGCTCATTTGTTCATAGATCATGGATGGCAATGATCTTTTTTCCTGTAACCAGAATGTCCTTGCACTGTGTTCAGACAGTGTCTCAGGTACAGTGGATCTGATTCACTGGTGCCCTCATGGCTTCCAAACATTTACACTTTTAGGAGAAAACTGTAGCACAGGTTTGTAGCTCACTGTTTTGATGCACTACATGTCTGCACAAACACAATTAACTGGTTTAGAGCTGGTTCTTTTCTATTAACTTCCTCCCTTCTCACTAATTAATGGAAATGCAAATGAGAGACTAAATTACAAGTAAGAGAGTCTGTTCTCACTCTGTGCTTCACAAGTACCCCAGGGGTAATAAAACAAAAAAAGACCTGAACAGAGCACATTCATTCCAAAAGCAACTTGAAGGTGTATAGCATAAGTGAAGATAACAGAAACAGAAGAAGCAGATGCCTTGAGTCATAAAAAAAAATACAAGCAGTATTCTTGCCTCAGGGATATTTTCACAGACTGAGGAAAATCCGAACTATTTGTTTCTGAAGAATCCTATCCTTATACTCTTAACACATATTGGGCAGGCACTGTGAATATCTCCATTTCATCACTATATCACGTGATTTTTGGATCTAGTTGATAGTGATTTACACAAAAATTGCCTTCTTCTAGACTGAAATAATCGGTTTTATACACTTGACAGGTCGGGGGGGACTTGTGAATCGATACATATGGGTAACCAACAACAAAACCACAGCTGAAATGCAAAGAGTAGATTCATTACATTACCTCACTAAAATGCTGGGTGGCAGAGACAAATCAGGCTTAGTTCATCCTAGTGAGCAGCACAGGGGCTCACTGCTTGCCCCACTATATCAAAGAGCTTCACACATGGGCAGTTTATGACAGGACTGTGCTTTTATGATCTCCCTCTCTCCCAGTAAGAGGCTCAAGAGTGCCTGTGACACTTTGTTGTCTCTACACAGGAATTCTACTTCTCAAAACAAGCAAAAGGTGAGCAATACTAGGCATAATAAAGGGAATTTTCTTTCTTAGCATTCCCAGCTTCAAGGTCACTTTGAGCAAAAACTATTCCCTCTTCCCCAAATCTTCCAGTTGAAATCCTTTCCTCCCAACTGTGGGCAAAGCCTTTATCTTGTCTTCCATGGACCTAAGTGCTATCAGATTCTCTGAAGAACAAAATCATATCTTCTTGTGTGTGTAACTATCATATTTGATAAAGCTGGCAGGAAAAATACCTTGCATACACACAAACCCTGCATCTAGAGTAATACAATGAAACCCATTTCAATACCCTTATTTCAGCTTATTTTTTAAGTTTTACATGACTACATTCTACTTGCTACCATTAACCAACAGTAGTGGCACAGGGAAAAGTGTCCTGAGATGAAAAGTCTGCTTAAGCATTTGAGATTTGAATCTGTGACAGGGTGCTAATCAAGGACTGATTTGTCCTGCTGGCACTTATTGTGATCAGGAAAGCATCCAGTTGAGCCAGGAATTCTCAAGGGTCAAGGTGACATGGAATTGCAATGCCATTCTGAGTCAGTAAGCCTCCAGGAGGGAAGCAAGGCTGTTCAAAAAAACCACATTGCTGGTATACACCTGTAAACTCCATCCTTACACGTGGAATGCAGTCACCTTGCATTCCACAAACACCTGATTATCCCTGGTTTCTTGGCATGAGTTATACTATTTGCAGCTCTGCAACCTTCACTCAGGCTGCTGGAGCAGCATTTTTTTCCCAAAGAGGCTCAGTTTTCCAAGGCCTCTGTGGGAATATTTTTCCTTTACTGTTCTCTGCTTTTACTCACATATTGCTTTTCTCATGGCCTGGCACCTGCAACTCCAGCAGTGCTGTTACAGCAGGTTCTCTCTTGGGAAGGAACTACCACTGGCATGAGAATCACCCTTGCTTCTCCCTTCTTGTTTTGCAGATTTCAGTTTATATGAGAGAAAACACGCATGGCAAAGTAGGTAGCAGTCACTCAATAGATATTATCACAGCAGGAATCTGAGGAAGGAATTTAATACAAGGAGTGGTATTTCATTCTCAGTGAATTTTAAAGGAAATTCGTCTCCACTGATATGCATTTTCTGGTTTGCAGTTGAAGCCATTAGACTTCAATGGGTTTCAAATAGTTTTCATTTGAATTCATAAATTCAGTAAGGGTTATTTATAAGTCAGCTTCAGATTTATGCAAAAGCATGGCCCAGGTTCACTGAAAATTTGCAAACAGAAGATAAGGAGTCTCTCTAACCACTTCAGGTAGCTTTCATCTTAACATAAACTTAGGCCTGAGGCAAGAAATGAAGTCAGATATCTTGATGTAATTTGAAGCATATAAAAATAACAAATGAGATTCATTTCAGTTTATTATCCTTTCTCTGCTTGATAAACTGATCACCTACATGCCTTTAACTGTTCATATTGGATCCTTAACCAAACTTAGTCTAAAGAAAAGACAAATTATCATCTTAAAAGCGTGTGGAGTTGTTTCTTTCTCAGCTTAAAAGCAAACTTCAGAACCTAACTTAGCTTTTACTGAAAGCAGTGATGAAGTTTATGATTAGACAAGGTTTTGAGGTTTGTGTCAGGGATATTGGAGTACAGGGGAATGTGGTTTCATAAAAAAAAAAGTGAAAACTAACATGATTCCAAATTTGCTTTGTGCTACACCATGGCCATTATGCAAAGGTTTTTCAAAGATTAATTTACTTTTTCTTTAATCAAGTTAATGAAACTTTACCTATGGAATGGGATACAAACAACATCCATCCAACTTCTCAGGAAATGAGTCAGATCTTTGAAGAAGATAGCACCATTATATCAATAGCCCAACTTTCAGCTATAAAATCATGCTGCTTACTTCCTGAATTAAAAATCTGAAACTTCTGCTTGGAGCTAGTGAGTTTCTCTGGGAAATACAATCAAACTCAGGTACAGGAAATAGGCACAGCCTGAACTGAACCGTGTCAGTGCACAGTTGCCATTAAAACAGAATGAGATCTTATTTCCATCCAATCTTTATTCTAGTTTCATTGCCAATGCCTGAATTTTAGCCATGAAGTATTTCTGATTAAGAAATATTCTGATTAAGAATTTTACAATGAGTTCTAGTCTTTGGCCAGATTTCTTTGTCATTCACCATAAACCTGTCTTCTGTCTTCAAATCAATCTTCTGAAGGGAAGTGAGGAATATGAACACTGTTATATTTCCACAATCCTGAATTTTGTGTCAGCCCTGGGGTTTTCTTAATATCTCTTTGCCTTATAATAAAATTAATAATTACCTAGAGGAGAAAATTATCCTAAAATATCCATTGGAGAATATTCTGAGTTCAATGTGTCGCTGGTCACTTCCCCACCCTGTATTGTGTGTCTTGAGGCTTCATGTAGAACTGAATAAGGCAATACCATACATTCTGAAGTGATATAAGCAAAAAAGAGCATGAGTATTTTCACTGGACTCTTGGAAGTCTAGAAAGGGTTCATTTCAGTTTTATAATTTTTAGCAAGTCCGCTACGTAGCTTTCATAAAGCAGGTAGCACTCTAATGAATTTTCAAGGGTCAGGTTTCCTATGAACTACTAAATTGAAAAAATACAACATAAAATGCAAATGTTGACTAATTCTTCAGTGTCAAACATATGTAAGTTTCAATTATACTCTGTCTGTTGCTGTAGTGAAAGACAATAGCACAGAAGACTTCTAGATCAGAAAAGCTTGTTCCAACTGTATTTTACAAAAGTGATAAATATTAAGATGTACCATACAGTACCAAATTTCTACGTCAAAATCTCATTATTTCAATATTTAATTCAGAAAATATTTTTAGCACAATGTTTCAAATCTGAAACATTATGGAGCTGAGTGAAATGGAGCTTCTCAAAGAACTGTGGCCCTGAGATAGGAATGAACACTCTCAAAATTGCTTCAAGGACTCTGCAAATGCCTAGGAGCAAAATCTTTGGCAACTAAATATTGCAGGGAAAAGATTTAAGTAGGAGTTGGAAAATGCAGGTTTTTCATTTGTAACTTTTTTTTAGTAGATTCTTTTAATCTGGGCATTGCTTTTAACTAAACGACAGTGGTGCATTCATTTATGTAAAGACTTGTTGACTGTGTCCTTGAGTTTAACCTAAATGTGTGGGACCTGACATGTCTGGAAATCTCAGTGAAGTTGTTTCCAACAGATGAAGGGGTCTCTTTAAACCCTTGGAGCACTCATGGAGCTTAGGTTGTGCTCCAGCTCAGGATGACCAAGGTGTTGAGTAACTCGTGGCCATCCTCAAGGATGAGTGGCACTCATCCTTGTATTGGTTTTTGCAGCATAAATTGTTGTCAAGTTCTGCTCTGCTCTCTGTGTTCCATGTATTTTAATCACCAAAATATTCACACTGAATCACGTTCCTAACTGGGCAGAATTCCCAGTGTTTTACCCACTGCATCCCAAGGAAGTAGAGATTACTACAAGGTTTTCTACACCACATCTAGTAAGGTTCAACAGTGCTCAGTGTCTAAGTCTCAGCACTCCTGAGAGCTCTCTTTTAAGCCCCTGAGTGTGTCCTAGGAACCTGCCAACACACAGTGTGGGATGGGGTGTTTGTGCTGAGCTAAGCCAGTATGGAGCTGTTTTAATTGCTGTTCTACTGGAGGTGTTCTAATTGCCCCTATTCTGCCAGCCCCACTGATAAAAGGTAATCACAGGGAAATAGTTGGACTAATGTGATAAACACAATAGGAGCACTACTGCAGGCTCTACTAAAAGGAAGTGAACTCTAGAATCCATAATTACTAATCTGGTTTTAATCAAAATAAGGTGATTTGAGATACTAAATTTTCGAAGTATTTCCCAGAGAGCAGTTTTCATCTTAGTTGTTTTAAGCACTGTTAAATAATGAGAGTTTTCTACTCATTCTTTTACACCAGAAGATATATTGATATTAGTTGCATTTCATGCTATTCCTATACCAAAATCTCAAACAGAATAGCCTTCAATTTTTCTTCTAAGGATTGATACTTATAATGTGCCCAGGTTTTGTTCTGCCTGAACTTGCTGTGGCTGAGCTGCCAATCATGGGCTTGCCATAAGCACCATGAAGGTACAGAGAAGCACAAAACAATATATTGTTTAACTTGTTTACAATGTAAGCACACAAGAACGAAAAAACCTGCAGATCATGTGTATATCTAAACTGTATTCTTCATCATCCTCTTCAGGGGTCCTCCTGGACATAAAAAATTTTTACTAATCATGTCAGCATCCTCTGTCTTCTTAGTGCATAATACCAGAGCCCTGCTTGTTCAATGATAAAAAATACAATGCAATTAGAGGTTATACTTAAATTTTCATCACTTCAAGTACCTGTTTCTGATGAGATATTAATACAAGCTCATCAGTTCTAAGTATGTATCAAAATTGGCATTAGGTGCAAGACTTTCACATTCACAAATATATTGGCAAAAATCAAGAAATAAGTGAGCTCTTTGCTTCAAGATCTAACTATTTTCTCTTCTAGTAACAGAAACTGAATCCTGCTCTTAAGAAAAGAAAGGGAACTGGAAAACATTCCTCCAACTGTGATTTTCATATGCTGACCTTAGTCATGAAATCTGCCCAGAAAAACCCTAAAGTCCAAGACACTCATAGAGGATGCAGGGCAATTTTGTAGCTATACTGACTGCCATACAGAAAACCTGGTGGTAAATATTTTAACAGAAAAACTTTTTGTAGAAGAACACATTTATCAAAATGCACTCTTGAAATTATTATATTAACTGTATAAAAATACAGTATTCTAAATTATCCAGATGAAAAATTTTAATTTTTTTTTTTTTCAAACTAGAATCATGTTGTGCAATTTTGCCATAAAAAGTCCTGGATATCAGATTTTGGTGTTGATAAGTAAAGGGCTATTTTCTCCCCTTGTTGTATAGTTTCATATGGTCTCTCTGTGTACTTCATATTTTTGGCAGAAAATGTCTTTCTAGCCAGACTATAGCACTGAGTATTATTCAATATTTATGTATGGAGCAGCAAGTTTTAAAGTTTGGAAACACAAAAGAAAATTGATTACATCCCCTGAATATGTTTTTGTTTGAGTCAGCTCTCACTGGATTGTGAGCATTCTTTGGAAGCAGTGTTTTCCTATGGCACATCTTTCTTCTGGAAACATGACAGGCAGAGAAAAACCTTGGTGATAATCTATAGGACCCATATTTTATGAACTAATGACAGAAATATAACCATTACCTAAATTCATGAAGATTATACCTAAAGTCCTCTAGGATTTAGTAGCCAAAGGAACTTCTTTTGGGGGGATTATCCTGGAGTAAAACATAATCCAGCATCCTAATAATGAGACCAAGATCTATGAAAAGTTCTGTCTCTCTTCCCATGAAATAGAAATCTTGAGCTTTTTCACACTGTACATTCATACCGTAAAAAAAAAATTCGATTTAATCATAACTTGAATTAATCATAAGCAGAAATGGCATTTTCCAGGACAGCCCGGAATGGATTGATTAGAGCGTTCTCTAGTGATGTGAGAATTCTGAATTATGTAGGAAATAATTCTGAGAATTGTGCTGGATCTCTCTGTCTTTCAGACTCCAAATCCCAAACTGGAGCTGAAAGGCCTTTATTGAAGGAGTCATTAAAACTTGTGCAGCATTGAAAAGTTTGTTTCCATTCGTTAACATTTTCAGACTAGGATATTTCAGAAAAAGGCAACTTTCAGACTTTCTATTATATTCTTTCCTGCCAGCTATAAAAGATCTAAATTTTCATTTCTGATTAACTTTAAAGATGACTGAAATTTAGAATAAAATGTCATTACCTGATATGTCCACAGTGATGGTAGAACAAGAGAAATGTTAAAAAAGGAACAATCTGAAGTAAATAGTTGATTAAAGATACTCTGGCCAACAATTCCTGTGTTTCCAGTCACAACTGTGTATGAGTTCCAATAGAAATCAGAAACAGTTTCCTGGTGGTGGATTGCTGTTGATTATATATTTGAGGGAGGGCTTGACAATTTGGAAACCTCTCTTTCCTGAATTAATTCCTTCTCAATTTCTACGATCTGAAGGCTCCCTCCATGCACGTCTCCTTCTGCCCATACCTTGCCAAGGACTTTCACACCAACCTGCTTGTCAGTGCTGCCATCAGTCACCTGATGAGTGCTCTCACTGCTGATTTTGTGTAGTCACATCAGATCGAGCCACAGTTCAATCTTACTTCAATTCCTGGCTCTAGCAGTGGCCACTTCCTGGTGTTTCAGACAGTCAGTTCCCACTGAAAATATTCTTGCTTAATTTGCAGTGTTATGCATGGAAGAAAGACTACTTGGGATGAATCTGGACCTTTTCACCTCCTGTGGTGATCAGTTTATAATAAATATCAGTACACTAAACAGCAAATAAACTGTGCATGTCTATAGTATGTCACTCTTGCCCATTCTCTTCCATGGACTTAATTCTTCTTCCATAATATGTGAATATATATGTAATATAATAAATTAGATAGAAAGTGTACAGGATTTAACAAGTGCCCTCCCTTCCCTGCTTCACCTCCACTGAGTTTTTCTTTATAGTTATTCTGAGCTGCCAGTGCTCTCTGAGGCTTTAACAACTCCTTTGTGGAACATAAATTCTGGAGTTTAACAAATAGAAATGTAACATTGTCTCAGATATTTAAATACATGATCCTAAGTGGAAGACAGTGCTACAGGCTGAAATTACACTGCATGATAATTTGCTGTTCTTAGTTTTAAGTAGACACCATTTTACTTTTTATGAAAGACACTTAGCTCTCTTATTATGGGACAAGAAGCCAAAACGAAGTAATACTGTGTAAACCAGTTATTCATTCAGACATGCCAACTAACAAGCTTGGAATTTTTCCAGAGCATAAAATTTGACATACCCTAAGGAAAAGGTCACATAAAATAAACAGTTTAGGCAGATGGGGGATAAAAGCATCCATAAAACAAATCCCAAATTTGAGAAAATTCAAAACGAAATATTCTTACACTTCCAAAACTATTTTTTCATTATTTCATATTGATTAAGAGGGAAACAAAGTCTATTTGATAAGGCTATATAGGTACCTATATGCTAGTGGAAATCATTGTTTTTAAGTTCTTATTTGCCCTATTCACCCACTACAGCAGGAAAGAATAAATCAACCAGAAAACTTGCGTAAATCACAATGATGCCTTAGTTCACCTTAAGACACAGAAAATCTGAGTTCAAATGTCCTCTTTCTGATTTATAGTAGGAATGACAGATATATCCATGAGATACTCTGACTTTTATCTTGCTCAATCTTTCTGATGAATTAGGGCTTTTTTTAATAAATTGGAGCAAATTGAAAACTGTTTGTCTTTTAGGAACGTGTCTCAGATTTGTTTCACGTGTCATATGGTGCTGCCCATCTCCAGATCTCCTACCAGTGTCATTCCCTTCCATTAGGGAGATTGACTGATTCACAGTTTACTGCTTAGTTGTGGTGTATTCAAACTTTGTGAACATTCAAAGTAAAACCAAACTTAAATTTTACTTCTGTAAGTGCTTCCCCATCAGCCTGAAATGCTGCCTTCTCTAAGATGAAACATAAAGGTTGTCTTCCATTCTTCTGCTGCTGCAATTCAGAAACTGCAGGTTCAAAGGACTCTGAAAGATGTTGCTGACAGTGCTGTCTAAACATGCTTGATGCTGTGTCAAAAATTCTGGTTCTGATTTTTTTTTCCAATTAGAGAAGAAACTTGAGAGTAGGCAGGGAACAGACATGCACACAACCACCACTACAACCCCACCCACATATGCAAAGTAATACAGGCATCACTAACACACTCATTTTAAATTGGCCAGCTTGAGCCTGTGTAACATGCCAGCAATCCTTGGCACTGCAAGCTTGCACTGCAGCCTACTCATACAACCAACCTGTCATTCCAGTCACCCCAGCTGATTCCCCATTCAGACATATCTAACCCTATTTCCAGACCTCTGGGGTGAATAGCTAGCAACAAAACCTGGAAGGTGCAATATATATAATAATATAAATATAACATAATATAATATATATAAGTAATATAATATAATGTAATGTAACATAATCAATATAATATGTGTGCAGAGCAGCATAGGGTTTGGCATGGACAAGTGTGCATTGTGAGAAAGGGGGAAGGTAGCCAGAATGACCATTTCCCAGTATTTCACATAAACCCTTGGAAAATCAGAAACTGATTCTGCTCTTTCCTCTTGTTTCAAGGAATTTTTTAGCTCCCTGCTTCTCACATTGCTTCAATGCATAGTGATCTATATTCCTCCCTCTCTCTTTCTCTCAACCCATAATATTTGAAGCTTAGCCTTTAGACCTGTCCCTTCCGTTAATAATTCCATTACAAACTGTAGTTGTGACACAAACTGTCAGATTAGCTCTCATTCTGGGCTGCTGAACAAACAACAACATCATTAATTTCTCAGTGAGAAAATAGTGTAAGCAAAGAGATGAGAAAATAGTGGGCATAAAGCTATTTGCCAGCTTCATGTGGAATTCACACAATATCGAGGGATGGTGCTGACAGCACGTAAGGGCAACACTTCATTTAATGCATCAGTGCCTCAAATGAACATGACCCACAGCTTTGCCCACACAAAGATGTTTTAGGTCTTTTAAAGGGTTTACTTGCTCTATCTAGTTTATTTTAGGCTATATTCTTCTATGTTATTTTTAACAATGTATTCATGCCTATGTGTTTCACATCTCCTGTCAACTCACTTAAATAAAGGAGAGCTATAGGAAACCTCCAGTTTCCTGGCCTCCTAATACAGGCTCACAGATAATCTGAGAACAGTGATGTTCAAATTGGTTTTCAATTCCTTGCAGACCCCATAATTAACAGGAAGGGAAAACTCCTCCTACAAGGGCCTGTGATGACAGCACAAGGAGTAATGATTTTAGAGTGAGAGTGGACGGGTTTAGATCAGATATTTTGAAGAAACTGTTTGCTGAAGGTGGTGAGACACTGGAAGAGGTTGGCCAGAGAGGTGACAGATGCCCCATCCCACAAGGCCAGGTTGGATGAGGAGTTGTGCAGCCTGCTCTAGTGGAAGGTGTTCCTGCCCACAGCAGGTGGGGTGCACTAAAAGACCTTTAAAGGTCCCTTCCAAACCAAACCATTCTTTGATTCTTCAATTCTATGATCATACTCTTACGGTATGTTCTAATTTTCTTCTCTTTTTGTGTCCTGAACAGCTAGGTCTAGGCTTAGAAATTTTCATCTCCTTTCCATGCACCATTCTCTAATTCTGTAAAAGTCTTTTTCAAGCATCTGTCCTGCTGAATTTTACTGTATATGGAAATTATATAGTTCTGTTAGAACAAAAATTCCATGTGAGCTTAAAGCTTCTGTTTAATTGGGAATATTAAAAGGACAGTTTGAATTGAAATTGGAAAAGCTCTTTCCAGAAAAGATAAAACTAATTTCACGTTCTGGTGACTCCCTTATATTTTAGAATATCTTCAATGAAAGGTGTTTGTAAACAAAGTGCATGTAGGAGTGAGATTTCCATAAAATGAAGGAAGAGGAAATCTGGGTCTGGTTTCAGTGTGCTCTTCTGTAACTGCATTGGTTTTAGATACTCTAAATTCCTAATTTACAATTTGCATAATTATAGGGACCTAATGATGCATTTGCATCCTGACTGAAATCTTCTTTGTTGGACTTTCTCCACAAAATAAGGCTCAGAACTAAAAGACTAGAAACTGGGGCACCATAACAGACTGTGTATCAGAAAAGACACCATATTATTTTCTTTTTTTTATTTTTATTTTTAATCAGGGGTTTTCCCTCTCCTCATACTAAGAGATCTGCAGATGTTTATACGCTGATTCTTTTCTTTTTCCCTCTAAAGGAAAAAAAGGCACTCTAGAGCACAGAATTTAATTCTGGGTTAGGATATTATTGCTGTTAATGGGCCTTTCCTACATATGCAGAGGACCATGGTACTGTTCATTTTGCTGACAGACCAAGCCTGCTGGCTGTGCTCTCCCCAGGCATCCCCCTGGAGTGATGGATGCACTCCTGGCTAGGGCTGCAGCCTCTGGCTGCACCAGGCTCTGGATCTCAGAGCTGCACTGCTCTGAGAGGAGGCACTGGCCAGAGAAACATCTGCCAGTGGGGAGAGAGGAGTGGGCCCCAAGGAAAACAGCTCGAAGTCAGGCATTTAGAGGGAGCATTCTGATTGTAGGGACGAGATAATAATGGGGTGGACTGTAAGCACACTGCAGGATTCCATTTAATGTTCTCTTCATTTACCAAGCCATTAAACTGGAGCTGATTTCATTATCATAATTTTTTCCACTGGCATCTGAAGAAGTTTTATGGCTTTCAATAAAGCCTTCACTCTACTCAGAACCCTGTTTGATTTTATTATAACATCTTCTAGTGAGATTTATGTTCTTGTTTTGCTTAAGATTCACATTTTAATGTAGTCATAAAAAAAGTTTTGCTTGTTTGGGGGAATCTTATTTAGTTAATTATCAGACACCACGTGGCAAATAATTTAATTTGGCTTCTATTATACAACAACTGTTATTTATTTTCTTGACTTCACGATGGAGAGAAGTTAGACACAAACAAGAATGCAGTATGAATCCTCACATAGGAAAGGTAGCTATTTCAGAAATAGGGATGTTCCTTTGGATAAAGATCCTGTCTCAAACTAGGAATTAATAAAACCACCCCAGACCTTTTTAAAGTTAACTTTGTGTTCTTTCTGTTTTAAATTTAAATTTGTTCTTTTTGCCAGTAAAATCTCATGTGATAGTCTCATGGCCCTGTGGACATTAAAGATTTGGTCATCCCCAAGGTTTCCTTCCAAGACTGTGTTTGATTGTTTCCTAGGCTACAGGTTTCCTTGCAGCCTAGCTTTAAGGTTCCTATAACTATCTAAAAGATTGGACTAAATCTATGATGATTTAAAAAAAAAAATGTATAAGTCTATATGTTCCTCCTAACAGAACAGAAAATGTTTTTGAGGGGTTTTAGTAATTCTTATAATCTATAAATCCTGGATTAAGTAAATTAGTCCTAAAGTCAATAAAACCAAAGCAGAAGCTCCACACTACCAAAAAAAAAAAAGTAAAAAAATTCTGTTCCATTCTGCCATAAAGCAGGTCATAGTGTTTGTTTTCATCAAGAGTCAATGTAGCCCATGTTTGCCATTCTCACTAACAAGTGATATAAATTTTAGAGTTGATACAAGCTGATCCTATGTTATCCTTCTCACTTGATGGCCAGCACTGATTTATTCTGTGAAATGAGAGACAATCTCCTATTTATAAAAATGCATTGAAAATTTGGTATTCCACAGGTTTAGACTGCTTCGTTTTTTCATTAGAAATGTCACTGGATTATTTTTATTACTTAGGTAATATTGAAGGACGGTTCCACAGGATGATACTCTCTTATGTTAACCAAAGGAGGCTCTGGCAATAAGTCTGACTTCCAAGACAACCATGAATCAAAAAACAAGAGAGAAGATCAGGGCTTTGCTTACCAGATAGAGACTGAAATCTGCAGAATTTTCTCACTAGAAAATTCAATGTTGATGGCTGAAGTCTATCACGTTTTTATTGATCTTCTAATTAAAATTCAAAGACCTTGTTTAAATACTTGGTTTATACATTTTTCCACTTATGAAAGAAACATAACTTTTTTGTAGGCATTTCGTTGTCTTTGCATTTTTAAGAATAAGAATAAGAATAAGAATAAGAATAAGAATAAGAATAAGAATAAGAATAAGAATAAGAATAAGAATAAATTCCAGTCTTTGTCAGCTCCATATTATTTCCTGTGTTACTGGCACAAGAAAGAGTCCAAGCTAGAAAAAGAGACTTCCTTGGTCTCAGTTCATTTCAGCACCATTACAAATTTACCAATTTTGTTTCAAAAAAATCAAAATTGATTTTAATTCAACTTTAAATATATGTTCATATACTTGTTAAAAAATAAACTGAACTTCATTTCAAAGTAACAAATAATTTAAAAATAATTTTACAATTGCCTCGAATTTCAATTATTAGGCTTTTAAAAAAATTCATCTCCGTTCCACTGATTTCAGACTACTTCACAAAGTTGACATTAATTAATTAAACATGTCCATTGACCCAAATCTACTTATGTTGGATATATAAATATTTGGTCTAAAAGTTTCACCTTGCCCTATGGCTGAACTTCAGTTACTGTCAGTATGAGTTTTATCTTCTTTAAAAAGTTGTGACAGTAATATTGCACCATTGTGAGAAATTACTTAATTAGTGCCTTCCAATTACTGAGGTCACTGAATGGAAAATTCTGAAAGTGTAATATCATGCTGAATAAAAAGTGGAAGAGTAGACTAGAATTGATCATTGCTCCAATCTGATCTATCATCCTCTGACCTGGGTCATGGTGTCCCTGTGGACACCAAATGATCCCAAACAATAAATTGCAGAACACACCAAATTGCAGCAGCTGGTGACTGCCAAATGCCCTGATGAATGTGCTTTGGCAACTTGCTCTTTGGACTTCTTAAGCAGCAAAATGCCCAACTATAAACCAAATTATTCCCAGAACATTGTCCTATTATGGTTCTC
Source organism: Rhabdornis inornatus (assembly GCA_013397075.1). Lineage (NCBI taxonomy): Eukaryota > Metazoa > Chordata > Aves > Passeriformes > Rhabdornithidae > Rhabdornis > Rhabdornis inornatus. The sequence continues at coordinate 1,693,739 of VWZS01001621.1, read as the reverse complement.
TCTGTCATCACTATTAAATTTATGATCCACATATTTCACCCTCCTCAAGATTTTTTGAAATAAGAAGATGTAGAAGAAAATTTCTGCCATAAAGATTAGACCAGAATCACAGCTGCAGTGCTTAAGTATTTGTTAAATAGGTACCAAGCTCTCAAAGCAATGCTCAGGGGTGATGAAGTTCTGGTCCAGGTATAGCTACAATCCATTCTAAAAATGGGCAACCTGAGTATACAGAGTGAAGTGATTTACATGTTTCACTCAAAAAGTCAGAGGGAGAAGTCTTAGTAAAACATGATACTCATGATTCTTAATACCCAGCTCATAATGTATTCTGCAGTATGCCTTGTTAGAAATAAGTGCCTAAAGCAGATGAGGGAAATGACAAATTAGAGAGGGCATGCACAACGAAGTGGAGGACTTCTAAAGCAGTTACATCAGCAGCATCTGCACAAAATTATTCTTTTTTTTTATTTTGTTACTTTTGTCTTGATTTGTGTCTTGTCATTAACTGTAACAGCATACTTAGAATTTTAAATTATGTTACTATCTAGAGGACTCGGTCATCTAGATGGTCTAGACACTAAAAATTGTGTTTGGGTTTTTTTTTTATTTAAATGACTGTGCCTTAATCCAAAATATTTCAGCCTAAATTCTCAAAAGTAGTAGTCTCTTGCTTCTGTTGAAATCAGAGTTTTATGCTGGCAGGCCAGAGGAAGAAGACCTGTAGAGTCCAGAGAACAATGCATAATAAAATAATAGGATAAGCAAGTGTAGGGGAAGTTTTATTTCCTTTTTTCTTGTTCTTAATTTTCCTTAAGAATTTAGCAAAGCTTATTCTGTGTGTCTTTGGTCTCCTGTAACTGTAGTGCTGACTTAGGCTGTCTATGTGTGATATTAAGTGCTGGCTTTCATTGCTTTTTGCTGACTTACATGAACTGGCAAAATTTATAATAGTACCCCAGCTACTCAGGAAATTAACAGTCAATGAATATTTACTGGAAGTGAAATGTTGTCTACCAAAGAAATATAATGCCCTCTGGCTTCTGGCTGGTAGTATATCAGGAACCACTGGAGTCAGTTGATTCTGGTTTTGTCATGTGGCTGATTATTTGTCTTAAAACTCAGATTCATGGCATGGCCTCAGTGTATAATGTATCTGCTTATTGATAGCAGTTCCTTGTTTTACACATTTGTTACTTGGCATACAAGGAAAATTTAAATGTTCATAAAAATGCATTCGGAATCCCTTCTACTTCAAGAGTTTTGAGAAGACCTAAAGGAAGATGAAAAATATTACCAGGCATCCCTCAAAGTTTCTGATATGAAAGAGAAACTGGTGAAGAAATTTACAGTACTAAATATGAGGAATAATTTCTTTACATTGAGGGAGGCAGAGAGCTGGAACAGGCTGCCCAGGGAGGTGATGGAGTGTCCCTCTCTGGAGGTATTAAACACCCAACTGGATGAGTTTCTGTCTTACCTGCTTTAGATGGCCCTGCCTTGGCAGGAGGGTTGGACTGGATATCTCCAGAGGTCCCTTCCAACTCTAAGGATTCTGTGGTTCTGTGATACACTGGGCTCAGAAAACTTGCCAACCTGACAATACCATGAATGTCATAGACTACAAACTATTAGACAAGAAGTAAAATATCCAAAAGTATCTAAATACCATTTTAAAATGAGATTTGGACATTTAGATTCCAAAATACCATGGAAAATCAAAAGGCTTCATGTTAGCAAATAGAACTTAGGCTCCTGATTTACAAGAACAATTCTAAATATTTTTAGATTGTAGCCCTTTAATGGCTGTTTTGAGAATACAAAGATCCAGATATGACTGTCAGTTTGGAAAAGCACAGCCTTTTTACATTAAATACTTATTAGATAAGATGTTTGGTCTTAATTTCAAATATTACTAATTTAGCTTAAACTATAAGTTGAGCTGAGTGATTAACAGATGAACTAATTAATGACAACAGTATATGAATTGTAATTAATAGCTAAGTCAAAGCAAGATTACTTGTAGAAAGGCTTTGTCTCTGCAAGCTGTGGGTTCTTGCAAGGTTGGTGTGAACTGTATTTCCCAAACAGGTGCAATAAGAAGCTGTAAGTGGCTTAATGTGTTCCATCACAACAATGCATACCTGGGCAGGAGATTCATTCTGAATTTAATAATTTTACGAGTGGATATCCATTGAATTTACCAGAAACTGGCCATCAGTGATCAAATTTGTCTGCAATGATTGTGTGACCCTGTGGTGGGACGCATTGAAGAAGAATGCTGTTCTAGGAGTGTATATTTTTATTTTCAATAAAATAGGCAGTTTAAGAGGGTTTTTGATTTATTGTGGAGTTTTGGGTGGTTTTTTTGATGGGGTTTATTTTGTTGTTTTTTTTTCTCAAGGGTTATTTCCCTTCTTCTTTCTCCTATCTTACACCCACACCTCTGTGTGTAATCATTCTCCATTTTCCAAACTTGCTTTGACACTTGCAAAATCGTCTAATGAACTCTGCAATGACTGCAAGGGAAAAGTCTATTGTTCCAAGCTTTAATGAAAATTCCAATACCATCTATGCATAGAGGCTCCTATACAATCAGTATGAATTAGGCACGTAGAACAGTAATGTCCAATTCATGACCTACCAGAAAAATTACTTTGGCCCATAGCTCAGTGTTAGCTGTGTGTGCTTACCCTGGAGTTGCAGGATAAGAGTGAGAAAATGCATGGGTTGAGACAAAAGCAGTTATTACTATTATTATTATTATTATTATTATTATTATTATTATTATTACTGCTACTCTTATTATCAGCAGCAACAGCGACACCAACAATAATATTGTAAGTAAAGGTAAAAAAAAAACCCAGCAGAGATAATAAAAGCCAAGAAAGACAAATGATGCAAATATAAAAAATCACTCCCCATCACCCAATCAGCCAGTGCAGCAGGGCTGTGTGAGAAGCACAAAAGGCTTGGAATCTGTGTAAGCACTGCTCAGCATCAGTTAAAACGTTCCTTTATAATCAACACTGTTTCCAGCACAAATCTAAACCACAGCCCCATACTAGCCACTGTGAGGAAAAAGAACTCTATTCCAGCCCAAACTAGCACACTGGTGAGCTTGGTTTCTGAATTTGGTAAGCATAATTATTTTTCTTCCCTTTCAGCCCCGAAAGTGCTGACAGCCCTGAGCCAAAGAATTTACCACTCATTGTATTTACTCATATTTGCCCCAGAATATTTTTTATTCAAAGAGTATGTTTTCGAATCAATAAAGCTTCTGAAAACACACCAGTTAATTCAGTAGAAGGAAAGCACCTGAGTCTGCTCAGGGATTTCCTCTTGTTTATTATTTGTATGCAAATTGTTTATTTATTGAAAATTCCACATGACATTTGCAGGCAATCATCATTTTGGGCATAGAGATTTGGATTTCTCTCTTTCTGACACAAAAATCCAGCATCTTTTTCTTAGGAATAAGTACAAATATTTAAAGTATTTAAGAAGACAATTCCAATAATCAGTGCCATTTTGTCAAAAAGGGAGCAAGATGAATTGAGAATAAAGGAAATGATATTTTAAGTAATACAGCATGTCATTTACCTCTTGGCTTAGAGGTCCTATATGAATAATGGCAGAATGGGATAAATGTCCCAGTGCTTGGTTAGAGGTGATTCATCTCTTGATGAAGAATTTATATTGCCATTGTAAAACACTGTTCAAGACTGGACTTTTTCAAAGTAAGACTTCTGCTGTTTTACAGAAGCTAGCTTTGACTGAAGTAACAGATTTTGTTCAGTGAAGTAAAAAAAGCTGATAATAATGTGTGTTATTAGTTTTATACAGTGATAATGAAAAAATAAGAATATACAGAAAGGTCTCAAAAGCAGTGTTATTAGATATTTTTTTCTTCCTGAATGTTGTATTTATTTTCAGCAGAAAGTAGTCAACATAGAAGATTCACTGGAATGATTCATTAGAAGAGTAACCATCCATGTGAAATAGCATTTAGAATCTTCAGTTTCTAGAGCTATCCTTACTTTAGAGGGCAATTTTTAATTTTATATTTTATTGCTTTGTTTATTTGGCTGTTTGCTGTCAACATGCTGTCACTGCTCAGAAACTGAGCTGGTTTAGCTGTGCCTGGTTAGAGATATCACACAGAACATTCAAATTCACATGACTGCCATTGGGACAAGCTTTGATCCACAGGCTGTCTTAGATCTGTGTAAAGCTAATGAATTTTAAGTGCCTTAATTTCATTAAAAGCAATTACACTTCTTTTTAGAGGGAGGCAAGAGTAAATACTAAAAGATACAGCAAGAGTCACGTGTGGCCGAAAGTGAAGCAACTTGGCCAGGTATCTTCCTATCACAGAATAAGGAGGTTATTTAATATGCTGGGCCAGGAAGAGAGAGAAAAATGAAGATGGCAAGCAGGACAAGTAGCTGTGAGTGTAATTCTTAAGCAGTAAAAGAGAAGCAGAGCTTCTTAAAGCATGGAAATTGTCAGAGGGACAAGATTGGAAATTGATCCATGGCACTGTGATCAGGATGGTGATGTTCATTCCTTTTCCATTGAGAGCTGCAAGATTTTTCTCACTTTGTTTCTTTGAAAATAAAAAAAAAATGGTGTGAGAGAATCTCTCTTGTTTTATCTATCCCAAAGAAGCTGGGAATTGACAATAAGGAGCTTTCCAAAGAGAAACAACATGTTCCAAAGCAAAACAAGTGCAGTGTATAGACAGGAGCTGATGAGGTGCCTCTCCACTTGCTGATGCCTCTGCTGCATCTGGGAGCAGCACCACTCACTGCTCCTTGAGCCTCCAGCTCCTCTTGCAGCAGGTGTGGAGTTTGATTCTTGCCTGGGGCAGGGCAAGAGCAACGGTACACTACAAAATCATGCTCTGTCTGCATCCTTCTCTGTCTATGGGGCGTGGTAGAATAATCTCCTTATTTCACCCTTATGCTCCTCAGGAAAAACAGGGTCCCTGGCAGCACTTCCACCCATTTCCTAAAACTTGGAGTCATGAAGCACAGACTCACAAATAAATGGGCTTTGGACACTGTCGTTCAATGCCATCATCTGCAGCCACATTTTTTTAAGTGGCTGGAATTTATTCTTAGGACACAAAATCCAATTTTGAGTCCAGCTAAGGTGTACAAAGGGACTATTTTTATAGCAAGTCATGGACAATCATTAGCCAGGAGCAGATGCTTGTTTGAGAAGTGACCCTTTGTATCTGCTTGGAGTTTAAAACTGTCAGTCTGCAAGATGAAGTCTACCTTCTTTTGTTTTGGGTACTTTTAATCTTTGGGTACTGGTGACTGATAAAATAAGTTAGAATATCTTGTACAGGTGTCTGTTTAACTAAGCAAAGACCTGACATGACCTTTGTTATTTAGGAGCTCACACATTCAGCCATGCACATGCACAACTGCTCCAAGGGAAAAATAAATTTAAATTCTTCACCTATCTAATTAAATCATATGGAAACTTTGGGGTTTTTTAAGGATGAAAATGTGAGCAATAACTTTATGGTTAAGGCTGTACTGAGATCTCCACAAGATTCAAAGAATTCTATTCAATATTTTCAGAAAATTGACTAAAAATTAATTAGATCTTGAAATTGGCACAATGATTCTCCAGTAGACATTTGAACTATCTGGGTAGTATTTTAGATGAAAAATTTCTATAACAGAAACCATTTAAAGCCATATAATAATACATGCCCTAAAGTGGCTTAACTGGTTATTTTGGTTTTTTTTTCCCAATCTCATATATTAACTTTTAAATCAAAAACTGTTTTATTCTACCATCTGTGTAACTCAGTGCTTGAATACTTCATGAAATGTCTCCATAAATACCATATGTGTCAAGAATGTCATATTACTGCTTCTTTTTTTGTTTTCTTCTAAATTCATGAGGACACTACAGGGCTTTTAATCCCTAATTCAATGCGATTTTCCTCTTGTAAGTATCCTTGGAGAATTCTAAGGAAACAAAGAATTGCCTGGTGATGTTGCAGAAGATTTTCTTGAAAGAATCTGCTTTTCCAGTAACATTTAATTATTTAGCAAAATATGTCCTCAGTGTAATGCCCTTTATGTAATCTTAATAAAGTCACCATGATCAGCATTGCACATGCACCCTGTCTGAAAAGCTAATGTTTTTAGCTACTCTAAAGGCATACCAAAAGCTAAAGAAGCTCATGAGGAAAAGGTTAAAAGAATTAAGTGTGCAGAAAATAACTACAAACTGAGGAAGCAGAAGTAGGAAATTTGCCTTAAAATACTGAAAGGACAATATGAAGGAAATTAAAAGTATTGCTTGTGAATATAGGAAAGAAAGTATCTGTGAAACAGAGAAAGGGGAAAAGCTAGAATTATTTGCTAAACAGAAAGACTAATTACAGTGTTATCAACCTCTTAGGGGAAGCATTAGAAATCTCTTCACTCAAGCTGTTCAAATTTAGGCTTTGGCAAAGCATCAGGGGATATTCTGCAAAGAACAATGCTTCTCTGGTGAGGTGAACAGGCTGGAGAGGAGCTGATAAAGCAACAGTATTAGCATGGTGCACAGCTGTGTGAGAAAGGCACAGCAAATGCTGAAATCAAAAGTAAGCAGTCTTGATTGAAAAGGGCGCAGGCAATTACTGGTGCTGGAGTTTAAAAAGTCTTGGTGACATTCTACATGGTTAGAGAAACTGGAAACTTCTAAAGCTTTCCTCTATTGCCTCTAGAATAGCCTTTTTTGGTTCATTGTGGCTAAACAGTTTTAATAGTCAAATTATCTTTCTTAGTGGCTACAGAATGTGAAGGACTACGAAGAACAGTAATTCACACTCTAAGAAATTAATTTAATACAATTAAAAATGCCATCTATGCAAAATACAGCTACTCTGATTAGTAGGATGGGGTAAGTGCTGCTTCATACTCTGAAAAATAATCTGAGGACCATGGGTGATTTAACAATGTAAGAAAATTCTGGTAGTGCTGTAGTTGGTTTTCTTGAGTCTCTCTCCTTGTGGCTTCTTTATGAGCACATTGGCACAATGGTTTTTTTTTCCTGTGTTCTGTGCCTGTGCCTCTCCCTCTGCTGTTATTTATCTGCTTCTAAATTCTACAGCCATTTCTGGAAGCCACTTTTCATCAAAGATGGCAAATGAAAGCTGTTCTGGGTTATTTTACTATCCATAGCTATTTTATTATTTCTTAAATTTCTTGTCAGATGAAACTTGTCAAGTTTTAGTCTACACTGTGTTTATCTTGTTTAGTTTTAGTTACAGTTTCAAAACCCAAAAGGTTTATAATTGGTAGGATAACAGCAACTTAACTATTTCAACTAGTAACTCCTGACATAATCTGGTGTTTGTATTAATTAGAATAGAAAAAGCATAAATAAACACAGAAGTATTTAATAACTCTGTAATTTCACTGTTTCTGTGGAGAAGATCAATACTTATTTGCTGAATGGCTACAGTATTTCAGGATCAATTCCTTGCCATAAAGGATATGATCATCTTTAAGTATTCATTGGAAAGCTAGAGATGAAAGGTTTTGTGCAGATATTTCAGGAAAAAAAATGAAATGAAATGAAATGAAATGAAATGAAATGAAATGAAATGAAATGAAATGAAATGAATGAACCTGGCTAAGATGGAAGTAACTGTTTTCTAAATATTTTTAAACACCAACTCACTCATGTCACAAATTTCCAATTTTTGTGAGAATGCTAGTGATATTACCAATGTAGAGGCTAACATTTCCAATCCCTTACACTAAGAGTAAGGTAACTTACCATGTACAAATGTAGGTCTACTCAGATGTGAAGGGTTTACAAAATAAAAGCCAAAATATTATCTTTTATAATAACACCATGTAAGTGAGCAATGGAGAATGTGATATGGTTATTTTATGAGAAAATAAAACCCTTTGGAAATAGTCTAGGTAAAATATAATGTAAAAAAAAAAAAAAAGTGTGCTTCCAAAGAAATGTCTCATACTGGGACTAAAATGGACATTGGTGAAGTTGTAACTGTTGCTTCCTTTTATTGTTCTAATAATGCTACTTTTGGTAAACTCCCATTCCAGAGAAGTATATTTTACTCAAGTGAAGCTATCGAAAAATGAAAAAATAAACAAGAATAAATGTCAGTGAGTATTTCAGCCAAGGTCCAGGCCTTTTTCCCTGCTGTTGAGGTCTCCTGACGTGTTAGGATGGAAAGGTTGCACCCATAGCACACATCAGCACGAGCACACCACAGCAACAGCCCCGTCACTAACCCTTTGCATCCCAACAATGCATCCCAACCCTTCTGTGGGCTGCCCACCTCACACAGGGGCATTAACTGCTCCAGTGGCTCTCTGTAAATTCACAGCCATGCTCATGTTCTCCCTTACACTGCCTAACTAGCCTTGCTTGATGCCACCGCTGCTGCTATTAGCGACACAGGTGACAGATCACACCACAGAATGGCACTTCATGGAATAACACCTTCTGTGGGATGGTCTACTACAGGATAGAGTTTAGGAGCATAGATACACCCCACAAACGGATTGTACACTCTGGAAAGGCACATCTGTTCCCAAAGGGATGCTGCCCTTTGCTTCCTCAGCAAATATTGGCAAGCTGTGACTGGGAAGTTTGATTTCCCAAGTGCCAGATATGCTAAGCAGGAAATATCTCCTACCCAAGATGAAAGTTCCCAGTTCAGGGAATATTTAGATCTTCTGAGAGTAAATCCTAGACTGAAACTAATTTACAGATGTATGAATTATCAGGGAATGAAAATTGTTACACCCCACCGTGAATCATCTAAAAGTACCTTTAGTCTCAGTTCTTTGATAAGAGAATGAAGGATGCTAAAATAGAATTTTAGTTGTTCTGAAATCAGCTGAACAAATCTGATTTGTCCCACAGAACTAAGGCACTACTTTTCATCAGTCTCATGCCTCATGACCTCCATTTCCCTCAGTTCTCTGAAGCCAGATACTGTGCCTAGTTAGTGCAGTCAGAGAATTCACTTCTGATCTCAGCAAACCTCTGCTATTAGCATTATTTTATCTCTAAAAACCTGCTGGTTTTAAACTCAGGATTTTTATAGCAGCAGACCATTGGATAAAACTAAAATACTACCATTTTTCTAAATACTAACTTTCCTCCTGAAGCAAGTAGGATTTAAACTTAAATCATATACACATGCAGTACACAATTTGAATTGGTAACATCTGATGAACTTAGATATGATAAATTTCTCTGCAGATCAGTATTAATGCTTGTCTCCTGTAGCCAATGGGGGTTAAATCAGCCCTGGAGAATATACTGTGGGATTAGGGTATTAGGAGTTCTGCAGACATGACTCTAATGCCAAAAAACAGTGGAGCACTATGAAGCACAGTGCAGTCATGGGTCACACTGAACACACTGACTTGAGAATCCTAGGATTTGATTATTCACTGCTCTGCAGCTTAGACAGTCACTTCTAACTAAGCAGAAAAATCAATGCGAATGCCATAATTCTAATTTGACCGCCTTTTATGCCCTCTTTACATGAATTTTGCAGAGATGGAAATGAGTCCACAGGAATTGTGTCAGCAGAGAATATAGACAAAGAATTTAAATACGTAGAAAGTGGTGGTAGTAAAAAGGGCAGAATTGCACCAAATAAAATAAACAAGACAACAAACCTCAAAACTAAGAAGAGATAACTGGACTGGAAGATCTGCAGCAAAAAACATCTAGGGATATTTCAGTAAAATACATATAGATTTTAGAATTCTAGAGAAAGGCACATACATTAGAGATCAAGCCATTTCAACAACTCTTTTTCACCAGGGGCTTTCCTTAACCATTTATGATTTCAAAGGTTATCATGTTACTCAGTAAGTGATAACATGTCCCTAGATGGTCAGCATTTTAGCAAAGAAATATATAGTAGCCAAAGTTGAAATTTCATTCTAAAATGGCAGAATAATCTTGATGTTCAGATATTCTATGCCTTGCAGAGGAGTTTGCCATTGAAACATCAAAAGCTTTCCTGAGGTACAAAGAAGAGTTTCAGTAATAAGTTACTGCTTGATTCCACATCGTAGGTGTCTGAGGAAAGTGAGCTGCCACAGAGCCATCTTTGGTTTTGATGCATGCATAAATCAACTTAGAAAGAGATAAAACACAGAAATCACAAGCCCAAATAGAGAAGTATCCTTAAGTTATAGGCAGCTGAAGGAGGAGGGTCACAGTAGAGAATGTTAGACAACCTTTATGCAAGACAGCACTGCTGTTCTATCTCTATCACCTTATTAACTAAACTTTTATTTATGAGAGTCATCTAGAAGAATGATCAGTGAATGAATGAATGGCTGCAAAATATCCACAGAAGAAAGATTAAGACCTTTCTGGACCTTGATTTTTTTTTTTAAGGAGTTTTTATCTATGACCTGAAAAATCAGTGGGTCAGGTTCATTCCTACTGTGTATTGGGGTGTTGGATTTGGCCCCAAATGACACAGAATAAGCAAAGGAACATAATCCTGACATGAACATTCTCTTCTTTCATTCTTTGTGTGTTCCCAACCTTACTGTAATCATTAAAGCCATTTACAATAGGCTGGAAATGAGGAAAGTGTTTAAGAATGGCAAAATTTATATGTAAATATATAATGCAAATGCACATACACAGAGGTTTATTTACTCATTTATTTTAACAGAAAGATGCTCAATTAAATGCAGCCAGTCTCATTTAATCCCTTTTTGCTAGGAATGAAAGCATTTGGCTATTGGCCAATTCTATTCAGTACTTTTTGTCAGGCTCCAGCACATTCCATCTCATTTCATCTCCTCTTCTCTTCCTAAAGAACCCCAAGATCTCCCCATGGTAATGGGGTTGCAGATATCGACAGAATCAATGCCAGATCAAATACTCACAGACAAGCAGATTTCCTCCCAAAGTTGAGGAGATTATTTGGAACCATGTAATTAAAATACATAGGGGGGAAGCAGTGGTGACAAGGCTGGTTTGATTGCTGTCCAAATTCATCTATTCTCATGCTGTTTTTCACTTCCCTTGCCCTCATTTGAGCTATCTCCCTCTGGGCCCAGTCCTCCCTTTTTCTGCAGCATACAGAGAAGAACAGTGAGTTGGAACACTGGAAGTTATGCACAAAATAAACAGTTTAAGTTAGGTTTTTCTTCTGAAACTGAGCCTAAGGGTGTTCCCATGAACACATATAGAGTGGGTGCTAAATTTTGTCTGCCAAAAAGGCAGGATTCAGGGCTACAGCACCAATATTATTCATCTCCCCTGTGGCCACTTTCTAGATTTGAAAAGTATGAGTCTCACTGTCAGATCATGTCCCTTTTTGTCCTTGAATAGAGATAAGAGGTTAAACATGTGCCAGCAACAAAGGAGAATGGCAGTTTGGAGGACTCTGCTGATTGCTTGCTCAAAGGGGAAATTGCAATTATGGGTGGTCAAACCCTTAGATCTGCTTATTCACACTGTCCACACAGGTTTCACCCACGTACATTGTCACGCCCTTTGGCTCCAAAACAAGGCTATGGAAAACTGGTTCAAGCCTATTTAAGTGAGTAGGTGTGCTGGAGGCAGCACTGACCACCAGCCACTTAAAGGAAAATTTCACATGAGGGAGAGAGGAGCTGTGGAAGAAATTAATGATTTGTTTTGATTCCAGTGCCTATATTACAAATCTACAAGAGACAGCTAAGGGTCAAGTGTGTATGTTCATCTCTTGCAGTGCCATCTATGAGCACAATTCACAATTCTGTACATGTGAGAATCCACTGGGCTGAGCATTTATGTATCTATATGCTGAAATGTGGTTTTTTATACTTCATGTTACGTGCTAAGGCAGAAGTTAAGTGAAATAAATGAGCCACAGAGAAGTCACACATAAGGATTTAGTTGGTTCTGTCACTGAACAAGGACTACCTGCGGGCATGTTGCAGGTGCCAGAAGTTAAATGCATATTTCTTTATTCTCAGCAGTAAAATAATCATATGGCAGCACGCTCAGATCCCAGCCCCGGGGCTCAGCAATGGCAGCAGAGTGAATGCAGGTTTAAACACAGTTGATCATTGTCAAATCCTGGGATACATTTCTACAGGGGAAGGACCCCTGGTGCGGGCTTGCTGAGTCAGCACATCTGCTTTCCCCTCTGTAGCTCTTCCATTTCTCTCTGAGCATCATGGACAGAGAGGGGAGAGGTGTTTGAGGCTGCCCAACATGTTAGCACGTGCTATCACGTAGCTCCAACATTCTCAGAACAAGCTCTACTAGTTACTTCACAGAGCAGCATTGTATAAATTTGTCCCTACTTTCCTTAGTGACTAGTTCTAGTGTATTAATTGTTAATGTGATTATGTGGACAAAATACTTTCAGTTTTCTGGTCAGCATCATACCAAATCCAAGTGGTGTTTTCCTCTGCAGCTGTAGTGTAGGATTCACAACTCAGCAGAGTCCTCACAGACCCTTTGGAGTTTGTTGGTAACCCCCAAGGCAGTACTCATGGAAAGGCTAAGCAGTGAGCAAAGCTAGGGAAAGAAGTAACTAGAAAAACTGATATGTTTTCATTTCTGCTTCAGAAATGCCTTAGTAATCATGTGTGGAATCTGAAATGCTCTGCAAAAATAAGCTGAAGGTTCCTTTCTATCTTCCTGGGTTTTGTTTAGTTTTTTTATTATTATTATTATTTATTCTTTAAAACAGTGATTAAACAGGCAAGATAAAAGCAGAGGATGAGGGACATTTTTAGGCCAGTTGTTTCAGAAGAGTCATTTGATGAATCAGAACAAATCCCCTCTAAAGCAAAGTGCTGTAGAGGTGTGAGTGTGTGGACATTAGGCAATTCCTTTCTCCACAACCAAAACAGGGATTCACAAATTCATGGCCAACATGTGGAGGAGTTAACTCTCTGCTCCCTGTACTTCTCTTCTGTCTTACCCTCCAATTCTTATAACTGCTTTCCAGAAATATCCTTGGAGAGAGGTCACATTTTATGAGAGAAAAAAGAGAGATGAGAAGGAGAAAAGATGTTTGTACTCTGTCTGAACCTCTTGACTTTTCAAGCCTTTCCTGCAAACGCATTTCATTCTGCCTGTGTTACAGTCTACAATTGTCCTTTAATATGATTTTATCAGTCCTATTCAAAGGATGGTCATCATCCTGGACTCCAAGAATAACACTATGCTCTCTTCCCTTCCCTCTGTGCTTTTCCATAAACACCAGCCTCTTGATGCTGTTCGTATCTTTTTTCAGGACACATGAAACCCCTCGTAATTAACACACAAAAAGATCTTTCAGGCTTTGGTATTGATCTCAGCCAAAGGATAGATGTAAATTGAGCATACTGCCTTTCTTAGCTGAGCCATCTCTCTTCCTACAACCATGAGAATCACAATAGCTCTTTGGGTAACACAGATTTATGGCTTGGGTTCTTGAAAATTTGAAATCAGTATATTTTATATATATCTGCTAAAGACTTTGCAGTGGAAAGCATTGACAGAGATCTCACACACTACTGCAATAGGCAAGCATGAGGAAATAGAAGGTGAGATAAACCAATCATCCCCCTCACTCCTTCGAGTCTGCTGCATTTGGGCTCGCAGGGTTCACCATCTATCAGTAATTTTTTGGAAATACTTTGAGTACCCTCACACTCCAGGGGCCTAAATCACCAGTTTTACCTTCGTGAGTGTTCCAAAAGTTGAGCCTTAGTAGTAAAACTAAACTCTCCAAAGGAAAATGAAATCTATTCTTGCCCTAGGCTTACTATCTTTATTACTCAAGATTTCTGAAGCTACACTGTGAGCAGAAGTGGAGTGTCCTCAGATCTCAAAAGGAGTGAAAACTGCAGCAATTTTTCTCTGAAACCATGCTACAACTTCTGCTGAGGCAGATGCTGAAATAGTCATGACACATAAAGTTGCTTGACTCCTCATTGCTAAAATCAAGCAACGCTGGTATTCTCCAAAAGCTCATCCTGTGAAGACCATGGGGGGAAAAATCTGTTTTGGAGCATGAGAAAAGGATATTTTTTGCATTTCCTGAATTCTTTTAAGAAGGTTACTGCTGCTTTGACAGAAAGGAAAATATTGCATAGCTGCTCCTTGCCAGCATGATTCTCTCTGGATTTCAAAGGCAAGATTTCTTTGTTTATTAAGAATTTGTTTTGATTGGCATACAGGAGTCTCAGAGCATCCAAGGTCTCTGCTAGCTGTGAAAAACCTAGAGAATCCAAGTGAATCAGACTATAACCTTCAGCAACTGTGGGACAGCCTTTGAATGAACAGAGCTAGCTCTCTTTGTTGTGTGTGTGCCTGATTCGTTGGAATAACTTTCCAAGCATTGCAATAATAATCTTTGTGAGTTGGGATTTTTGGCATCTGATAGTTAACATGTTATAAAAGGGCCCAGAGGTATTACACAAAGAGCAAGAATAATAGAATGTTCTCCTTGGAAGGTTTGTTTGTGTGTGCCAAAAGGTAAACAACTCTTGATTTAGATTCCAGATGGGTTGTTTTATTTTCTGTTATTTCCCCTTGTTTTTCAAAAATTCCAGAAGCATCATTGTCTGCCTGTCTTGCAGATATTTATGTGACCCTTGTGACTTTGCAGCTAACACACAGACTGCTTAGATTCATCACCAAAGGAGAGCAAGAAAAATGTAGTACAGCTGTGCAGCATAGTGGGTAGTATGTATTGCTCAGGAGCAATGCAAGGCTGGATTCAAATTCCTGAGCTAGGGGTGAGGTTTTGATTTGGATTTTTAAGCTAATAACTCCTTGATGTGAAAAACAGGAAGTATTCTGTGAGCAGGATGCTGAAAGACATTCTTGATCAGATATTTAATGCAGATTTATTATAAAATGATTTTATCTTTTTACAAATAAATTGTGACTTTTATGTTTACCAGTCTAGGAAAATGATTGTATTTAAATGTTTCTGTTCCAAGTTATAATACAAGATTTAGTGTGCTATAACTTGAAAGAATAGTTATGCATGAAGTGGTGAGTGAAAGTTGAGCAAGCTACTTTAGTTTTGACACCTGTGGCTTCTTGAGTGCCTCAGTGCTCAGCATCAATATTGTCATAATGTGATATTTAAATAGTTACACAAAGGAATCGGGCTATGAACTCACAGAGAAAACTAAAGGACTTTACAGTAGAACTAACCAACACTTAATATTCCCAGGCTTACTGATCACAGTGGGCTTTTTCATGTGTTCAGAACCATGGCTTTCCATTTAATTCTGAAGAGGTTATTTTGGGTGCAGCCTCAAGAGGGACTCATTGAGTTTTGATGCTGCAGATCCTGACATGTCAAGACATCAATATTATTTTCCATATTTACCCCAGTTCCCCAGCAGTGCTCTCCTAATCACATAAACGATCCAGCCAGATCCTAATGGACTGTGACTCTGGCAGACCTGTAGGATTTAGAGATATGCTAGAATATTTTAGAAAAGTAGGAAATTTTTTCTAGAGGAAGGCACTCTTACTACATATAACCTTTCCAAAAAGAAAGAAATCGTCAGCCACTTTTCCTCTATATCACACCCTTCATATCCACAGTCTATTTATTAGTTTATTGTCATTCTCCTTGAAAAACAAGGTTCTTGGGGGGAAAAAAGAGAATTAAATTTATGGATGTGTTTGAACTGCACTTGACAAATTGTGCTATGGAAAAATAGAAGCAAGAATAATATTTATAAAATTTTAAAATTCAATCTAAAACATGCTCATCCACTAAGATGTATCAAATTTAAGTCAGTGTTTTTTGGGAACAAAATGAAGAATTCAAGTCTCATTCCATTTTGGTCCAATGTTTTATGTTTTCCTCAGCTTGTCAGGACAAAGAGATATGGGTCACAGCTGAACTGAACTGTTTTTGTCAAAGAAAACCTGAAGTCAAATGTCATTGTCATTCTATATAAATATTCAGCATGTGTGCAGTTCCTCCCAGGCAACTTTTCTTTGTCTTTCAGGGTACGGGCCTGAGTTAAATTTCTCAACAGAAAAGTAAAAATCAAAAGCAAAAGCCAAAAAAAAAGGTAGAAATTACTTAAATGGGTCCAAGATGCATATTCACACACTTTCCCAGCTGAAGGCTTAAGAGTGTTCACTGAACAATTATTCTCTGAGGACAGGTTAAATTCACAATACTTTTGCTGTCACAAGACAAGCTTTATCTGAAATGTTAATGATTTTGTTTTACTGTGGGAACTTTCACTGCATTCTAAGGATAAAAATAAATCAGACATAAAGGAGCAGAAGGAACACTAGGAATACCTCAACAGTGAAACCACAGCCCATCACATGTGAGGATGGTTTCTTGTTGGCAGCTGTCACAAATTATCTGGACTTGCTGGAATCCAGGTCCTCATCCCCAAGCACAGAAGTGATGAAGATAGCATGGCATGGAAACCCCATCTGTACCAGGGTTAAATTTCTCTTCTCTTCTCTTCTCTTCTCTTCTCTTCTCTTCTCTTCTCTTCTCTTCTCTTCTCTTCTCTTCTCTTCTCTTCTCTTCTCTTCAACATGTCCCTGAGCTGCCTTCACACTGAGCAGAGGAACCTCAACTGTGCTGTGCACCTTGTTGTCTGAAAACCAAGATTTTTTCTATTATTTTTGACTAGTAATGATATCTTTTTTTTTTTTTTTTTTTGCCTCAGTATTCCTCCTCTTCCAGGAAGCAGTTATTAAAGTCTGAGCTCCAATGTAATGACAGCCCTATGATGAAAATCCGTGTCGTTCCCACAGAAACTTGCAGGGCATACTCACAGTTCCTCTCCAGTAGGAATGCACATTACTGCCTTTGGTGGTCTTCGTGCCCCACTATCTCAGCCATCTTCTGGACCTCTGGGCATCTGACAGACACAGTCCTAACTGCTGGGTACCAACTTCCAGGGCAAAATGCTGCTGTTGTTGTGCATGGAAATGCTTTGGCCATGCCATCTGTGTTGAGTGAGTGCTGTTTTTGTGGTAAGGGACCATAACAGGTGGGAAGAGAAACTGAAAGAAAGTCAATCAGAAGAGGATGTGAGAGAATTCCTCTCCGCTTTTTCTTTTTCCTTTCCCATATTCACTTGTCATCACAAGCCAAATCTTCACTTTGGCATTTAAATTAATCCTACTGGTTTAAGCCCTTAAAGAAGGTTAGTGATTAACAATTATTCATCTCCACAAGTTAAGATGCATTCTTAAGCATTCCACATACTTCTCTTACCTAGGCAGGGCAACAGCCATTTTTTGTGTCTCTTTTAGTGCATTTGCAGTTTGTATGTCCACCATAAGATGGCATTGTCAGTTCCTGCATTTGTTCCACCGTCTGGTGTGGTCAGGAGCCAAATCTGCAGCTGCACTTCTCATGGAAAAGTCAGTGGTGTGTCAGCACTTATCCCACCGAAAGCATGTGGAGCTGCTGGGATCACTAGAGGACAAGTGCAGTGTAACTATGGAAAGACACAAAGTTTTTAAACCTTCTCCAAGAAGGTGCCAGGAATAAAAATATCTTTAGCGATAAATGTAAAGATCAAAAGAAAAAAAGTCTCTGTTCCCAGAGAGACTGATGCTCTGAAAATTATAATAAAAGCTATTTTACTTAGAGTACTTCAGAATATGAAAGAAAACTCAAATTGAGAATTGGACATTTGAAAGAGTACTGGCAAGGTATTTGTCTCAAAATGATTGCCCTGATCCTCAATTAGAACTGGAAATTGGTCAGGGCAGCTAAGTACTGGGTGTTGATTTTGGCAGTAGCGTGTTCTGAATTTATCTTCAACAGCAGAATAGAACAACCATGTCCACCCTGACCTGACAAAAATCTTCATATGTTCTTCTTCTTGCATCATTCACAAGCACTGTTCGAATGTCTGCAAAACGTTGAAGACTCTTTATTGTTTTCATTTTTTCTTCTTTCTTATTTTTCAGTTCCGTACCCTCATTCTGAATTTCTTTATTTATATAGAGCTTCTTGCAGTATCACCTTTCATTTCTCAGCAGGGGCATTTATTGTAGTATGCTTGGTGGCAGTAACACAGACCAGCTTATTGATCCCAGTGGGAACATTCACATGATTCAGGAAGTTCATTTGCTTACATGTTCAGCTGAATTGATGTTTCTCAGCATTAAGTTCATCTTGAAAATTTCCATAAATTTGAGCTCACAGTCCCGGATTCAGTAGTTTGACCAACAAGCTCAGAGTGTTTTCTCAGTTGTCCTAGTGCCTTCAGTTAACTCTAAATTCACACAGGAATGTTTCTGAGAGAAATGGGTCTACACAGTGATGTGGACATGTGACATAAGATACGTACCAGTATCTACATTCCTGGAAACTTACAGAGTCGACAGTTGTTTCTCAGCATCAAAAAGTTAGAAGATTAAGAAAAAAATATATTATGAAAATATATTAAGAAAAAAATATATCTATGCTGCTACATTCTGACTCATGGTCTCTTTAATTTAGAAGAGATTTTCAAAAATTATTTTGTGTTGGCTGGTGAGCCAGTGATGGATATGTGAAACCAGAAGGGATACACACATATACAAGTAATTATTCTCCTGTATTCCCCTTATAAAACCCAGCCTTGTAAGGGTAGGATTGGAATCCATAACAAGTAAGGGGGTGAAAATTTTGGTAAGAAAGTGGTAACAAAGTGGTAACAAACTACTGCTTCAACCCTGCACACCCATCATCTGCTCTCCTCCTCCCCAAAGCCACTTCTTGCCTTCTCCATAGAGGGTCCTCCCACTCACTTTTACAAATGCTAATTAATTGCCATACATGAAGTAACACGGGTGAAGAAGGGAATGGGAATTCTTAAAATGGTTGCAAGACATTAAAATATTTGCCACTCATGAAAATTTGCCTCTATAGTTTAAAATGAAGCATCATTACTTAGATAAAAAAAGACAAATGCATGCAAGTCTGGCATTTGTGAAGTATAAACAAATTTATTGTTATTTATTTCTTATCAACCAACGATTTTATTGGTGATTTTGGCCATCAGCTACACTTGTATCTTAGTAAACCAATAAAAAGTCTCAATATATTTCACAAGGCTACTTCAAGTGGTCAGATAGTATATTCTTTAAGTCTACCTTTATTTGTATATATTATAAGTCTACCTTTATTTCAGGTAACGCAGTACTAATAGCACATTCCTTTGGTAAGTCTTCAGGGTTACCAGAGGGAGCTCTGAGATGCAATTTCAGTGTTTTAACGAAGTGTTTTAGGTCTGAAATTCTTAACCTGTTAAAAATTAAATTAAAACCTGTTAAATTTCCTTCTGGTACATCATCTCTGAAGACTGTAGTGCAGATTTTTCATTCTGGATGTCACCATCTGTAAGTCAAATCGTGCAGATTATAGGTGCACATTAAAAGCATTAATCCATCATTGCTTTTTTTCAAATTTGGATGGATCAATCTAGGAACATATCAGTTAAAGGCACTTTTACCCCTTAATGATATTTTTATGTTCATTAGACATTACTGCAGGTTATGAAATACAACTACCAGCTTATTCTAGCTTTGTTAGTCCGCTTTATTTTTAAAGATACAGACAAATTTTCTGCCCCAAGATTTTTTCAACTCTGATGGCAGAATAAACCACCTGTGTACGATTTTTTTTCTTGATTTTCTGAAGAAATGTCAGCACTTTGGGAAAATAAGTTATTTATTCGGTATCTGAACTACTTTGTCCACAAAATGGGATATTTTTTGCCATAGAGGAGTGCTCAGAAGATGCAGCACTTAAACATTTTTATGATTTATGTGGCAGCATGAGAATGAAGAGGTAGGCAGACTGTTGTTTTTATGTTTTTTATTTTAACAGCCTGGAAGGGGAGTTTAGGAATACAACTGACTGACAAATCTTCAGTAGTATTTTGTTGAAATCTTTATTGGATATAAAATGTTTCAAGTAAAACATTTTGACCGATGTCTGTAGTGTGGAAATGCACCTTGATTCCGGCTGCTGAGATCCTGATGTACACAAACTGTAGGCACTGCAGTGAAGTCTAAAAGTATTGCAAGAACCTTCCAGGACCTGCAGATCCAGAGCATGCAAGCCGGTTGGAGCCTAGATTTCCAAGACACCCGATTTATGGGGCAGCAACAAAAATCCAGAGTGCAGAGTCAAAAAGATGTGGAGATCTTCAGAAGTTGACAGACAACAGAACAAAACTCCTGTGCTGGTGTTCAAATGCCTTGCTGCTTGCCTGATGCCAGAGAACATGGCACTCAGGGTCAAGTTCTTCATTTTGTGTTTATTAGCATCATCATATTTCATCACTTGTGCTGTTAAGGCCTGACCTTGTCCTGCTTTCAGTGAACTCCCAAAGCAGGGTCAAAGAAACCATGTGCAGAGGAGTTATCAGTGTGAAACTTGTTCTTGTACTGAACTAGAAAGGTTTTGGTTCAAGCTAGGAGCAAGACACAGAAATGTGATGCTTCATGGTTAATGTCTAAGATAGTTTCCAATTCTTGTATAGTTTAAGATATTTAATCTTAAATTTGACTCCTGCTGTTCTAGAAAAAATGTGCAACTTCGATCCTATCTTTACTTCAAACAGCCAGGGTGTAACTTTTGTGTGCTAGCAGGGTGTGGCTACAAACACTGCGTGTAGCACTCCACTTCACTGATCTTGAGAACTGCTGAATCTTGTGCAGAAACTGCAGGCCTGTCAGACCCAGAGTTCAGCCGTGGGAGACTGGGAATGTTGTAACATGGTGATCTCAAGCACCAAGTATTGATAAGTGGATGTAACTGATCTTTACCTGAAGGTGTTCCTGCCTTTTGCAGGAGGTTTAGGTTAGATGACCTTTTAAAGGCCCCTCCCAACCCAAACCATTTAGGGATTCTGGGATTTTTCATCCAGCTGTTGCTATCTAACCGAAATACNGAGGAGTTTTCTAGAAACTTCTGTAGCACAGAGTGTATAAGTGGGATTGTTAGCCTTGATGCTTTGGTACGTGAGGAATGGCGAGCCGCTCCCCGTATCCCCAGTCGGATGGGGGGCCCCTCTCCAGTCAGTTTTGCTTATGCTTTATACGAACCTCAATTATACTAAATTACTTACTGCCAAATTTTGTATATTTTCAAATATATGTACTTTGATTGTATTCATCTCCAATGCTTTAATCGTATTTATTTATAATTGTTACTATTAAAAATTTGCTGCTACATTTAATCTCGTTGTTTGACAGATTGGAAAAATAGAACATCGTTTATAACATACATGATAATTTAAAAATAAATAAAGTCCTCGGTGAGCACTTGTGATGACCTGATTATTCAAGGTCTTTTGAGCAGAAGATTTTTCCAAGCTAGTGGCAGAAGTCCACAATTGCAGAGGAAGGTGAAGGTACAGCAGAAATTGAAGAGAAGTTTGGCTCAGGGGGAATCTGTCTGAAAGTCCTTTTGTAGTGTGATTGTGCTTTCCTGGCAGGTATTTTGGCACCCTGCCAGACCCTTCCCTGAGGAAAGTCAAATACAGGCAACAGTAGGAACAGTGTTTAAATAATCAGTGTTTCTGCTTAGAACTGTCCATTTTCAAGTGCAGCTCAGAAGAAAGTATAAAGTGGTTAAGAATAGGTGAGGCTTTCAAAAGATCAAGGAAATAGCCTCTTGTGTGTCATAAATGGCTTTCTTTGCACAGTGCTTTAATGTGATTGTATGGAATTTATCCTGTCCTATTTTTGGAATTGTTTAATGGTCAGTTTGTACGTCTCAGATGGCTGGTTAAGAAATTAGGCTGAAACACTGGATGGCCATATTATCATCCTGCAAACTCCATTTGCGAATGTTGATTTGATTTATAAATGACACTGCATCCTGGATTCTGTCTGGACATTTCTCCCTGCTGGATGGCTGGTGCTGGCTTGAAATGCAGAGTCTGCTTCCCTGTCCTTGGTTAGCAAGTTATCTGCAGCCTGTGTGGAATAGTTAGGATTTTAGGTGGGCTGCACCCAAACAAGGGTATCAGCTGGCTTGTGCTAGGGTTAGGAGAAAAGCTAACTAAGTGGGCTGAAACTTTACATAACAGTAACTTTAATAATAGGCATTTGTGAGGAATTTGGAGGCTTGCACAGGAAGATGAGGGAGGGCCTGAAGGAATGAACAGACTGACTAAAAGAGGTAAAGATTTTGAAAGATGCTTCCAGTTGACTGTGTCTTTCCACAACGGATTGTATTGTGTGGGGTGTTCATGTGTGAAGCATGATTATTTCAGAAGCCCCACTGAGAGTATTCTGCAAGCCTTTCTTTATGTGTTGCATCATTTTTAACCACTGAGAAGCTAAGCCCCCAGAATTGTGAGGATTGTGCAGTTTCCTCTGAAAAGGCTCTGGAAGAATTACGCTGTTAAGTGGACATGGGCTGTCAGACTGTAGAGCACTAATTTTCAGGCAAGAGCAAAAGTGAGAATATCTGAATCCCAAAAAGCATGATTAGAAGAACTGAGTTTTTGAGATACCATTGGAATCTCATTAGTTCTTTCAATTTAAGGTCATGGGATATACAGAGAATGAAGATCCTTGCTGAAGTTTGGTAAGCATCACCGGGGCTGTAGAAAAAATGCTTCTGGGTCTTGATGGTGCAATGCTGTTTTCTAATTTTGCTCTCCATGGAGCAAAGATTTTATTCTCCCCTCAATAATAAAACATCCTGTCTCCATGAGTGCACATTATGTGTACTTAATGTCCTATCACTAGATGCCCTTGTAAAAAGTCCCTCTCCACCTTCCAGCAAAGAAGAAATTCTTTCCTGTGAGGATGGTGGGACACTGGAACAGGCTGCTCAGAGAAGGGGTGGCTGCCCCATGTGCTGTGCATTTCCTAATCTGAGCAGCCATTTCCACTTGGTAGAAAAGAGAGGCTGATAGGGACCTGTTGCTGCAGGGCTTGTGCAAACTGACTTTTAGGAATCACAAAAGGACAATGTAAGAATTCACAAGTGTGACAGGCATTGTTTTTCTGTGTTTGGGTTGTTTTCTTTTCCCACTGTTGACCAGCCCCTACTTATACTTACTTTAATAACTATGTTATTAACAGGTATGCTCTTATGCTTTTTTTTCCTAGTCTACTTTCCTGGCTGTAAGTAAAAAGGTAAAATAGAAGAAAAGTCAAAGCAAAAGGTAAGTTTGTAACAAACACTTCAAAAATATCCACTGTTTTGTCTTGTGGGGTTTTTTGGTGTGGATTAAATTTTTTTTTTTAATTTAAATTATTGTTTTAAATATTTTTATTTCTGGTTTGCTAAGTTCTCTGAATTTATGGCTAAAAGCAAAAACTGCCAATTTGAAGGTCTCTTTACATTTGCATTTTGTATGTGGGACATGAAGACCTCATGTTTGTGACGTTAACTGTCTATTACAATATAGGCAGAAGAACAGTTTATGTTACATACTGCTTAGAAACATGTAAAATTTGATATTGTTCTGATGAAAGGCACACTGGAGGGAAGAAATTGAGCTTATACTTTGCTTCTGTCTCTGCTTGATTGTTTGGGAAGGCTTTCTCTAAATCTCTGACATTGATAAGAGACATTTGGAAGTTCCCCTTAGCCAGACCAAGCCTGGGCTCACAAGCACAATTCCATTATTTCATCTGGAATTTATTAGTGCAAGCAGCTTACCCAGCTGCATAGCAGGAATGTTTAACCAGGAACAAGACAAACTTCCATAAGCTGCTTAATTCAGACTTGGGACTGTACCTTCAAATCAATTTATATTGAAATAATTACTTCTCAGAATCTGTAGAGGAAAAGGATGTAAAAAGAAAATTAAAATCTAATTAAATGTAGGTAGAAAGCAGTGTCTGAGTAGACAAATCTTAAGCTTTAGCAAATTTTCAAAGGTTACATTATTCTTTTTGCCCCTAAAAGTATGTCTTTTTACTTTTCTCCCTTCCTCTTGCACTTTTATCACTGTTTTTTAAGCAAAAAGGAAAGTTTTTTTTTAAAAATATATATTTCTAGATGAAATTCAGGTAAAATTATATATAAATAACTTTTTCTCTTTTTTAATATGTATAAAGAAAATGTCATCCAACAGAATTGACTGAGCTACCCTGACAGTGTCAATGTCCAACATAATGCTGTTTTCCCAAGAACAAGGGTCTTTATTCATAGTGTTTGCAGCTAAATTTCAGCTTAGGCAACTGTTCTGCTTCCTCTAATTCCCTCTTCATAAACTGTGTAGTTGGTTTCCTCTTCACTATTAAACTGCAGGTAGCATTATAAATTCACTGTGGTGGATGAAGTAATTCATGTATAGCATGGGCTAAACTCCCTTCTTCTTTTCAATAATTTTATACTAATTTAACTGCCCACCTCAATGGAATTATAGTGATGGAGAGCAGACTCATGATACTTTAGTGAGGCAGTAAGAAGAAAAAAGGCCACGTTGAGAGTGTATATATATAATATAAAGGTAAAAATACTAAAAGAGTTTTGCTTTGTCTTGGCAGGGGGAGTTATATTTAAAAGCTGATGCATTTTTAAAGGAAATTACACTGGAAATGTGGAACCTTGTTTGTTTGTTTGTTGTTAGTTTATTTGTTTCAGCACAAGTCTAGATTGAAAGCACAGATATTTAAGTGCATGGGATAGGAAATGGGGGTCAAACTTCCCCCAGGGAAAGTATTACAGGGCAGAGGGAGAGGAGGGGTTTATATTGGGGTCAGAGTGTTCAAAAGCAGTTTTCTGAAGTGAAGCAGCTAATCACTAATATAACAAAAATGAACAGTGGCCATATACAAATACCTGAGGAAAAGTAAAAATGGGGCAAGCATGTACAGTGCTTAATACACATGTGTGCATGCTCTCTGAACCTACTGCTTTATTCAGTACTGGGGATTTTCCAGTTCTGTTGTAGTTCATCTGTCTGGTAATGCCAAATGTACCTATCCCCCAGACATTTGTCCCTTTTTTCCTTGAACCCATATAAACAGTTTTGTATTCACAACTTTCTCCAGCAAGATATTACAGGTTTATGCTACCCTGTGCCTTCCTTGCTACTTTGGACATGGGTCCCTGTAGTTCCATTTACTGGACTTCCTTGAAAAGACCATCTATCCCTGTCCAGGCTTTCCATGTCATTTATGATTTTGCACACCTGTTATATTCTGCCTAAATCCCTGCCACCACCTATAATATTTTGCCTGCCTGTTGTCCCTCATAGAGAAGCCACTCTTTTTTTTTTTTTTACTGCTTTGACATTTTTTTAACCCTGTTCCCCCTTCTGAAAGTTTTTGGTTTTCTAATAACAGATGATTTTCAAGCCAAGGGTTTCAACCATACACACACCATTCTTATATATATGTTCAGTAAGATGAATTGCAGATTTAAACAGTGGCATGGTGACCTGTTCTGTTTGTCCTTCTTTTGCTAATTCCAAATGTTTCCTTATTTTTTTCACTGCTATTGAGTGCTCACTTGTTACTTTGTGGAACCAATTACTGGGACCTCCAACTCTTTTCTCTGGTAATGGCTGGCCATGTATAAGACTAGGAGTCATCTTCCTTGCTTTATGATTATTTCTACTGGGTTTCACCTGCCAGGTGAATGGTTTTGTGAGGTCCTTCAGGTTTCACAGTCCTTTCTCATCCTTGCTACTTTGAATGCTCTTTCCATCACAGGCACACTTCCTTGCCTTACCACTAACATTGCTTTCAAGGTTAAGATTCAATAAAATGAATAGCACAAACTTAAGAGTTTCCACTAATTACCTTCCTCCACTTCAATACTGACCAATTATTCATGTGATACTTCTTCCACCTTCCATTTTTAGCCACTTGCTTCCTCATTCCTAGACATTTCCCTTATTCCACTGCTGCTTATTTGTTTTAAAAACCTATGGTATGAGAGTTCATAGGAAAAAAAAAACAACAATTCAGACCTTTTGATTACATAAATGTTTTTTCTGTTATTTTTTTTTTCCAATACTTCAGTAATTTGATGAAATACAAGACTTCCTTTGCAGAGCCTGTGCTGGTATCCATATCTGATACACATATCTAAGGAGGCCATATCTTTGTAGCTGCCCACTAATTATGCCTAGTGGAAATGGCTTTCTGTTTCTCATCTGATTTTCATCCTTTGTCCTATGATTCGCATTAGGTAAAGAATTTTTGCATTTGCATAATAGGAAACTCTATTCTGAAAAGTGTGTTCTTTGCATTCATTTGGCCTTTTCTCACTCATTAGTTTCAAAGTTCACTCATGGTTTTTGTTTAAGGTATTGCAGCTTGGTCCCCCTGCAGTTCAGATGAAGCCCATCCCTCTTGTGCAGGCTTTTCTAAGATGTGTACCTAGGTATTGTTACAAATTCAAGAAAATAGACTTTTGGAGTTTCATGCTTCAGATAAATTCGTACTGGTTTCACACTGCGTCTATATCAAGTAGACATCTTGAAGGAAAAGACACATTTTAATCACAAAAGATTGATTTTTGCTTTACCACTAGGAAGAGATAAGTCGTTACAATTGAAAACATTTGAAAGTGAGTTTTGTGTTTAATGTTGTGCTGAAGAGATGTCATACAGCAAAAATACCCTCAATTCTGTGTTGTTTGTGGAAACATTGGATATTTTTTCTTCTCAAAAATAGCATTACAATGGACCAACAAATGTATCCAACTTCTGCTTCTGAATATTCCAAATATTAATGAATGTATTGAGCTGATGATGGGGTTAGTGATGCATTGTAGAAATGTTAAAATTTCATATAGTCCTGCTTCATTCCTATAGCTATAATGAAGAAGGCTGTATTGTGGATAATTTAGATAATCTGCAGGGGAACTAAAGCAATGACTGTGAAGGAGAATGTGGCATGTCGTTCCCCTAGGCCATGGAGCACTCCATTTGCTGGAATAGCTTCTAACTGCTATTTAGTGGGCAGCTAGTGGAAAATAAAATTGCTTCAGGCAAGTGCGAATCTTATTCTGTATTATTAATGTTTGCAGTCTGGGTGAGGAATAGGGTAAACTAACTCCATTTCTAATAAGGGGAGAAAACTGGAGGCTAAAGGAAAGGGAGAAAAAGATCAATATCTTCTTTTAGCAAGATCTCTCTTGAAGGATTATTTGTGTTGTGCTGAGTTTTAGTTGAGGGTGGAGGAAGGTAGAAGTAGTAGGTTAGGCACTTGTAGCTTCTTCTGGAGACAGTGATTTCTGTTATCTAACGGTATCCACATGTGACTTGTTGATGAAGATGGTAATCTCTGGTTTGCAAGAGCTCAGACGTTTCTGGAAAACTGAAAGGAAGAGAAAAGGATTATGTGAGAAAAACATTTCACACCCTGAAACCTGGATGAGTTTACCATAGTGTGCTGAAATCCTCTGGGGAAATGAGAATGTAGATTCTGTATGCTAACAGTTGATGAGATTAACAGGATTGATTTCCACTAAGAAAATCTGAAATATTTAAAATTCTCCAAGTTTGTGTTTTGTTTGTTTAATAGGTTTTGATTTATTTAGTTTTTTGGTTTGGTTTTGAGTAAACAAGCTAAAGTAAAGCCAGCTTTATGGTATTGAGATGATGAAGTATTATTAATTGATATAAATTAGATCCAGAGGAACTTGTTTATCTGGGAATCTGTGTGTCCATTTATACCCAAAACTACTGGAGTCTAGGAGGCCTGTGGAAGGAGCCCATCAGAAAACCTTTTCTTCCAAGTTTTCCACATACTAGCCCTAGAGGAGACTTTCATCTTTATAAAGTAGATTACCCAAGATGGTGTCATCTGTGAACTGGCTGTCCTCAGGATACAGAGAGGAATGCTTCAGAGATTGTACAATGTCTTCAGCAGGATAGTATGATATCTTGCCTCAGGCAAGATTTTCTTTTTCTTCCCACTCAAATTTTCTGTCAACTCTTTTCTCAGTGTGCCACCTGCTCTCCTGCAGACTGGATGTTGGATAGGAAGTGCATGTGGTATATCTCTTCTGGGAAATATCTTCCAAACTGTGCATGGCTTTCTTTCCTGATAGCTCCTAGTTCTTGATCAGATTGAGTAGGGGTGTCCATGACTCCATCAAGAAGATAAAGCAGTGTGTTCCAGAATACATGGGCTGAAACATGCATGTGAAGTGAAGGAGAGTGAGTGAACTGGTTGTTACAGCAGTCTAACATGCAGATAAACTCTAATACCCAGATTCACTTCTTACGTTTCTTTCCTGGAGAAAGAAATCATGCTGTAATCACTGTGCTGGGATGCGTGGTGGTGCCTCTTTGCTTGCATGCGAAAAAAAGCACACATCTGGCAAGCCAGATGTGAAGATTTTGCATGTTCAGCATAAATCTTTGGAGACCTTGTTGATCGTAGTGTCTGGAGGGAATCTATAACTACCAAGACAAGAGTTTACTTCTAAACTCTATNTTTTTTTAATACAGCAGGTTGAGTTGTGCAAATGTTGAAATTCCTGTTAGCAAATTGGGAGTCAGAAAACATGAAATGAAGGTTAGTAGGAAATGCTGCAGTCTGTGTTGGGGTTGCTGAGAAGCAATAAGCAGCAACCTGCAACTTCTGCTAACATTCTGAGTGGTTTAGATTTTGACTGTGAGAATGTAGATGGGGAAGATGAGAAGAATTCTACATATAAAGCTATCAAGAGAAAAATAACTACCTGTCAAGTCAGATAACAACTATGTGATACAATGAGAGATTTTCTTCAGTTTCCCATTGGATCAGTTTTGAAGCATCATAGGTAATGGCTATCAAACAAATGTCTAACTATGATGCAAACAATAATTTGTGTGATATTTTCCCTTCAAACCCTCCCCAGAACAGAAGTAAGACTGTGCTGCCTAATTATTCATTTGCCACATTATTTTCCATTTGTGTAATTTCCTTTGGTGCATTGGCTAAGGTACATTGTGCTATCCCAAAATACCTCATCTGTTGTGCAAGTGTAAAAGTAGTTAATATTGGAGTAGGAGGGGCTAGCCTGACAATAATAATTCAATTCGTCCTTTATTTTCAGTATTCCTTTCCACCATCACACCATTAGTAATTGTGGAGGTGAGTTGTTTGCTTCTCATTATGAGGCTTTGATTATTCTGTTTGGAGAGGGCAGTTTCTAACTTACTGCAGGATAGTGTATTTCCTAAAACCAGCACTGACTGATTTTTTTCATTCCATTAAGATATATGGCTTTACTTTTAGGGTATACTCTTTGGGGGCTTTGGAATTCTATTTTGAGAACGGAAATGTAGTCGAATTATGCAGCATAATTCTGATCTTAGGCTTCAGGGAGGCTCAGAAACCGAGATTTTTTTTTTCTCCTGTCCATCTCCTAAACGCCAAGCCGTGGTGTGCTGTGTGATCAGTCAGATAAAGAACAGCTGAGAATCCCTTGGACTCCAAAGAAAAAGCAGACATAGCTAATAGTGATTCAATAAGAAATTAATCCACTGTCTGCTGATAAGATTTACCTCATCCTTTTTCTTCAGTGTGAAGTTGATCCCTGATGTTCTCGAAGCCCCTGTGTCTCTAAGAGCAGATTGCTGTGAATGTGTAGGACTCAGTGCTAATGGACACTGGTTGTGTGCACACTGACTGTCCCATGTCTCTAATTTACCTCAAAAACAGGAAAGGGCTTTGCCCATTTGCAAATGCAAAAGCTCTTTCAAAGGTGAATGCTGAACTTCCTGCTGGGTCTCCAAGCCCCTTGGGGTGAAGGCTGTATGGCCCTGCAGCACAGCTGAAATCACAACTAAGAGTCAAGCTGCAGAGGCATGAATCCTGTTCTGCTGATATTGATGGGGGAGAGTTGGTGGGTCCTATCCCTTTAGCCACAAAAATGTGTGGGCTTTCTGACCAGAGAGGATTCTCTCTGTCTGCAGTGGCAGCCTCCAGAACCCACAGGAGATGTTCACTTTAACTACAGTGCTGTGGAAAATGGGAAATAAACAGCATGGCTATTGACTTAGCTTTCATTTTATAAGTTAACTTACAAAGAATTTTTTGTTTTCTGGTTTTGTTTTAAATTGGAAGCTGAGGTTTTCCTTTAAACTTCTAAATCACAAATTCAGTGTTAGATGGGCAAAGAACACTTTTACTCACCTCAGGTATTTATTAGCCATTCTGTCTTTTCACAGAATCAGAGAATAGTTGAGATGGGAACAAATATCTTGAGACTGCCTAGTCCAACCTCCCTCCCTCAAGAACAGACAGCTGGAGCAGGTTGTTCAGGACAATGTGCAGTAAGATTATGAACATCTCTGAGGATGGAGACTTTACAGGCAATATTTTAGTGTCTGACCAGCTTTGCAGTAAAAAATAATTGTTCTGTGTTCATATGGAATTCCATGTGCATCATTTTGCACCCA
Source organism: Rhabdornis inornatus (assembly GCA_013397075.1). NCBI lineage: Eukaryota > Metazoa > Chordata > Aves > Passeriformes > Rhabdornithidae > Rhabdornis > Rhabdornis inornatus. Next base: position 1,663,389 of record VWZS01001621.1, on the reverse strand, counting down.
TTGCCTCTAGGTCTCTCTTGTGGCACCTCTGAGACAGCTACGATTCCATTTTTAAGTGCTCTTATTGGACATTTATGTACTCTCCTCCAAGAAAACTTCTCTTCAGGCTGAGTCTTTCCTCATGTGATGTGCTGCAGTCCCTTTGCTGTCTTAGTCCTTTCCTGGACTTGCCCCAGGAATTCCATGTCTTGGGCTGGGGCACCCAGATGAGGCTTCACCAGCATTGAGCAGAGAGGACATCACCTTCTTCAACCTGCTGACAGTGTTTTTCCTAAGGCAAGTCAGATATTTTTTTACCTCTTAGCTGAACAATTCTAATTTCTAATCATATAAACAGGGAATGCTAAAATATAAAAATTTTTAAAAAAACCAAAACATTCAACCAAAAAAAAACTTCAGCCAGAAAAAAAAAAGCAACCACTAAACAGCACTTAATATTATGGATTAAGAGAAGAATATTGCAGCTTCTATGTAATCACCATGTCAGTAATGCTTAATGAGACGTGACTCCTTGTAATGTCCTATATTTTGCTGAAATCATTGGGTAAAAGAAAAATTATGACAAAATAAACCAAAATGGTATTTCTTCTCCCTTGCTCCCCCTCCCCCTCATGCTTCAAGCTAATAAGAAAAAGAAATCATTTGTGGGAAGGAGGAAATATTGAAGATTTTTGTCCGAACATATTTTATTTTACTAAAACCAGAACTTTGATTTCATCCAAATATTCCTCTTATGACTGATAGGAAAAACACCAGGTGAGACCTTCAGCACTCACTATTTAGAAGCCAAGAGCAAGATCTATGTTTATCTAGACCTGTCCACTAGTTGAGGAGATGTGTGAGATGTGCACTTGCAGCATCCTTTTAGAAGCAGGGGTAAAAATGGCTTTTTGGGTGCTCTGTGAAAATGTACTGCATTTGAGCTCTGGCATATTAGAAATGGGGGATTGGACCTGAGGGAAGGGCAGGGGGCAATATGCAGTTCTAAAACTTGTGATTGTCCATCCCAGAACTGAGCTTGCATTGGGCATTCATAAGCTCAGATAGACAGCGCTCCTCAGGATATCACAAAAGGGACTTATGTAAGACAGGATATTTTTTGTCAGTCAGAATTTAAAAAACCTCTCCCAGGGAGGCTGGTAAAACTGGCAGTCAGCCTCCAAAGTCTTTGTTATCTCAGAAGTACAAATCCTCCTTGCATTCCTTGTGGGATACCACAAAATTAAAGTCACCCTAACTTCCCTTGATTCTAGCCTACTTTGAGATTTATCTTGAGACCAGGAGGGTTCTTAGGCCAGTAAAGTCCCATTACAGCTGCCTGTCACAGTGAAGATTCAGGAGGTGGGCACTGATGGACAAAATTCAAGAGTGCAGAAGTGAGGGATACAGTCAGCATGTTTTTATGAAGCACTGTTAGGGAAACTTCCCTGTCTGACCATTCAGGAGCACTGTGGTAGTGATGCTGCCACCAGCAGACACTTTCACTGCTGGTGCCTTCACAACAGGCAGCTCCAGTGACCCAACAGGATCCTTGCTTGGCTCCCTGCACACCCCACACTCACACAGTCAGGCATGGTTTGCTCACAGGCTCAACCCTAGGTTTTTCATGGAAAGGTCTCAGACTCAGTCTGGATTTCTTGAAGCAATTTTACCATGGTGCAGCAATAGAATAACAGCTTGAGCTGGTGCCCACATAGAGGGACCCTTCTGTGCCCCCACAGTCTAAGTCTGAGGTCTTGCAGCTGAGCTATCAGCTCCTGTGTACCTCCAAGTGTCCATCATCTGGTTGTGCAAAGGGTCAGAACCAGTTCATGCCTCTTGCCTCAGGCTCCCAGCACTCAAAACTCAACTTGCAGCTGGCGCTGCACCTCACACTGTATTCCTCAGCAATGTGCTATGTAAAGTTTGAGTGCATTCTTTCTTTTTGTTGCTTAAATGATTCCTGTGAACAACTGTCATGAGGTACAATTGTCCCTTCTTGTTAGGGCTACCAATTCTTTTACTCTGTCTGCAGTATGAGATGCAAAGTCTCCTTGTTAGAGAGAGCAGTACCATCATTACGAGATGACCATACAGCAAAATTATGCAAGAGCACTACCAAACAGATGGTGTCCTGGTACAGTGGAGCACTCCTATTTGAGTTTCTTAAGCTCTTACATAAAGAATATTATCCCTGCATCAACAAAAATATCAGAATGTTATCCTCCAGAAAAGCCTTGCTGAGAGCAGGTAATAGCCAAGAGACTTTGGCTAGATGATCTGTTACTTTTAGGCAGAATGCAGTCACTATTCCACTGGGCTTTATGGGTCTATTTAAATTAGATATATGCAGGCAGTGCATTATTTATAACCAAAAGCATGAATAATTCAATGTGCCCACTCTCAGCAGGTATCCAGCTTGTGCCAGAAGCCTGCACTAGATCCTTGCTTTCAGAATAATGAAGAGGCTATTAGATAAGTCTCTTTTGCTTGTATGTTCCAGTTTGCTCTGTCTGCTCTTCCTTTTGTATTTCTAGTTTGGCTCTTTTGTTAGTGTAGAAGAATAGATGATGTATTTTCTACATTATTACCTTCATCTGGAGATGACATACTATGTCTAAAACAAGTTATGTAAATCCGTTTAGGATGAATGCATTAAGTTCATTTCTGTTTCATTGTGATGGAGACAGTGGCATGTTCAAGACAAGGGAGTTTAAAGGCAGCATGGCACAGGGAAAGCACAATGCTCCTGGCCTAACAAATCTAGGCTGCTACACTCCACTGCACAGCTTGGGCTCAGCTGTGTCCTGGCACTACTTGTGGCTGCTCAGCCTTGTTGGAGGGTGTCTGTTGTATCACCCTTACACTCAAATCCAGAGGCTGGGAAAGAGTTCGTACTGCCTGCTCTGTGGTTCTCTTGTCTTGTTATAATCAGTGATCTGAGTTAGGGCCTTCCAGTAGGGTAGGAGGGTTGCTGCTGTTTGCTCCTCTCTGAAATGTGGACACCAAGTCCAAAGCAAGCAATATAGTAAACTAAATTTATCTGTCCACTCTGGGTCTGAGTTTCTCTAATAGAGCTTACAGTGTTATTCCTTGTTTCTGCCCAAGCCCAAGAGTAACCAGGTATTCCAGTCAGATTTTCAAATACTGGGCAACCTGACCAATTTGGGGAAGAAACAAAAATTCTTCAGAGCATGTGACATGCTGGGTTGTTTCTCACACAAGTCAATGCAGCAGAGATCTTCAAGTTCCAGCTTGAAGTTCACAGCTGAAAACAGAATGCAAGTGCTTCAGCTGTAAGCTTTGTTATTAAGTCCTTAGTGGACTGTTACTGAATCAGTGAAGAATTTTTGAGGTATTTTTCTAGGAAATAAAATATATTGATTCAAGCTTTCTCTGTGTGACTACAGATGAGCTATTCTTTTCTGTATCTCAGGTCCTCATTTATTTATCTGCATAATAATAGCTTCCTAATCATTGCAGTAATATGAAGGGGAAAATGCATCAGAGACAGTGAGACACTTGAGAATCATGGCTTGGAAGGCAAGTAGAGTTAGCTAAATATTATAAATACAGTTCTTCTCCTACAGCAGCCCGAGAGAGATTGCTTCTGTAGTCACCAAAATACAGTAGTTAGAGAGTACAGCCAGTTTATACAGGAGTATAGCAGAATTACACAAATTTAGGTAAAAACCACAATTAAAACATCCTGCAAAGTTGCTGCTTAGAATTCTTAGCCTAGGTGATTATAATAGCTCAGTGTGGAAAATTGCAAGTCTTCAAATCTTGAGGTACATCTTAGGGTCTTCAGCAACATAAGACCTTAGTAAAGTGTTAAATGGATAATGTTCTTGGGTGCTGTTGCCTCAGAACTAAGAGAAAACAATGCTGTGATCAGATATGGTGTCATCATTTGTACCTCGCTGACTTCTGACTTCCATGCTCCTTGCCAAGATCTCTTATAAAAGCATTGACCTTAGCCAGCATGGCTTAACAGAAAATGGTCTAACCAAATCACAGAAACAGTAGAAAGTCCAAAATAGATAAAAAGATACTCTCTGGCAATATAGTGGTGTCTTTAACTGGGATTAAACAGTAAGATGTATTTCAAATACTGTGCAAAAAATCCATACTAGTGTGGATTCTTTTTGATATCTTTTTCTTGGTTTAGCATCTTAATGACTGCTCATAATTCCCCTGTGAATGTGCAGTAATTCAATGACAGAATCATTTCACAATATCACATTGTTTTGTTTCAATAGGAGAGACAGGTTCTGTGCTCCAATGGGAGAACTTAGCTTATTTTGGCAAAAAAACACTCAGAAGATAAAAGCCTCACAGAACTGCAGGATGATCTGGAAAAAAAATATTTATGATGGTATTTGGCTAAGAAGCGGAAATTCTTCCCAAATATAATAAATGATCAAAGAGCTATGTCCACTTCATATGTGATTTGAAGCTGTGGTGGCACACATGCACAAAAGGTTTACAGTAGGAATGGGAAATAAAGGGTGCAGCAGATAACTTTGGTCATCAGTGACCTCAGTGGTTCTACTAATGGTTCTGCTGTCAGATCCCCTTTTTTGTCTCCTACTAGGTGAACCAATAAGGGGGAGAAATTGTAACCCAATGGTGGCTTGCATTTGAAATTTATGAATCTCAGAAGCAGAATCTGAAAGTCTTCAAGGGAGGAGAGCTTGACCTTTCATTAAACCTTGTTACAAGTTCAGGATGGCCAGTTGCAGTTGAAACATTGGTGTGAGATTCTTTGCCCTCCTAGAGCTGTGATCATAGAAGAGCTCTGGAAGTCAAATTTCCGGCAACTCAAAACTTTATTTTCATCTGTTGCATGCTTTCTTTTAAGGTACTCCTAGAAAACATAAAATATAAGTTATATACAACTGATGAAGGAATTGGAATCTAAAAGCTGTTTTGTTGGCAGCTACTCTCCATAAACTTTGCTGTCTGCATCACAGCCAGTGCCTGTCATTACCTGTTTGTAAGGGGGAGAGAGTGCTTCCTTAAGCTGCATTAGCAAGATATTTACTGCTCAAACTCCTACTTCTTACAGACACTTGGACCCCAGTAGTACACTGTGATGGATTTTTATGTCAAGGTTGCCACCATAAGAACAAAGTGTTGTAAGAAAGTGGGAAGGGGAGAGATAGGAAATCAAATGTATGTATGCATTGGGCTGGTTTAGGCTAGGTTCATTTAGCATTCTCTGATCACTACAGAATCAAAATAGTTTTTAAAAAGTTGAGTATTTATTATCATAAAATCCTCTCTGTAGAAGGGAGATAGTGCTCCTCTGTTTATCTAGGGAAACAAGGCACAGCAAGATTAGTGCAGAATTTCATTGGATGTAAAGAGCCTGGGTTTAGGATGTGTTTCCAGAGCAGGCTTCTCAGAGTAGGAAGTATCTAGAAGGCATTGCAGGGAGAGATTTGTATGAGGCCCAGTAAAAATCAGGCACTGAATTCTGCTACTTTTGCAATTGATCAGGTTACAACTGGGAGTAAGCAAGTTGAAAGGTATGTATTGCTAAATGTAAATAAAAGAGGAATGGTATCTAGATGATTAAGAACTTGAAATAAGTAAATATTTTAAAGTGAAAACACTACCAATTTGAGAAACACTGAGGAGGGAAAAACAGAAAAAAACTCTCCAAAAGGCTGCTATCACTAGCATTAACTGTTCATCCAAGAAACTGTTGTGTACCTCTCAAGAGCAGAGAGGACACACACCTCTCCTGCCTGTGCTCCTCAGTGACCTTTGGCTGGCCACAGGGCTTGTGAGAGCTTTGCTGATCTCATTGTATATGCTGCTTCCACCTTAAACTAAAAGAGAGGTATAATCTCTTCAATGCTGCAGAGTCTGGGTGTCACCAATAACTCCCTTGAGGGCTCAGAAAATAGGGCAAGGTAGAAGGCAGCTTTCCATTCATTTAATGCACTGATGATCTGCAGTTTGCAGGAGCACATCTCAGATTCTGCAGTTTGACTTAAAAATCTATTACTGGACTGAAGGCAGCAGCTCTGTGGTTTGAAGCCAGAGCAGGGCCACCTTTTCCTCACTACCTTCCCTGCAGCTCTGTGAATGCCCCAGTGATGATAATTCTGTTCAACTTCTGACAGAGTAGAATCTCCAAGACATCATTTGTTGACAGATGCTGCAGAGATAGAGGCCTTGAATTCCTCCTTCAGCCTTAAATATCCTCCATCAGGACCTCCAAAGAAATGCAGAAGGTCTGCAATTACACCATCTCTGGCATATCTTCCTCTGTGATAAATTTAGGGCTTCATTTTTCAAGGCTATCAATTTGGCAACTTCTTACCCAGTGCTAAATTTACTGAAGGTTGAAGGAAGTTTCTAACCATAATATTTGGATTTATGAACTCTTTCTTGTAAGACATGTTCTCTTTGAATGTCATTGACTAGGAAATAATTTAAATGAAGACGTAATCCTGCAGCACGTCAAACACCATCCTGTGGTATAAAATCTTCCTTTCTGAAAGAGTGCACAGACTGGCATCTCTTACCTTGGGCAATGACATGGAGTTTCTTCCTGAACTTTCTTTTATGTGTTCTGCCCCAGTTTCAACACCCACCCCCTCCCCAACATATATTCACTCCTTTCCTTCCTTGCAGTTTTTCACCTAACCACCTACTTTTCAATCTTTATGACACTTTAAGGCTGAACAAGCTTCCCTTGAACCAGTGATTGCCTCAGAGCCTCTCTTGCTGCAGTTCACCCTCTGTCTGATCCTTCATGGAGCCTTCTACACAGCACAGTGATTCAGCAAACCTTCTGCATCTGATTCCTTCTTGACAAGCAGAACTGCTTTGAATAGGATAGGATAAGAAAGCCAGAGATTGCAGATATTACTGTATCAGATATTCCTGTATCAAACTGAGACTTGTTTGAAGTTTTTGAATTAAAAAAATCTAAAGCAAAGTATCAGCTGAAGCGAAATATTTTATTTGAACTTTAACTGCTTCAGTTTTAAAGCAATCACTGGAAACAAAAGAGAATTCTTCATTTTCAAAAATGTCAAAAGTGTTTCGATTACTTTGAAATGCTTTCAAGATGCAAATTTAAAAAAACATTGAAGTGCAGCCTTCTTCACCCAAAAAAAACCAACACAAAAAACCAAAACAACAAACAAAAACCAACAACCAAATGAGAAAAGACCCACAAAGAACCTCTGAAAATCATTGAATTTCCATGAAGCATTTAATGGAAGCACTTTCTGACCAGCATTATGAAACCTTAGCTCTCCTCACTTTTTCCTGTGATGCTAATCCTGGACCAGTATAACCATATAGTTTCAGTTATGCCTGATTAGTTCAATTCTGCAACAAACTGTGTGGATGAACCACCTTGGGTGCATTGATGCAGCTCCTGAGAGGCCAAGCAGAACTGCCTGTGCTGGTCCAGAAGGAGCAGCAGAGCTGAGTTAGCCCTGAGTCAACCTGAGCTGAGCTCAGTGCATGGGGTCTGGGTAGAGTGCCAAGCTAGCAGAGGGAGGCTGCTCCTGATAGCCCAGCTGGGTTATTTAAAACCAGGTGATGTGCAGATACTGAATACTCCGTTGTTCAGTGTCAGTAAATCCTTTCTTTGTGTACTGGAACACAGCTGAATCACAGCTTTGTAGGGTCACAGGTATGAGGAAAGTCTGAACTGAAATCAAGTACAGCTCTGGCTTCCCATGTTTCAACAGGCATTCTACTTAGCACACTTTGGATTTCTTGTTAGATGTCAGACAGAATAAACAATTCTATTTCCCTATTCTGCCAGGTATTACATTGGCTCACAGTACAGTAAAAACCACGCTCAATGGACTGAGACAAACATAATTTTAAATAAAGAATTACTGTCTCAAGCTTTGAGAGAAGTGCTGGGGAACCTTCACCTCAGAGGCAGCAGGGACCAAGTGGAATAGAACAGAATGATTGTTATTTAGCAAATACCAAAGACTAATTCTGCACTTGGTACAGTACAAAAATCACGCAGAGGTACCTGTCAGCACTGGGTCCTTGGAGGGTTGGAGTACACCAGGAGGACAGGGGCTGTTTTCAGGAGGGTTTGCAGTGTCAGAAAGAACTGCAGTACACTGCAGTGAAATACATTTTTGCTGGGAGTTGAATTCTGACTGGACTACTAAAATGTAGAATTATTTTCCTGTGTTTATCCAAGACAGACTGAAGCTCTTTAAATTGCCTTCTTGTCTGCTGGCAGCACCTATTGAGAGCTGAAAAGGCTGAAATGGCTTAAGAGGGAACTGATGAATAAAAATTGTTCAGCTGTCCATTTCTCAGTGGATCAGCAGCTTCCTTGCTCATATCTCACCAAATGACCAAAACTGAAGATGCTCCTGGGGTCTGAGTGTGGCAGAACAGGGACTATGCCTTTGGAAGGCACTGGGACATTACTCAAAGCTAGCCCTTCTTTGCAGCAAAAGTGCTCCACTCTACCAGTCACCTTATCTGACTGATGTTTGTGACTATAGGGATGTTCTTCTGTTGGGGTGGTCTTTTTTATTACACTATGATGGCAAATACCTTCTGTCTGGGCACAGCAAGCTGTCTGGCAAAACCTCTGTGTTCTGGTGTTTTGTGTTTCTCTTTGTGAAGTGAGGTGGGAAGAATGGGGTACTGGAAAAATAACCTTAAAAGCAATTGGGAGGTGATGGTAAAAAAAAAATCTTGATTTGTCACATTTTCCTTCTATTCCTTCCTTCCATTTCTCCTGTGTTCTGTCCTACTAGTGGAGGCATGCTGGCATAAACCCAAAGTAGATTAAACTGAGATTTTCCTACTTGTATGGAAAGTTACTTTGCTTTAAATAGAGATTTTTTCACGAGGAGGCTGATTCTTGCCCATTTGTCCCTCAAGGTAACCTGAATACCTGCAGTTTGTTGATATCTCCTATTGCTCTCACACTGAAGTGAATTTATTTTAGGTATTAGGTCTGATGCTACAACAGTTTGTGTTCCCTGGGATACCCACAGGATGTAGTACCAGATGCTCAGCATCTTGTAGGTCAGGAAGTGTTAGACACTGACACTGGCTTGAAATGACCAAAGGCTGGACTAAGCCCACAAACACATCCCTTTCTCTCTTACCATTGTTCTACCTGGACTAAGATATGGACCAAAGTACCTGGAAAGGATGAGATGAAGGCAAACAGGGGTGGAAATGAGGAAAGTGACTGAATTTCCTTTTTTTTACCTGCTCTTTGTTTGTTTCCCTGGCTTTATTCATGATTCCAGGCCCATGCAAGGAGAAGACACAGAGCCCCATGTAATGAAATTGATGTAACAAATGTGATTTCATTTTACAGCTTCCTTCAGTTACTTTAACCCATGGCTCAAAAAGAGTCAAAGTGATGTCTTGTTACTATGAATTGGCAAATCTTTGCATGGCTTTATGTACTGATGCTGCACATTGTTTAGATGAGTGGTACCCTTGTCCTTAGGCTAAAGCCCTGGGAGCAGTGATGATGGAAATGCCAGTAGTGCCTCAATATGTCACCTCACATTGGTCTCCTGAGACAAGAAGGCCACTTGTTTCCAGAAAGGCACAATAATTTGTGTCAGCTCGTTAAGCTGGCACACTGCTGATTCAGGCACTGAACTCTAACGAAGCACTTTGTCCCAGCTCTGTAATGGCCTGTCCCTTGTATTGCCTTGGGGATAACTGGGATAAGTTCCTGGAGGGAAAGGTCAAAAAACTCAGGAAAGATTGTTATTGTCAATCTGAATTAAAACTGAAGCTGGAAATATAGTATTTGATTAGTGCATTGAATAACTGGAAGGGAAAATTCTCCTGGAGAGTATGTGTAAGCAGTAAACTCCAGACAGAATAGAGTTGCTGCCTATATATAAGTCCCTGAAAAGGAAGGAAGGATTTAATAGATTAGGAATGGAACTTGGTCATGGCTTTATTAATTCATTTCCAAGACTGAGGGAGGAAATCTTTATCAAAAAATACCATAAGGAGAAAATGCTAAGTGACCGATGCAAGATAGGCCAAATAATTTTGCAAGAGGCAGCTGGTAGTACAAGAGATTATTCAATGAGGTCAAACAGAACAAGTTTTTGAAGGATTTTTCTTTGGCGTTGGGCAGTGGGTGATTAAGGTGTTTTCTGACAAAACTATTTAGGACAGGTATTTGAGAGAGTGGATCCTGAAGGACACTTCTTCATGGAACTTACAGTGGTGCAGTGTTTCGTTTGCACTTCCTATCTGCTCCGGTTGATTTAATCTGGATCTTTTCAGAATCCTGCTAGGGGTGTGTCAGAAGTGAGAGAGTAAGCTCATTCCTTCTGAGCTGAAACAGCAGCTAAGAAATGTGGACAAAACTGCTCAGTTTTGCAGAGAGGTTTTTGTTTTGTGTTCATTTTGTTGGGGGGTGGGGAGGGCAAGGGGAGATCTGCTTTCCAGTTAAATTCCTTTTGATCTCTTGATATTAAGTGAGCTAACTTTTTCAGATTGAATCTGCAGCACCAGTTTATGTGCTTAATTGGATGAAGGACTTTAACACAGCTGTAATTTTTATAACCTCTGTCCCATGTATGCTTCACGTGCCTCTTCACCTGCCTTTCCTTTGTGCTTTAAATAGTTACAAATCTTGCTAGGTAACCTGAAAAAGCTCTCACCATTCAGTCTTCCTATTAATTGGTAAATGAGAAAACTCTTTCATTTTCTGTGTGCTGTATTTCGCTGACTACTTGCTTTGATTTGGTAGTTTAAAAACACCTACGTAAAACCCTGTTTTCATTTGCCTAGGATATAACTATTGAGTCACACTTCTATTCTCCTATATCAAACAAAAAGCTGAGTTAAAAAAACATTTGGTTTTGGGGAGCCAGTTCAAAAAACAGGCTCTTTGGAGGATATTAATTTTTTTTGCAGAATCTTGCAGAAAATGTAGTTGAAAGTGAATAACTCATTCAGGCAAAGAGGTAGAACTCTTGCTCAAATTTGCAAAACAAATCTGGATTGATTTTATTTTTGAGGTATGTGGTCCCCTGCTTCTGCCTTCTGTGACAACAACCATCACAGTGATTTCACTTACACCTAAAAAATGCCAAGCCTGATTCTTTTGAGACCAGAAAATACAAAACAACATCAGAAAATGTGAGCTTGATAAAATTTTCCAATTTCTTGACAGATACACCTGATGTTTGGGAATCTTAAACCAATATATCCCTAAAATCACAGAGATACACATGAAGTTTGAGAAATCTAAACCAACATATCCCAAAATCACGCATTTGAGATTTTATGGTTAATCGTTCTAAAAACACACATGGAAGTTAGTGGCAGTTATCTCCCTCTGTCCCAAAATATTGATAAATTTTATGCTTACCATATGAAAGTTCAGATATATTCCTAAACTGGATTTTTATCTTGGTCTTCACAACCAGAAAGAATTGCTTTCAGTAGACCTTGATTGCCACAGCAGCTTCATTAAATCTTCTTCAGATTATTTCTGACAGCAATATTGGATACTGGAAGGGCTTCCAAGTGCTGTAAATTTTCTTAGAGTGAATACAGCTGGAATCCCTGAAGAAATACAGTTCTGTTTAAACCCCAGTCTCTTTCTTTCCCCACTTCTCAACATAATCAGCTCAGATGTTTCCCACACATTTTATATTTAAAAGCTATTAGTGACATTTCTTATACAGTGTTTAATTTAGATGCATTTTTAGATTTTTTATACAGCAACTTCTGGCTTGGCAAAGGGAAGATGACATTGTGAACTTACAGAAGGAATCAAGTCAGTGGTGGGATGTCTGCTAATAAACTTTCTAGGCATTTGCATTACTTAGCTGCATTAAGTAGGTTCATTTAATAGATGTGTTCAACACTTTGTTTCTGAATGAACCAAATTCATATCTCTTCTGCTCTTCATTTAATTCTGTTCTTTATTTTTAGTAGTGTACATCTATACAAGCCCTCAAGTAGCATTCAATTGTTACAGCAGTTTATGGAGAGCTTCTAGTAATTTTGTACTAGCTTTTAGTCTCTGAATTCGGGCATGAAGTGGTCTTAATGAGCAAATTCTGAAAATGGATGTATGCCTGGTGAATACTGACTGCCCTTAGCAAAGTGATAAGGGAGGTTTCCCTGGTTCCAGCACCAGCTTCCACTGAAACAAGCCTGTTGTCACCAACATGTCTTGAGGAAGGGAACACTCCACAGAAGCTGTTGGAAGTGGTGTTAATGCATTCCTAATGCCATAATCCAAAAAATGCCAAGAAGAGAGTCTTGCCAACAAGACAGAATACAGAAGTATATATTAACCATGGTTTTCTCCCCAGTAATTGCAGTAACTGGAGAAACCAGGAAAAGGTTACAAATGGAGAGGATTTTATGATAGGTTCTCTGGTTCACAAACTGTTCTGGCATATATTCAATTAGATATATATATAGATAGATATAGATATATATGTAGCTATAGTTAGATTTTTATTTTCTTATTTTTCTCCCTCTCATTTTCATTTGAGATGACTGATTTATATACTTTTCTTATAGACAAAAATAGTATCCTTTAAACTCTGTTATATTTATTTCATGCTCTGAGCTAATTGTCAGGTGATGTCATGTAGCACATTTTGATCTGTCTGTAACAGTGTACATTAGCACATTCTTAAGGTTGAGCAGGATTTTGCTGGGACAGAAACATCTCCTCCTTACTCCACAGAGCTGTAATCACAGTTTGAAGTAAGAGAGTAATGGATGCAATGCTGTAGAGGACTACAAACACTTTTCACTAGGACCATTCTCTAATTGTCTCTCTAGTTGGGGTTGAGTTATTTAGTAATGAGATTAAAACCATTCATGAAGCCTTGCAATGGGAAACATTTTATGTTCAGACACTGGATATAACACAACTATATTCATGTTGAAATAAACAGGATGATGCAGATAAGCAGCAGTACTCTGTTGAAAGGTAGTAAGCATCTGACAAAATTTCTCTTCTGTCTCATTTTGAGAAACCTTGTGTTTAAGGGAGGTGATTATGGAAGCCTGCCAGAGATAGACAATATGTGCAGCTCAGTTCTGTTACATATGAATTTGTTAAAGTGGTTAAGGTATCAACAGTCTGTTTTTAGCCACAAAATTAGACTACAAATCCAGCTCACAGCCCAAACCAATGTGTCTGGGCAGAGTCCTCTATCTAAAACTGTGTTTGAATATGGCTGAATATTCCAGAAAAGGGCTGGAGTTATTATTAACAGGAACATATGCCACTAATGCCAGTAGCATGTAAAATCTACTTTCTAAATCATGTGTGCCTATGTAAAATAAAACATGCTCATGTCCCACTGCCACATTCCTCATTTTCTAGAGTGAAATCAGATTAATACATTTAATTAAGACATCAGAAAAAGGAATAGTTGGCTTTGCCAGTTCAAATTAGTTGGAAAGCAAAGAGCTTCCATTATTCTCTTTGCTTGTTAGGATAGACAGATTGATTTTATAATTTCCTTGAGACATAGAACTAATATTGCTTTTAAGAGGGAAGTGGGATACAGAATGTGTAATAGCTGCAGATCCAAGAGGTAACAAAAATGTTCTGCTAGAGTGAAAAGATCTTATTAAAGTGGGGGTATTTGTGGAGGCTGAGGAAAAATATTCACCATATCTAACCAGAATTGCTGGGTTTCTTTCTCCATGGACTAAAGAGTTCCTCAGGGTTGCTCATATTTTTGTGAAGCTATGAGTATTTTGTATGAAACTCTTTTTTGTCTGGAGCATTGCTCCTCACATGCCCTCAGCTTTGTCAGATTTGAGATGGGAAAGACACAGTGTAATTGAAATTCAAATAAATTGGATGTGTGCCTCTGACTTTAAGCCTCGTTCTCAACACAATGCTCAGAAGTAGAGGGATTAAAGTGAGTTCCCCCCCATTTTTTTTGTACAGATTAGTATTGTTCAAATGTTGGTGGAATTACACAGTCCCCAGAAATTTTAAAAGAATCAAACAAAGCTTTGGGTTTATCCTCCATCTACATTCTAAGATTAAACTGGATTTTAAATATACTGAGACATCTGAAACCTCCTGGGCTCTCAACTGATGTTGCAGCAATGCAGGTGTTCATGACAGGAGCTGGGGAGGAACAGCACGGGAGCCTGGAGAAAAATACTCTCTAGTCTGGTCTCAGATGGCACAAATGAGCATTTGCTGCAGAGGAGCTGTGCTGCCTTACACTCACTGAGGCTTTTGTGCATTAAAAAACTTTTCTTTAGGACAAATATTCTCCATCACATGTCAGGTCCTGTTTTTCTTCAGGTCAAATAAGAACTACAAAACTCACTTTTTCCCATATTTTTTTGCTGCTGAGCTCACCTAGCAATCCGGAAAAACAAAAGCAACCAAAATTGAGCCAGAAGAAAAAGCTACAAATCAAGACTGTGCTCTGCAATGTGGAAAACAACATCAAGATTTTGATTGTTTGATTTATTTATTTATTTATGTATTTATGCAACACTTGGTTTGCACGGCTTTATCATTAGAATAATGCTACTTAGTCATGCAGGCATGTCATTTTACAGTGACTGTGGGAGCTTCATTTTTTAATGTAAGCCTATTAAGAGCTCAGGGTAACTTTTCAGGGTATTGTATAGGAAGGCAGCATACTGGTAGGATTCACAAGAACTAGAAAATTCCCCAGGAACCTTTCTAATCAGGTTTTCTTGAGCTACTCTTTCCAGGCCCAGGCATCTAACCTCGAGGTTCAGAGAAATATCCCACCCAACTTCACAGCCCTTTTGTCAGATGAAAAACTGGCACACTTAGACTCAACAGCTTACACGTAAAACATTTGTGGTTTTGGTGAGAGACAAAAATTAAATTTTTTCTCTCCTTAATTTGATACAAAGATAGATGCATTATCCAGGAGACAGTACCCTGCCCCAAAATATCTTATAGTCACTGGCTAAGTCTGTCTCCAGTTTGATTCGACAAGATGCAACAAGAATATTTCACTGTAGTACAGCTGATCCAAGACTTGTTTTGAAGCTCCCATTGCTTATCAGTGCCTATTTCAGTATTTTATGGCAAGTGAAAGAACTTCAACTGAAAGTGTTGAGATCCCAACTGAATATCCTTAGAGCACACTGGTGAACCAGCCTCACATCTTTACTTGAGGCTGGGCAGGCTGGTACCTGTGTCTCCTGTGTGGAGAAGGAAAACATTCTATTTCAATACTCAGTTTAAGTATTTGTTTCTCTGTTGCCTGTGAAGATGTGCTCTGAGAATGCCAAAAATTTCAGGAAAGTGTGACACATTGCACACTCCTACCAGGATTTAGCAGAGAGAGGCTCTCAGTTTGTGTCGTGCTGTGTGGCCACTATCAAAAAGAAAGAAAATGAGGGACATAGGAGCATACAGGGCCAGTGAAAAAGAAAACTGTAGTGGTACCTAACCAAACAGCTTTGTCATTTGCAACTTTAGTCCTGTGTACCTTTCCTCTGCTCTCTTCTTTTTCTAAGGCTATCTAAAAGGGGAATTTTGTGTTGGATTTTAAATTACAAGACCCCCTCTGTACTGTACTGTAAACTCCTTGCTAGCATGGTGTTTTGCTACCTAAAACTGGCCATATGGTTTGTAACTGAGAGTTGTGTTAGCAACAGAACCCTAATACTTCTGCTTCTTACTTGGTAAAAAAAAGAGTAGACCACAAGTTCCTATTACTTGTCCATCACTTGAAGTATGGTAGGAGTTCCAGGGCTACAAAAAAAGGCTGGTTTTGGGAAAAACTTGGTTATGAATGCTGTACTTTAATATGAGATTTTTGTGGCTATAACAAACTAACAGATACTTTAATATTGCACTTAGGCTGAGTTAATTTAATCGAATAAAAAGAAGCTTATTTCTAAATGGTTGTTTATATGATTGTCCAGTATGTACTAAATGCAAAGTTTGGAAATTCAGCTTGGCTCTCTCCTGAGTTTCTCCATAAAGAAATTACCTCAATTGTTCTGTCTTAAAGTGCTCAGCAAAAACAGGTGTCCTGTTTCTGGACAGCTCCAAGACAAATACTGTAATAAATAAAATTAATTGTAAAGATGGAGAATTAAGGAAAGTTGGACTTCTTACAAGGGACCCATAGTGACAGGACAAGGAGGAATGGCCTTCATCTGAGAGGAGATGGGTTTAGATTGGATATTAGGAAAAAAATTCTTCACTGTAAGGGTGGTGAGACACTGGAACAGGTTGCCTAAAAGACTTGTGGATGCCTCAGCCCTGCAACTGTTGAAGGTTGAATGGTCTAGAGAAAGATGTCTCTGCCCATGGCAGTGGGTTTGGAACTGGATAATCTCTAAGGTCCCATCCAACCCAAGCCATACTATGATTCTACCATAATAAAAGAGCAAAACTAGATATCTTGGCTCCTGACTCCTAATCAGAAGTTCATACTCCTTTCCCTGTTATATCAGTGTTTCATGTGTGATGGTGTTTGTGGGCATACTTGGCAAGATATCCATCTTTCAAGTGGAAAGTAAATGCAAATGCAAAAAAAACCAAAACAAAACAAAAAAAACCACACAAAAAAAAAACGAAAACCCATGATCAATGTACACTTACATTTTGGTTTCCCAGAGAATTTCTCTGCAAGTATTCTTAATGAGAACTGCTGTGGCATGGAGCAAAATTTACACAGTTATGACAGAAGTGTGTATTGTGTTATAGGAGCAGGAATCCAGTTCTGTGTATGCAACCTGAGCTGAGATTTCATCTAGTTATGATTCAGTTGTGACACTTAATTACTGCATACTCGGGTCTTCTGTAATAGATGTGTTTTCTTAACCTCCAACCTCCAAGTCTCCCAGCTGCTAAACCAAGAATTCTTTTATAATTGAAAAGCTATTTGGGAATACTCCAATCTGTTTTTTAAGTGAAAACCACAGCACAGCATACTAAGAAAGCAATTTATTCGAAGTCAGAGGGGCAGGTCGCTCTGTTTCAGATTGTCAGTGTGTTTTCAGTAGGTTTGGGTCTTTTTGATTAGGACTGGGGCAGGAGGGGAGTTGATTGCACTTTGTTGAATAGGCTCCAGGTTGTGAGCTATTTCCTCTGAAATACTCTTCACACAGCAGTTGATTTGCAGCAGGTAAGGTACATGATAACTTCTCATACAGAATCCATATAATCTGAACATCAGGATAAATCAAAAAGTGTTGTGCATTGTGATCCACTCTATTCTGCCTCTTCTAAAAGTCAAGAAAACACTGAAAAACAGTTTGCATGCCCTCGGAATATGAATTCACTACTCTTGTCTAAAAGCGTTATCAAACCTGTAGCTTTGGGAAAGATGCTCTAGCTTATAAACAGGTTTTATCTTCCTTTCACCTCTTAGAGTTCTAAGCAAGAATCTACAAAATTAAATACTTTTACTCAAGTTAAAATTGAATAGCTTTCCTTTTTTAAACAATGAAATCCATGTAAGTACAAATTAATCTTTGCAAATGGTTGCAAACCTAATTAGAAGGAAACTCAATCCTTACCTGGGGAAATTCCAAATTTCATTTATAAAATAAATTGTTTCAAATGCATTAGAGCTACCATATGCCCGATAGACACTTTAAATAGAATACAGTGATGTGCATATTTATGAGAATTAGGAAAAACAGAAATCTTGCTAAGCTTGCTTAGTGATTTACACCCTAACAGGTAATGGTTGGGTCTATTTTCCTTGAGTTGGCTATTGTCACCTGATGCACTGCCTGTTGCAAGTGGTTAGGAATCATAGACTTCAGTGATAGAGATACTGGATAAAGAGAAAATAACCCAAACTGCACGTGTTTTCTGGAGAGTCAAAGGCAGGTGGAGTAGTTGAACTGCAAATGTCTGATCGGGTCATTTTTCTCAAGCCAGGAAGAGAAATGTATCAGGTGGAGGATGCCCAGGAACTAAACACCAAGCAGCTCAATCAGCACCAAGACTCATTGTGCCTGTCCAGTGGAAAACACAGAGTGGCACAAGATTTAATTATCTCCAGAGGGACAGGTGGACAGGGGTGTTGAGGATCTCAGCTGTGGATTTACGTCTTTAAAGTGATACTTAAATAGTTGGGTCCTTGTGTGAACCTAGCTGATAGTACATTACAGACTCTGGAAATGTTCACATCACAGCCTTGATAGTTCAGCATTTGGCATAATTTCTCCTTCTAACTGAGCTAGTTTTATATGCTAGGGAAGCAGAGAAATAAATAATGTGTGGTGACCATTTTTTCCCCTTAAATTAACTGCTCTGTTATCTCCTTATTTATAAAAATTGAACAAAAGCATGGTGTAATTTATTTTTATAAGTTATGATAATCATTATGTGATTTTTCACATTTAGTTTTCCTAGTTTTCTATTTATACCGTGAAAAGAAAGATTAAGTGTTATCACTAGAACTTCCAACTGTGCTCTGGAATTACAGCTGTCCAACTGGCTCTGACTCATTTCAACAAATAAAAATGCTAAAATCTGAAGTCTAATAAGATAAGCTCCTGCTGCATGTAAGACAGAGGGGGTTGCCCATCTTGTATTTTTTTGTACTTTTAACCTGCAGCTTCTCTGCAGACACATTTTCCTGGCTAGCAGGAATATAGCTAATCTGAGTAGATAAAGGACTGCAGCCATGTAAAATTGGAGACACAGTTGAGAGTAATCATGGATCTTTATATTCTGCAGTTCCAAGAATTCTAAATTCAACTAGAAAATAATTAGATTATTCAGTACCTGGAAGGATGTGAGAAGTGCAGATTTTAGAAAGATAATACCTCTACGTACTCAATTACAGGATACTTCTGATGAATTGTTACAGTAATGATGATTTATAATAATTTATATTTCTGACAGTAGGTTTTTGAAACAGCAATCTAATTACGTAAATGCAGTATCTTTTGTTGTGAAAGAAATGGGAATTAACCACGGTCTTTTTGTTTAGTGAAAAGTTTTTGTGATCTCTAAATAATGTATTTTCTTATATTTTCAAACAAAAGACATTTTAGGTTTGCTGTAAAATGAAATTCATGTATTAAAGCTCTGAGGTCTTGGGAAAATTAAATTATTCTGGCTTCAATTAAAATCAAAACTTGTCATCCTAATTTGACCTCTTATGAATTTCCTGAAACTTTAAAATTTGTTCAGTTTAGAAATGTTGTTTTGGACCAAATTAAAATGCTCTACTATCAAAAATGGCAAACAAGATGCTTTAAATGCTTCACCTGTGGTTCCAAACTGAAATTTCTTTGAAATAGCTTAAATGTAAAGATTGATGAAAATGTTTTCTATACGAAAAAAAAAACTGGCAAATCTTTAAACCAGTTCTCTTTAGAAATAGGGCTTTAGCCTTATACTATTCTTCAGCACATTTTTAAGGTAATCTCTAATACCACAGGGAACAAAAAAATAGTGTGGGGGTTGGGAATTTGGACTCAGTAAAACAGTTCCACAGCAAAACTAAAACCTGTGGTGCACTTCAAAGAGCTTCTTGTAATGTGTGAGAGTGCATTTTCAAGGCTCTTCACCATCTAGGCAGAAAATAATTTTGTCTCTTTGTATAGGAGCCCATCTACTACAGCTAGAAAAATTCAGTTTGGCAGTGGTGCCAGGATGATTTCTGGGAGTGGGAGGTAAACTTCTCTCTACAGTCTCTCTGTATTGCCTACACCCCTCCTTGTAACCCATATAATTTCACTGGTGGGAAAGTTTACAGTAGGATTTCCATCCCAGGGATAACAATATGAGCTCTTGGCATAAGCCCATGGCACAGCTTGCCTTCCATTGACAGGTAGCACAGAGTTACTGTGGATGGAAGGAACTTCTGGAGATATCCAGTTCAACTGTTTGCTGGTTTGGGCTCTAGAATTAAACTTAAAATTTGTCCTCCTTTTCACTAGAAGCCAAAGTCTGCCCTGAACCAAACTGATTTCCAGGTACATTTTTTTTAAATGCAAATGACATGAAATAAAAAGGAATCCATGATTAAACATTTCCTCAGGATTGTTCTGAAGTTGTTCGTAGGTATAGTATCCAAATGCAGCCTGAATGTTTTCAGTTTTGGTGGAAGTTTGAGCTTAGTGTAAGATCTGAAGGGTGATTTGAAATGCAGTTTAGCTCACTGATGCATGGACCTAACTTGTGGAGATTTTGGTCTGAGCTAGTCTCCAGCTTACAATTTGATTTTCTTTTCATCATCTTAGACTGTTTGTGGCTTACTCTAGCGGTACCAAAGTTGACTCCCAAACTTGCACCAAAAACATAAAAACTTATGGTTTATTGTGAGGACATTTCCTGAAATCCAAGCCATTTTGCTTTCAGCTGAGTTTTGCTTTCAGATTTGGATTTGTTTGGAACAAAGACTAGAATGTGAAATTCATGCAGAGTACATTTGAGAGAACTGCTCCTAGTGTGAGGATAGTAGCTCAAAAACAAAGGAAGAACTGCACAAGGGAGGGGAAATGCCTTTTAAGTATGAAGATTAGTCTGTAGAAAAAGAACAATAAACTGCAAATAAGTAATATGCAAAACATTATTCAAATGGTATTTGAAAAATTATATTACAATACCTACATAAATATAGACATTAAATTATATTATTAAAATTTGCTATCATCTACAGATTTTTGCCAACAAGAAGAAAGCCCCAAAATCTAAAATAATAGCATCATTAAGCAAGTAAATGCAATTTTAATGTATTTCCAACTGCAAATGAGTTTGAGGTATACTGAAACAAAGTAGAGTGGCTCATTTTTTTCTGTGGAAGAATCAACCCATGTAATAATACTACACTAATAAGACAAAGTGAAAGATCTTCTTCTGTGCTGACAAGGGAGAGCCAGAGCCAGAAGAGTTTGCAGCTGCCAGAATAAAGCCATAGCATTGCAACTGAGGCTTGTAACATTGACCCTCATGCAGTGCTTTGTGCTGACTCCATTTCACATATGAAATCATCATGGCTGCTTCAGAAGACTAATTAAGTTGTGGGTTTCTTTCCTATCTTTTTCAATGTCTCTGGTTTTGGTTTTGGGGTTTTCTTCCCCCAGTATATCTGTGCTAGCTTAACTTGAGCAGTTCCTAATGTGGGAAGAAAAGGAGGGTTTTACTACGAACTATGGATATTGATACAGTTATAGAAAACTCTATTATAGGAACACATTAGCCCTAGTAATAACTTCTCCTGTTTTAGTCACTATGCTATTGCAATTATGATAATCAAGTTGGCAATTTAAACACTGTGGATCACTAATAAATAACAGTAAAGATTATAATTAATCAGCTTATTTTCTTCCAGTTATCAAATTCCAATCAGTCCTCAACTCCTAAGAATATTTTTGAAACAGCTGATCTTGGGCCAGATTTAGACCAATTCTCATGAGATTTTTAATTTTTAAATTTGACAAAGTTACAAAATGCAAGAAGAGCAGATTCTCTGAAGGCAGGGTGCATACAACAGGGGCTTTCTAGAACATATTAGAAGAAATTGCATGTCATCCCAGCATTTAGTTTTACTATAATTCTCCCCAAATTCTCGTATTTTCATTCTAAGTATCAGCTCATATTACTGTATTCTTTGGGAGATATTTATAATCCAGCCAGGCAATTAGGCACAGCTGGATCACTCCTAATTGCCCTGGCCTAAAAGTTAATTTGTAAATGTGGGTAATTCACTCAGAAGGTCATGTGTAGGGCTGGGACGGTTTCTCCAATCTGATTGTTTCAGAATTTTTAACCAGATTAGCAAATGTTCCCCAGCGAATCTATGGGCAGTGTGGTTCTCTAGTAAAAAAAATTGCTGATAATAATGATAAAGGTGAGACAATAGACTGAAATTACTTTCAGTGAGATTGGACACAAACCACAGTGTAGAATTCTGAATAAATGGCAGCTCAGAAGCACAGTGAGGGCAGTTCTGCAACAGTGTCAAACACACAGCCATCAACTCCAGACAAAGTGTTTCTGACTTCCAGGATGAAGGCTGTAGATGTCTCCTCTTCCCACACAGTGCCCCTTGCTTGGCTTTTTGTTTCTGGTTTTGTTTGTTTTGTTTTGGGTTGTTTTGTTGTTGTTTTTTTTCTTTTAGTGACTAAGCATTTAAATTGAATCAACTGTGGGAGAGGAGAGGATTGAAGGTAAAGTAGTGCTTTTTATTATTCAGGTTGTCGTTAATTGCTGTTTTCAGTTCACAACATTTAAATGAAATATTCACGCAATTGGGCCAGTTGTAATTCAATCAGAAACCCATCCAACTACCCTGAGGAATCCCATCAGGGCTCCTTACGCAGCAAGAAAGAATTTTAATTAGAAATTTGAAATAAGCTTTCCTCCAGTTTTGCCAGAAACAAAATGGGCTGGTGCTTAGTTCTTCCATTTGGGGAATTAAAGCCTTTGCAATAAAAATCAGCATTTAAAGAAACATGTAGAATTTGAGAGTGTGATAAATGGGTCTATATTTGCACTTTCTGGTAAATCCCAGTGAAGAATATGACTGTCTTGCAAGCAGATTTTTAGGGCGTAAAGTACCCTACCACTTCTCCTCTATCTGTATTCTTAAAAGTTCTATCTTATACTAAAAAATGATGAATAATTTAGTTGAAAAATGCTATCTTTGAAAATGCAGCTACTAAAAAATAGGAGGTAGAGAGCATTTTGAATGGCAAATTACTATAGAGGCATTTTAAATAGGTCACGTGGTATTAGCCATGAGAAGTGTTTCGAATTGTTAGAAGAATTGCAGTAAGATGCTTGCTCCAACCACAGGGTAACAGGTGTAGCAACAGGATCAGTTCCTATCATTCAGAAATCATGATTCTTAAACCAGCCAGTAATTTTGAGGTCAATGTGTCAATTCCAATAATTTAGGGGAGGGTAGCAGGGGGACTGTCCCTCAGGTTGCTGTAGAGTAAGTCAATTAGGAAATCTAATCTTTGCAGTTTTTTAGCTGCAGACCAGTTCTGGCACCTGTGTAGCATTTGGCCTCTATTGTAAATATGAGAACAGCAGCTCACAGTTCTCTCTGTGAGTGAGAACTCACAGTCACTAGGTGAGTGTAGTAAGGTGGGGGATTTGGGGTTATGTTCATTTGGTCTCTGTTGTTTGGTTTTTTTCTATGGTATAGCTGGGGTTTTGTGCATGTTTTGCATGTTAAGGGGTTCTTTGTGTATTTTGGGTTGTGGGGTTTTTGCTGGGTGGTTTGTTTATCTACTTTTTCTTGTTTGGTGGGGTTTAAGCTGGCATTTAGGTTTTATTTGTTTGGGGGATAGAAATTTTGGTTTGGTTTGGTGGGTTTTTTGCTCTTGCTTAACTTTTTCAACAGAGTTTAAAGTAGCCACTTCCCCTTAAGCAGCTTTTCCTTTTGCCTTCCGACCCAATGTCAATGCCTTGTTTCTCTTCTGCTAGTCTCTTACTTAAAAACTCCTCTCAAAAAATAGAGGGCTGAACACAGAAGTCTTTCCCTTAGCATAAAATGTAGGGGCCTAAAACTGACACTTACAAATGTAGCTCAGCTCATTTTGACATGTTCTTCCTAGTTTTTCTACCCTGGAAACATAGTGCTTTTTGTTTAGATCATTTGCATTTAATTAGAGGGACAAGCACAGTGAGATTATTTCGGAGACCTCCCAAGGCTGTTTGCTCAAGGCTGTTCAGTTTGCCAGTGGGATCCAGGATTTGCACCTCCCTGTTCTGCACCTACACCAAATGCTGCATCCATTGCTTCAGACCCTTGGGAAGCGCAGGTGGGAGGGAAGAATTCTGGGAGAGAATACTGGGAATGCTGGGAGAGAAGAATACAGGACTGTAGGCAGCATCCTTGACTTAGCTAAACTGGCAGCAGCTGCATTGACTGGACTTAGACCACCAGCTGATGTTCTATGATATTTGGATGCTGTCTACTAAGAAATACCCTGCTGTCCCATCCCTACCTCTCAGACAAGTGTCTTTGTGCTCCAGAACAGTTAAGTGCATAAAACCAAGCTTCCACTTTCAATGTTTTTATTCTGCTGCTTAAAATCCCTAGAGCTCAGCTAGGGGTAAGATGAGCCTGATTATATATGCAGGGTGAGTCTGAACATACAGCTAAAATATTAAAGGTTGTAGTGTTATTTAGTTCACTATAAGAGCTTGGTCATAAGCATCTCTGCTGCATTTTTGGCATTTTTCCCCTTCTCCATGCATTCTAAGACTTGGGATACGTGTCTTAATGAAAGTCAGGAGCAAGGTTTTATATTAAAGCATGAGTTACATCTTGTTTTCATATTTAGAAAGAGGACTGTCTAGTACAAATGGATAATAAATTTGGTTATATATGACAAAGTTTTTTTCTGACTAAAAGTATTCTCATTTCACAAGGATTATGCAATTTGTTTTTGCGTGGAAACAATATCAGCTAGAAAACAGTTAATCTCTTGACATAGGAAACTAATGTGTTTTTATGGCAAAAACATTTATTAAGGGAATAAATTTTCCTTCAGGGCCATCTCACTGATTTTACAACCAGTTTCACATTTAATTCCAGCTCTTTGGAGCATGATATCTCAGATATTCCATGCAAATGACTTCAAAATGTTTAGTAAGTTGTGCTTGCAAATCAGCCTGTTTAGTTCACCTGATTTCAATAAGACTTATGATCATGTTTAAACTGTAGTTAAAGGATTCCATTCTTTACAGCACTCTGAACTAGAGCAGGTGCCCCAGTTCAGTGTGCAGAACAGAAGATCAGGTTATAATCACTATTATATTCCAAAGGTTAGTTTTAATTTACAAGAGCAAAGTGATTTTAATGAAAAGGGGAAGGTTTATTTAAACAAAAGCTCTCACTTTAAAAAGGGTTCAGGCATTATAATCCCAAGAGAGTTCTACTTATAAGTTCTTGAGGACATAATGAAGAGAAGAACAAAAGGTTGAGAGTTTAAGGAAATCTGCTGAAACTGAGCAGTCAGTAGAAATGGAAGTTCTCTACCTGTTCTCCCTTGGCTGAGGACCTCTTTGGCTGTTTTTTTTACCATGCATCTTTTTGTGTTCCCTGCAGGGGCTCTCTAGATTGTGTAGAACAGGAATTCAACGAGCACAATCTGCCATCAGTCAGTCCCTGTCAAATATACTGGTGATTTAAGAAAAAAAATAATCCTTACAAATGATCTCTGAGAGAATTCAACACTCAGCTACAATAAATAAATAAATAAATAAATAAAAGGCAACAAAAACACGTAACTCACATCACTCTGAAACTAGCATCTGTCTTTTTTCCTTAACCTTTTTAGGTACACTATGAAATGGTAGCACACAATGTTACAGTTAGAAACACTGTAGCTTCCACGGGTATCTATCAATTTGCTCTCCATCCTTAGACATCAATGGTTTTATTTTCCTACAAAAGGGATAAATACAAAGTTTAGCCTGTATTTTAAGCTACATGATATAACTACAGAAGAGGTAAACATAATTGCTTCTCTTGGATCACTGCTTATCTTCAGATAATATGATGGGACAAGTACTTTCTTTATATTCAGAGAAAAGGCCATTTGAAGTCTCTATCAACATACTAATTCTGGACTGGACATTAGCTGCAGTAGCAAAAACATCTTTTAGGCTGAATATGAAATCTTTTGTCTGCTTATGGAGGGAGTAGGTTGTCAGTTCATACTTTCCTCAATATGTGCAAAGTAATAATAATAGTGATATGCCTAGAGATTATCGTACAGAGTTTTCTTTGACAGCTGGGAGCAGCTGCACTATAACCAAAGGAGATGCAGAAACAAGGCTGTGTAGCCAGACCAGTGCACATTGTGTGTTCCCTGGAGAAACTAATCTCTTCTGCTACTTCCCATTGCTCAGTTTATCCAGCGTGTCTCAGGCCATGTCTAATTACCATTCCTACCTTTCACTCAGTCCAAAGAGGCATTATTAGATCAGACAAAATATGCATCCTATTTCTCTGTTAGTCATGAATTACTTCTCCCTTTCCCCTTCCACCTGAGCTTTTACCAAATTGTTCTTTCAGCTGTACCTTACTTGACTCACAACTTTCTATGGGAATGCATGTTTCCAGCTCACTGAAGCGGCCTTTAGTGTTTCCTGATGCTTTTTTACAACTTTTAGAATACATTTACAATTTAAGTTTCTGTTATTTCTTGCTACTTTATATGTTTATTTATCTAGGCTTTTTTTTCCCTCTCCTGGTTTTCTGTCACTGTAGGGATGAAAACTTGCTCTTATCCATTTCTCTTGGAACTGTGCTATTTATGTGTGGCCTGCATAGGTGTACACAAACCACAGCACTTAGGAAACATGATGAGTAGGTCTCTGAGTCAATCTAAATAATGCAAAGTATTATTTTCTGGTTATAGTGTAGTCACTAAACCCACTCACCTGTGCAAAACAGTATACTTGCTCTTTCCAAGATACTTGTTTGAGAACTCACTGATGTGAAGCACAGCACAAGGCTGGGATAACTGGGTTTTGAGCTCTTGAGCCACCAAAGCTAATCTAGTTACTGCTTCTATACAAACCTGCAGATTTTTCCTGTGAGTGAAATATATTCCCAGGAGAGAGCACCTCTTTGCATGTCAACTGCTTTGAATCATTCTGGCACTTGGCCTGAGCCACCTTTCATCACCATGAATTCTAAGCTGGCAAATCTGAAATTTTAAAAACAGGAATAAAAAGTTCTGTCATTGTCATTGAAAATGAATGGTCATTATTCTTCTCCTTTAGAATTTCAGAGCTACCTTCAATATTCTGTTTTAGTTGTAGTTGGGAAGAGAAGTCAGTAAGGATTATCATGAAGGAAGTGGAATGAAAATAATTATATGACTTCAAAGAGCCACTGGCCCTATAAAGATTTTGCTCTGAGTTACTACCAGAAGGCAAAATCCATAATGTATAATAGAAATATCAGATTTCCCAGATAGGAATATCTCCATATTCAATGTTTCCTGAAAAATGAAAAGTGAACATGCTTATAATAAAATTTTTAGGATGTGAGTCTCCTTTTCCTGAAGCCAATCAGACACCTCACAAATCAGGCCTTTTCAAGGAATTAAGAGCTTCTTTTAGTTCAGCACTATAACATTTAACTGTAAGACATCTCTGGATTGTCTTCAGTAAAATCAAAAAGCTATATGTTGTTGGTTTCTAGCACATTTTTACTACAGTCTGATTAGTGCTCAGTGTTTCTTGAGTATTAGAATGTTTTAATCCAAGGACAGTGAAGATCATGCATGCCAGTTTCATACATACATGTATGTATGACAGCTTTGGCTCAGCAGCTGTTCAGTTTCTATTTTGCATATTAGTGTATTGACAAGTCCTGTGGATGACAATTCTGTTCTTTTAGCTCTTTCTTAAAAATATTGTCTCAGAGACAGGGACTCTATCTTGCCAGTCATGGAAGAGTGTGAAATGTTCACTGACTTGGGAAATATTAAAAATTTCTGTAAACATATACTTTTTACTTATCTTAATATTCAAGGAGTGTCTGAAAGTGATCTAGTTGATGAGAATGAAATTGATGATGGATACCTGATTTACAAAGATAGCTGTTCTTTAAGCTACAGTTGCTTTCAAAAGGAATGGTGTGAACTGAGATCTTGAATAATCCTGTGAAAGGAAGGGAAATCAAGACAAACAGGTTAAGGTAAGGAGACTCTTTTCTAGATGGATGCTTATCACCATTGAGGCCAAAGGTGGTTAAAATAGCATGTGAACCAAAGATATTGAAGACCAGATAGTGGAGACCCATGCTTGTTCCGGCAGTCCCTAGAGGGAACCAAATTAGTAAAACTTTAGAGGGGGATGTAGATATGAAGTTTGTATGTTATCTAAACTTAAAAAAATTTGCTTCTTTCCTCATTTCAAAGGGCTGACCCTTCAGCTCTTGTAAGATTATTTTTAAAAACAAAGTAGAGAGAATTAAGGCAAATTTATGAAGTTCTGCCTTTTGTGGTGCCATAGCACTACACAGTATTTGGAGGCGTGTGCTTTCCCCTAAACAATGCATTCTCTGTGCCATTCCCCTTCACAGCACCATGGGTTTTCTCTGGCTGGAGAGGACCAAGCTTTAGAAAACTTTCCACTGGGGGAAGGTGGAGGCTGTTTTAAAGTATAAGATTTAGGTTTGGTTGGGCTTATTCATTTTGTTTATGCAGGCTACTCAGTGCCTACTGATAGCTATGCATAATAACAGAAATTATTCTGTTCTTGAATTCTGAATAGATTATATAGTTATATTAATTTTGTGATTCAAGCACCCAGGTAAAGATGTGGGGGTGGCTCTCTACTCCCCAATGTCCTAAACATTTTAATAACAAGCAACAAAAGACACAGCCAGCAGAAAAAATTATGGGCTGCGAGGCAGTAAAATATCTACAGCAAATATCCTGTATTACAGTTTGTTTCCGTAAACCAGGAATAAAGGGGGCATGAAAAGTTACAACTATCCTTTTCATGTTGTTGTACTTCCTTCTGTGTCCTGTAAAGCTGTAGATGGGTCTGTTAAGTTATACTTTGACAAGATGAGCTGGTTTTATTTTTTAAGTTTGTGGCCACTAGGTGTGTAAAAGAAGTATGTAACTCGTCAGAATCCTATTGTTCTAAATGACAACAACATTATCTTACTAGCAGATACTTTGATTCATTTAAATATTACTTCCTCCTGGAGTAGCCTGGAACTTAAGCCCAGCTTTTTTCGTGTGTTTCTGGTTACTGACTGTTGGTGTTGTTGATTAGCCATTAAGATAAGGACATTCATGAGTAAATTCACAAATCACTCCTGTATCAGTCAAAAAGCACGGGGAGAGCTGGGACAGGCAGTGCTGACACAGAAGTCTCTTCGAGGAAATAAAATTGAGATGTATTGTGACATAGAAAATATATAGAAACATGCATGATATAGAAACCTCCCTTTGGAGAAGAATAAAAATACTTTTCAGGCTGTATTCCTCTCCTTTCCTGTCTCAATTGGTTAGCTGTCCCTTAATGCAAAGTAAACTTAGGGTGGACTTCCATTAGTATGTGTTGCTGAAACGAGCAATTGTTGGAGCAAACAGCTGTCTTTACACATGCTTGAAGGTAGTATTTTAAGTCCTTATTTATGTATTACAAACAAAATGCCCACAACAGCAAGATTTAGGGAACTAATTCCTTTTCATCTGAGACTTGTTCAAACTACCTGCTTTTTTTTTTTTTTTTTTTTCCCCCAAAACACTTGATTATAAAGTAAATTTGATAGGCATTTGACAGCACTGTTTGGATCTTCCTCTGCACTAAGATGCATTTGCTGCCACAGTTTCCTGCTCTGGAAAGAAGACTCAATTACAGAAGGAAATTAGAAGCTGACATAAAGGTCAGAGAGTAGGTGAACAAGGGAAGGGAAGTTCTGTAATTACACAGCTATTGCAATTAAGGTTTGATAGTCCTTCTTCTATGGGTCATAGGATCTGTGGCAGTTTTGATAAATGTTTTAACTTTTATAACAGATCTATCAAGGATAGCAGTGGCAGAGGAAAAAGTTCTTTTTACAAAATCACTTACAAGAAATGAGTAAAAAAAGTTCCTCCAGCTTCCTTAACGTTACTGAACCTGGGTAAGTATACTGCCACAAGTCCTTGTTCTAGCAGCACAAATATTTGCCAAACTACAAAATCTATTATATTTCATTAATTATATTTTAATTTTGCCAAAATCTATATATATTTACTGTCAAATTTGACAGAAGATTTAAAGTTTCAGATTTCAGCATAAGTAGCCTTTTGATTTAGGATGCAAAATCATGACAGAATATATCACGCTATATTTCACCTAGGACAGATTTAACGAAGACTGAAGCCTATTGAAATTCTAAGCATACTTCATATTCAAAATTCCCATATTTTAAGTGTTTGCTGTGTAAAACATTCTCTGAGTTCAAAGCAAAGCACTGGTTTTGTTCCATTTGGAAGCAGGTAAAGTCACATCAAAAGAGAAAATTGCTGTGATGGTAAGCAAGGCAGTGAGACCAAAAGCCTAAACAATAAAAAGGAGTTTACAGCAACAGTAATCTTATACTATTAGTATGGTCATAACAACCCTCTGTATTAACCCCCTAATTTTGCATTCATATTACTACTGGAAGGAACAAGTTGCTGGATCACATAAGGAATTATGGTTTTGCATTACTACAAATCTCCCAGCTGTAACTGAACTCTGGAGTTCTTTCTGAATGACAAAAAGAAGCAAGGGGCAGCAAAAAAGGGATTACAGTTAAAGAAGTCCTCTATTTTCCTTACAGTTGAACAGAATAATCTGAGCATTTTCATAATAGCTGTACTCACTGTTGCAGGATTGGTGAGTGGAAGATCACCTCCTTACACCTCCTTACACCTCCTTACACCTCCTTACACCTCCTTACACCAATACAGCAAATTCTAGGTCTGGATGTGTGCAAATCAGTTAACCAATAAAAAGTAAAGTAAATCCTGTCAAGCCCAGATAAAGCATGGACTCTACTTTAAGAACAACTAAGGGAAAGATCCTGACTACAGGGACAGAGAGGGCAAAGAGTGGTTGTAATACTGTATTTTTTCCTTAGGCATCAGAAAGCAGAGTCAGAGGAAAAGTTATAAAATGAAACCTGAAAGTCTTCAGAAAACAAGGATGAAAGATAATGGCTACTTTGAATAAGTAGATAAGATTCCTGAACACAGAAACAAAGTACAACCAAAGACTTTGTACAGCTTTGTAGAGTTCAACTCCTCCCCCAAAGAAAAACCTTACAGAACAGGAGAAATTGGATCCATAAGAGCGTAAACTTGGAGGAGGAACCCAACTGAAATGCTTTGCTCTCTCCAGGAAAAAATGTTTTAGGCAAATAAGAATTTAGGACAAGTGCAGAGTCAATTGCCTGACTGTACTGCTCAGGTCCATTTTCTATACAACTCCTGTGGCTGACACCAGATCAGAATTCAAGAAAAAGCACTTAATAAATAATTTATGACTTTAGGAATATTACCACCATCCTTAACCTACATTTTTCATGCTGTTCTCCACTAATGCATTTACACATGTACTGTAAGAAGAAATAGTGAAGAATTAATCCTATAGCCTTATAAGACTGTCATTCCAAGTGAGTATGTGTTAAAGTAATCAGGTATAATTGTTTTGGAAAAAAAATAGGTTTTTGGATTGGTCATTATTTCCTTCCACTTTTTAGCATGTCTTTACATTCTATGGCACAAGCAGAACACTTAATTTGTCCTCATCTGTATGATCTATTATACTTACATCTGTCTTATACCCAGATGTGTACAGTGCTACAGAAAAAATAATGTTTCCTACATTAAATAATGTAACATTACATTCCTACATTAAGTAATTAAATAATGTTTCTTATGTTTCCTACATAGGAAATATATTAGACATATAAGAAAGATCCTTCATTTAAGCATTTATAAGATGCACACTTAATACATAATAGAATAATCTCTCCTGAAATTTAGTCATTACTTTTGATTATTATTTAGTCATTATAACTTAAGTAAAATCACACTACAGATTTTACTTTCAAGAAAACAAACAACAGGCAACAATGACAACAAAAAGCCCAAACCCAAATAACCAAAAAACATTTATCTGAGCAAGACACATCAACAATTGTAAAACAAGTGTTGTTCACGTGATATAATCACTGCTCATACCTTTGTGGTTATACTCTGTGATTAAATGGGATTGGAATAAGGTCACTGTTTTACTAATTGGAGACTGTATGAACCTTCCCTTTTCCTTATGGTCTGATAACTCTGCACTGACACTGTTGTTTCACTGGGCCCCTCTCTGTGCCCATGCTGAGGCTTTCACAGGGGAACACTGTGCAATATTTTACACAGAAATTATGGCCCATCCACCAGAACAATCTAGATGCATCAACTTTGCCAAGGAGCCTTGAGATTGATCATTTAAATTCTGGAATCTCTTTCAAAATTGTATGATCCCTCATGGAAGAGTACATGAGATTTTTTTGTATGTTTGCTTATAAAGAGTGCTATCCTCTGAAGCAGAGTTTCTGAGCTGGTTAAACCCAAGTGCCCCAATTCCTTGAAGCAAAGCCTGACAAGTGCATTTTCCCAACACCTTGTGCAGAAATCAGCAGAAGGCAGAGAGGGAGTGCTCATCTCCATGAGCAGTTACCATTTTAAATTCCAATGCACTCAAGAGCTAAAAAGCACTTTACAGCTCATTCAGAAGTTCAGCTGTCAAGTCCGAGGAGACTCTTCCTTATTATAACATCTTGGTGGTTTTCTTCTTTGACAGGTAGCACACAGTATCTAAAAGCCTCTCTCTCTCTCTCTCTCTCACCCTCAGTCTAGCATGTCTGTCCCTAGAGTCCTGTCCCCTCAGCTTGCTAGGGCCCTCAGACCACAGCAGAGGAGGGGAGATGAAATAAACCCAGTGCGTGATAAAGCCAGGGCCAGGAGGAGGGCACCTTCTGTCAGCAGAGTGCTCCAGTAAGAGCTCAAACTGGGCAGCAACACAAGAAACAAACCTCATTTCACTCAGACTCATGGAGACAGTAACAGCTGCAAACACCTCAGAGACACTGCTGTAAAAATTAAATTGAGCTCTAGGGGACAGAGGAGAATTGGACCAAAAGGCATTTGTGACCCAAAATCTTGGATAAAAGCAAAAAACCAGGGCAGAATAATTCTTCACAGGACTGCCCCCTCTCCCCAGCACACACGTGGACACATGCAAAGACATCTGAGCTATGCAGTGAAGAATTAGAGAGGAGTTTCAGAACCAGATTAGCAAGATCATATCCCACACTGCTGCTGTAGACAGATAAACTCACTGTAAGGGGAATGTGAGAGAAAGTGCTACAAAGGCACAGCTGAAATCACATGTAGTGAATAAGTCAGATTTCCTGTGGGGGTCAGTCAGATATTTTTCCTTCTGTGTTGGAACACAACAATTTCTGCAGAAAGTCCTAGTCCTACACTTTACTGTTCGTCTTGGCCATGATACCTCAGCACCCAAATTTATCAACAAGATATTAAACACAGCATCATTTCTACACCAGAAGATTACAGATTAACTAGGTACCAAGTACTTTCTCTAGTTCCCTAGCATCTACATCAACATTGTGCAACCTGTGATAAATGCATAGCTCCTCATTTTATATATATCCTTTTCCAAGAGTTAACTTCGAAAAGAAGTTCTTAATTACTACATAGTCAGATGAAATAAGCATTTAAATAAAAAGCACCTTGCCTATTGATGGTTAGTATTCAGAGACACACATGGAGTATCACAGTTGTGATCAGTTGGCTTTTTCACTCCATCACACTCTCTCAAACTCCCACAGCCCCTTACCTGTATTTAACTTTAACTTTGAAGTATGACAACCTTATTTCAAACTTTAAAGCACCGATCCTGTGCAATTAGAAGTGGTTAAACAGCGTTGATTACTTTGCTGGCTCAGGACCAGAGAATCACTTCTCATCCCAGCTGAGTACAGACTAGCACAGTTCTTCAGCTCTGTAATTTCAATTAAGATTTATAGATATTAGTGACAATAGGAATAGGATGAGGGAACAAAAGTACTCCAACTGCTTTGGGAGCCTCTTAACCAAGCTTCAAATATACCCAGGATCACATAAAAGCATATAATTTACTGATTAAATGAATTTTCATATATGGTGCTAAATCCTCATTAAAAAAAAAAAAGCTTCCAGAGAGGAAGCACTGGAAATGCTTTATGCTCTGTGCATTCTGCAGAGGTGGGAAACCTGCTGAGGTCTGCCCAAAGCATTTAGCCTTACCAGGAATCAAGCTGCTTTTTACAGTGATATTGACAGTCCTCCAGTTTTAGATGGGAGTGGGATATACTTCCATCAAAAGTTTGAAGTTTGAATAAATAGAAAACATGGGCTTGATCATGACTATGGTGTACTAACAATAAAATTTTCCATGAGTAATACAAGAGTAGATTTCTATATTGAATGAATAAATTGAAAAGAGAAGAAGAAATGTGAAGCAAAAATATTTTGTTCCTTGGTTAGAAGTAATATCATTGTGCATCCAAGTGTTCCAATGGGGGAGCACAGCAGAACAGACAGGTGCAGTTGAGGCAACTGCAATATTTGATTAATACTGCAATTCCAAATGAATGAAACAATAAAAATTATTAAATTAGTTTCTGTGGATGAGGAGCCAGCAAAAATAAAGTACAAACACAGTTTTATGAATGCTGGCAGGAACCCATAACTTGTACATTTCAAGCTGTTCATGGATGTGATAGCACAAATCTGTGATGAGGTCTACCACAAATAAATGTAATGAAGCTCATCCTGCATTAAAAAAGAAGAAAAAATCCCTCTGAAAAGAAGAAGTATAAGGAGACTGATGCACATTCTTGAGAGTAATGTCTAGCATGCTATGAAAATATGAAAGCAGACAGGACACTGTGGTCAATGAGTAAATGTTACACAAAGGGAAAAGAGGAGGGTGAAAGTGAGAGAAATGTGAGCACTACAGCAACCACGTTCTGCAGAGGCAGGGCAATAAAAGAGGAATGAAGTTACATGTCTGGCTGCACCTTGGACACAGTCTGTCTGTCTGGGGCACAGCCACCAGGTGAGCCACAGCCAGAGCTTCTGTGCCTCCCTTGCCTGCTCCTGCTTCATTTATCAAATATGAAGATCTGGCCAGCAAGATGATACATACACCATATTTAAACCTCTGTCTGTGGGAACCTGTAATGTTACCTGAGCAAAACTTCAGCTTCCACTCAAAGACATATTTTTCAATGATCAAAAGTATCCTTACATTCTGGATGTCAGCTTAACACAGAGGATCTTTGTACAAAATTGCATGCAGAAACTCCGTCTAATGATAATTCGGATAAGATCTCCTGACTTCCATCTGGGTTGAGTCAGACAGACACTTCCTATTCTGGTATTTCCTTATCAGCTTCAATTTGCTCTTAACCTGTTCCCCTACCTTCTTGCTTCAGTCACCATTTTTAGTCACTAGGATCCCTCCAGCGTGGGGTTTCCTGTAGAAGTGATGCAAAGCCAGGAAAGGCTGTTGCAAATCAATACTTCTCCTGTTGTTTTCTAGAACCTTGCTATCCATTTCCTTGTGATTTTCTACCATAATTCCTGTCTGCCAACCGGATGAGAATGAGATACACAAACATGGTCCTTTTTAACTTAATATATTATAATGTAACTGAATTTCCCTGAAGAGTAACACATCAAACCTGCAGGCAGCAGGGCAAAGTGCAGGTTTCTGCATATTCTGAAGAAAATAAGCATTTAAACTTGCAAGTGTTAAGCATATCAAAATTCTTTTCCCTACAATATTGTTAGAACCCATCCAACTTGGTTGTATTTGCTTGGGGAGGGAGATGTTACTTTGTCAAGCTTAACAAAACTCTGTGCTTTCTCAGCTGGGGCTCTTAAAAAGAGGCATTAAATGGATTTTGGCATGTAGAGTTTTATGAAGAGTGGCTCTCTTTGCAATCCCATTTAGCACACATCAGTTGTTCTGAATGCCACTGGGATTACACTGACTTCTAGAAGTGTTTCAACAGGAACTGTATGATTTTCTGTAGCAGAGTAACTGAAGGAAAAATTCACTCTTTTTTTTGTGTGGAGGAACCGCACAAAACAAAAACAAAACAACAACAACAAAAAAGAGATAAGAAATATTAAAATACAGAAAAAGTTCAAAATAAATAAATGCCAGAGAAAATACCATTCACTGTGTCATTTGCTGATGTCCAAATCTTACAACTTTTATGGGCAATCTACTATCTATATCATGCTAGAAACAGAATTAAAATTATTAATCAGAGTGAAAATCTGTGCAAACTGGAAATAGACCTTGTATCAGTACTGTTTAGGAGAAGCATTTAACCAGAAACCTATAGCTGAATTAATGAAAAATACTTTTTAGTAAAGCAAACCATTGAGAACAAGATTAACTCCCTTCTCTATTTAGAGGCTTCAAAGAGCATGAAATGGATGCTCTTATACAGAGAGCAATATGAAGCAGGGACCACTGCTGTTCAAGGAAAAACATGTATTGATTAGCTGCTATTTTCTGTACAAGATTCAATCTTTTGGTTTACCTAGCTTGGTATCCTATAGCTGAGAAGCAGCAACACCAAACACTGAAGAAAGGAGATCAAAAAATATAAAAACAGTAACCAGATGTAAGATTGTCCATCTCTGATGCAAGCCTACTCTCAGCCTATTCCCTCATAATTAAGAACAGGTTTAGAGTGCTACCAGCCACAGTACCTCACTGGCTGACAATTAGCAATGAAAGCAGCAGAAACATAAACATGAATCAAAGCCTTCTGTCTTTGCTCTACTTTTCCCAAATCCTCTATCTTCCTTTTTAATTACAGCACATTATGGAAACAGCAATAAAATGCTCAGCTCAATAGGCTATACATGTTTCTTTCTTTCCTTGAACTGGTGTTTTTAATTTAGGCTCCTGTAAGAAATCCTAATAGGAGGTCACAGAGTAGAGAGTCATCAAGTAAACACAAAGCTCTGAAGAAAATAATTTACAGCACATCTATTATTACAGTTGTGTAAGTTCCAGTTCTGCAAGAAACTGAAAACATCAGCAGCATTTTCCCCATGAATCAACATAAGGGCCATCCCTGCAAACATCTCCCCATTTTAACCATAATCTACTTACAACAAATCATAGTTTCTCTCTTCTTAACCATAAAAATGCAACAAGTAGCATCATAGCTTAGACATCATTCTGATTACATGATTAACTCTGCCAAGCTGTTTATAATGGAATATTTATATACAATTCACACCCCATGAAGATAGGCAGCAGAACAGTTAAGATTATTTATGGCATCTACTCCATATTTTGTCAGTCTGAAATTTTCTCCAATTATCTATCCAGTCTCATTTGATTCAATGTTAACTGAAATTAGACCAAAACACCAAACTTCCATCTTTTCTAAAACTATTTTTAGATTTTGATTCAACAGTGAAATTTTTCAAAGTGGAGAGGGGGCAAGGGGGTTAAAGGTGTGCGTGCTGGGTTTTTGCTTATTTGTTAGTTTTGGGGCTTTTTTAGTAATACAGTGGCTGTGAAAACATAAGAAAAATATTTCTATATCATTTAGACTTTAATTTTGATGAAAAACTTCTACTGAGATGTGCTTACTATCTGTCCTTTCTTATTGTTCCCTACCA
The DNA here is from genome assembly GCA_013397075.1 of Rhabdornis inornatus. Classification (NCBI taxonomy): domain Eukaryota; kingdom Metazoa; phylum Chordata; class Aves; order Passeriformes; family Rhabdornithidae; genus Rhabdornis; species Rhabdornis inornatus. Next base: position 1,626,192 of record VWZS01001621.1, on the reverse strand, counting down.
AAATAACAGAGGCCTAACTTTTGTAAATGGGTAGAAGTGATGGACACTGTGAACTGTTGGGCAATTTTGCTGTAATACAAAATTTGAAGTTTTCTTGATTTCCTTAAAAATGTAGAGAGAAACTGAAATTTACTGAGGAGTTGAAATTCCATTAGAAATTATATTAGTTGATCAGCAGAATTCTGTCTGATGTTGCAAAATTGCAAAACCTCTTTCAAATGCTTGCAAAATGGGGAAAGATAAAATAGTCTGAAGACAGAAACAATAATTACTAAAAGGAGAGTAATTAAAATAGCTCTGAGCCTGCTTGAAGTACAAATACATTGGCCAGAACAGGTGCACTAGGGCAGATTCACTCTAATAAGGGTTAATAAATGGAGCAGAGAGGAGGGAGGCAGCCTGGAAGGAAAGCTCAGCACTGACATGAAAAATCTGCTGTTGGAGAGAAGGTAATTGAAGGGTTAGGAGTACAGTGAAGCTCTGATTTATGAGCACAAACAGTTGTGGATAAACTCCAGCATCCAGTCTAAGTGTAATCAGGTCCTTTCTCCCAAGGAGGCACAGTATGTCCTAGAAACATTTAGTAAATCATACTCACTTGACTCATAACAAAGAGAAAGTTACTTTAAAAAACATTTGCCATCCACCTCTCAGCTGTTTTATGTGATAGACTCCTCTACAGAGGGGGCAGCCAGGGTCTGTCCCACTACAGAGCATCCACCATCTCTGAATATTCATAGAGTTTTGTACATAGCACCAATTCACCATGCCAGGCTGGCCCATGCCAGGCTTTCCAAGTGTGTCATTTAGATTCTTGCCTCAAAAGGGAGGGAGACTTAAAATGAAAGAGTGAATGAATGAATAAATAAATAAAGTTCATGGGAGATTAAAGGTTCCACAGGATTTCTTAAAAGTAGCTCTGCTGAAAAATTTCCTTTTCTCATCTACATATTGCCTATATGTTGCCCTCAAAACAGATTTATTGGCAGTGTATAGAAATGCACATACTGATGCATAGGCCAGGGCATTTCCTATTTCAGGTCTTAGATGCTAGAGATGCTATATCAAGGTAAAAATAAAAATTTCAGAAGATTTAATTCAAGTACTACCTGTGCCACAGACAATGCACTACAACAGATGTGTCTTCTACTGTTTATGCCTCAGTTTGTCCATCAACTAATTAAAACCAAAACCAAATAACCTCTTACCAACCAAAATAGGAAAAATATCCACTAATATTTCCAAGCTGAACATGATTCTCTGAGGACGCAGGCTTAGCTTTTAGATGTATTTTCTTTGTGTAGTGACTATTAAGCTTATTGATTTTAGTGCACTGATTTTAGTGATTTTTAGGCTTATTCATTTAAGGCTACCACTGGCTTCTATTGTGATAGCAATTCAAAGCCAATACAACTAAGGGAGGTAAATTAAAGTGAGTTCTTTTTACACTAAATCAATATGGTTCTTTGCTTTCAGGCAATGGAGTGGCACTGGTGTACCACTGCTGTTACTTTTACTAGCAAAAAAAGTACCTTTTCAGAGTATCACAGTTTTAAAGTTTTTTCTAAATCTCTAGTGCATTGATGGCAATACATATTTTCCAGAGAAGAACTATTGAAAATTAACACTGAGCAACCTGTGGATTTCATACAGCTAGCTAAATGCACCTGAACTGGTAACCATTTTGTCTACTTTCAGCTTTTAACATAAACAAAAATTAGATGAAACTAGGAGAAAACCTCATAGCTGTTCAACCAGTGTACACATATCTTTAGAGGGTCTAAATCTAGGGCAGTACGCCTTTGTAACAGGTGGAAGCCAGAGAAAAGGTTCAGCTTGAACATTCAAAGAAACAGCAGGACAATGAACCTTCTTTTACTTCTAAACTGAGCACATATTTTGAGGAATAAGAGACATGGAAACTTTAAAGCCCTTCTAGGTTCTTTTCAGAGCACAGCTCTGAAGTTTGAAGTTTCCTCCAGAGAACCTATACTCAGAAAATATGGTGTGGCCTGGGGTGGCAAGTCACCCTGCCTGACACTGCGGGGTTATTCTGTGACTGTCACAACAGGTCTCTTGCTGACACAGCTCTGCTTTTCTGAGAGATAGTTAAGGCAGCCCCACAGACTGTTGCTGCCCCATTTGTAGCCCCATCCTGAGCACCAGCAGGAGGAGAAAACCTAATTGATTCTCCAAGACCCTCTTTGGAACTTCATCATACAATCCTGCTTTGCAGGGAAGAAAAAGTGAGAGAGAAGGAGAACCCCCACACTGCAAACCTCACAGACCTTCCTGCTCACTCCTCCTCATCAAATTCCATCCTACTATTAACATTTTGACTTACCAATAAAATCATTGAACAGTTTGGGTTGGAAGGAACCTTAAAGATCATCTCATTCCAATCCCTCTGCCACGGGCTTTGCTAATTCTTAGATGCTGTAGTCTCATAACTCTGTCTCCTGAGAAAAACTCCTGTGGTCTTCCAGCTGTGACCAGATCCTGCATCCACCTTGGGCACTGCTGAGTCCTCTCCACAGCCAGCCCCAGCATCCCCTTGGGATGGCAAAGCTGAGTGTTGCTGACCCTACTGAAAAACCTTGTGCCGACTCTGGCTTCATCCTTTCTACATTTCTTCAAAAATTAAATAACTGCATGTATTTCTTTAACTATATCTCTTTAGGTCAAAGGACAGCTGCAGAAGATAATGCATTTACAACTATCTGAAAATACAGCTACAACAAATATTTTAGTTTTTGCCTCACAGCAACACTAATGCAAGTTAATTTTACATCTATGTACTCATTGATACACCAAGTAGAAAGAATTCTCTCTCAGAGAAAATAATATTAAAATTTCGACTAATTAAATTACTGTAGGCTTACAAATCTTTCTCTCCACACTATTTAAATGAAATTAAGAGCAGACAAAGATATAGAGAAACCTGCATTTTATGGAAGAGCAAATGGAAAATGAAAGAGCAGAAGAAGTCCCTAGACCGTAGCTGTCCTCGAGCCAGCTTTTTACATTTTTGCAGATAAATACAGCCTCCTGGACTACAGTAGAGACCACCTGTACTTGCATCAGCTGCAGGTCTGCTCTCTGACTTCTGTGCTAAGCCAGACTCCCTTCACAATTGTACCAGCATAACTGCTAACTTTATTGGAAACACATTTTTGTAGCCAAGCACACTAGTGGTCCTACTGAATTTATTTTTCCTTCATGAGAGAAATATTTCTTTTTATTCCCTCAAGTCTTTTTCCAAAGCTATTTTGTTTTCACTATGCTTTTTTTCCCAGTTATCTAGCTAGAACATGAGGTTCCAAATGTAACTTGGCTCCACTTTATAGGTGCATGGTGAGTCTGTGGTTGTTTCCAAGGGTTTTGGAACGGAACTAAAGTGATTTGTCCAGCTGTCACCTTTACCTGTCAGCAATCACCTGCTTATCTTTGACTATATTGAAACAACCATGTTCAAATATATAATTGTGTCTTATTTTAAACACAGAAAGAAACAATACATGAGAGAAACACAAGTTACTAGGCTGCTGCCTGTCCTCCTGGGCCGAGCAGAGTGCACTCCCATTTGATAGATACACAAATGCAGCTAATGGGGAGTTGGTGTTTGAACCTGAAAGCTGATCATAATTAGATCTGCCACACAATACAGCTCCAGAGCTATCCTCCTGCTGCATGGGAGCTCAGTCTAGTTACAAGACAGTGCAGGACTTTGATGGAGACACATATGGGGACCATTGATACTAATTTATTGCCTCCTTTATGGACTACATAAGGCTTGGCAATTCACTCGTGTAGAAGACAGATTTGCTATTCATTATAAATAAACATTTAAGAGAGCAAAACATTTCCTTTTAACTTTTCCCACTCCCTCCCTGTGGGGCCCATGCACAGACAGGCTTTCCCTGCAGAACACATGCCCAGCAGAGAGTGGTTATGTTCTCTCTGATTAACTGGATTTGCAATAGAGGAGGAGTTAAGATGAACGGCTGCTTTCCTGTCACTGTCACTCAATCATCTGGAAATCTAATTTGTATCTTATTTGGCAGGCAAGCAGCCATCTGCTCCAAGGATATGCTCCAAGGGCAGTTGCCAAATACAGAACAGGCTTTCTGCCATGGGGAAAACTAATTGCCTTTATTGGACTAATACAGGTTGAAAGCTAATGATATAGGATGCCTCACCACAAAAGAAATAAAAGTATAGGTTTTTTAAAATATAGTTTCCATTAACTTCCATAAGAGCTGAGTCTTCCAAATGAGCAACATCCATTCACATAGGTTTGTGACTCAGAGTTATATGGGCCAGAGCAGCAAATGAGAAGGTTGTCAGTCCCACAGGACTATTTCTGCCCTATAAAAGGTAACATGTGTGTGCAGATGGACCCTGCTTAATCTGCAGCCATGATGCCAATGGAAATGGATTAGCTGCACACAGAACAAGCAGCTTGAAAACATCACATCCCATGAGAGCATTATGTAGTCTATGTCACACATCACATTCTTGCAGGATTTCCAGTTTCAACCAGATCAGAGAGGAAAATTTTCTTGGCATTGCAAGGCCATTTTTGAGATATTTAAAGTGGACAATACTAGACCTTTAAAAAGGAGAGGAAAAGTGGAGGGTGGTGGGAGAAACTTCTCTAGATTAGTCGACACATATTATCATATGCATTGAGCATGCAAAACTCAAGCAGTTATTCTAGTCAATTCTCTCAAACCCCCCTTTACAATCATCCTGGTTTTGAAAATGTTCTTGGTAAGTTTGATCAGAACTGACACATTTCCAGAAATTTCTAGCTGTGATGAATGGAATACTTTTTCAAGGAAGCTGCAGGGAGAAGCAGGAGAAGGGAAAGGATACAGGAGAAATAGCCAGTTTTAACCACAGCACAAACAATCCTGTCTGCTTATGCTTAGGGAAGATACCCATGAGGTCACTTGCCACTGCTTTTTCTGCAAATGCTGTTTGTTTGCTTACATGCCATCAGCCTTCCCCTCACTGCTTTTTCCAAACACAGCAACCACTGCCCTCATGACTCAGGAACTGTTGAGAGATAATCAATCTAACAATCAGGATAACTAAAAGATTTTCTCTGCATTTGCTCAGGTGTGACTGATGTAGCTTGGAATAAGTAGGGACCAGAAAAACACCCTTCTTTCTGACCATTCCTCCCAAATTAATACTGCCCAAAGATCTGGGTAGTGAGTTCTAGGATCTGCCTTCTTTTACTCATCCACAGCAAGAAAAACAACAGCTATTTGTGGTATGCTTGCAAAATATACAGGCAAGTTGTAGACAGAGAAACAGACACAAAGATAAAAAGATACCATTCATTTCACATGGCCATTGACATTCAGCCCAACTTTTAAAAGAGGCCAGGGATGCTACTCATGACAAATCTAATTGCAGCCAAAGATCACAGGCTGTGATCTTTTTCCTGTACAAGCAGTAAAACTAGCAGGTTTTCTGCATTTCTGACTAGGAGTAAGTTTGAAGCTTACAAATAAAGGAGTCTTCCTATGTATCTTTCCCCTAATTCCCTCAAAGATTCAGATGCACCACATGATAGACAGGCTACTAAATCTCAGACATCTAACTACCAGTCTTAGAAATATAAGCACATGTTCTCTTGGTATGATTCCATCCTAGCACAGTCTATGCTCATCGACCACCTTTGGTTCTTCACTGACAAAGGAGGATAACTAAATGTTATCTGACAGCATAACGTATCTCCACAAGATATTTTCATTTACTGAAATAATTAAAGGAAAGGTGCGGGAAAGAAGGGGAAAGGGTAATGACAGAAAGGAGAGAAAATCCTGAAGTGGTTAAAATCACCACAAAATTATTTGCCAGGAGTAGGTTTGTGTAAATGGACAGAAGGGAAGAAAGAAAATTGGTGAGAGTTAAACCAACATGCCGTGCAATTTCAAGCATGAAAACAAAAAATCATTATCACAAAAAGGATTCCTATTCCCTATTTTAACATGCCTTTACCACATTAACAGCAGTAGCTGAGTGTGTATCCTGCTCATGCTCATATCAAGCATGCAAAGATATATGGAAGGGTTCACTTTGCTGTTATGATGACATCAAGTTGTCATCGTTGTCAGTTGGCAGTGATTTGAATATCAGCCTTTTGCAGAAGGAGAATTTCTGCTCAGAAGAGATCAAGGTAGCATAGGAAGGTCACACATAGTCTAGCAGCAGCACAAAGAAGCTGATATTAATGGGAAACATGAAACCAGAGAAGATGGAAAGGCTATAAAGGTCTAAGAAATCTTAAGGATGTCAGATGGCTGTTTATACCAATAAGTCTTGGAAATGTGCATTGAGGTTGATGGGCTCTTCTCTTGTGCTGAAGGTTTTTCTCAATGGCAATGACACCAAAACCTCATGGAGGACAGTTTTGTTTTAACAAGTCACTGACAGGTAAGGGCATGCACTCTAGCAAACACAGGACGGAAAAGCCAGGAAAAGAGCTGACCAGAAGTTTTCAAGGGAGGAATCAAACAATAGTTCCAAAGATGTAGGAAAGCAGGGAATAGCATTCTGCAGGTAACTGTTTCTGTATGCACACTTGGCAGGAAACTTATGTCCACATCCACCAATATTTTTTTTTTCAACTGGTTTCTTCCATTACAATGATCTTTTCCTTGTACATGTTTATTATTGTTTGGCTAATTTCATCTCAGGGTCCTTTAGTGGAGGACACTGTAACTACAACATGAAGCAATTACTTTCTTAAATAACTTCCCAGTGTTGCAAGTCACATGGCAAAAAATCATGAGCAAGACTCCCTTAAAAGATCACTACATTTAATTTAGGGTTTTTATTTGTAGCCTGCATTTTTCTTTTTCAGGAGGCCATAATGTCAACTGTTATGTCAAATAGTTTACATTAAATAAAAAAAAACCCATACAAGATTATCATACACTTCCATGACTCAATTAAAATGTCAAGATCACTGCCAAAATAGTGTGAAAAAGCAACGCTAAAATTTATGTGAATTTCTATTGTTCATGATACATAGATAAAATCCCAAACTCAAAACTTTGGATTCTCATTCCTCTATTTTATTCTTGGAAATCTGCTTTCTACTATTCATCTTCACAAGGCTTTTTATCCCACTCTTTCTAGATTTTAGCTACAAATGAATTAATTTGTGTTACGTATGTGTTCTGTTTAAACAAAGGAGTAAAAAGACACCAAGGTAACAATAAGCATTTCATACACACTTACTGCTGTTTTTCTTATCTGCTCAGGTCCTTTGGTGGGGGCTAAAGTGTGGGATGTATTTCCTATTCTTGTTTTCCCTTGTTGTACTACATGTACTTAAACCCTAAAACCTCAGGGCACTTTATTCTCTTTGCCATGGCTCTGCAAGACTCAGTGGATGGTTTTTGAAAAACTTAGTATGGGATCAGGGATCAAATTATAAATCCCTTTGAGTAACTATCTGGAAGTGTCTGTGAAATGCCATATGTCTTCTGTAGCACTCGTGATAAAAATAAAACCACTGCTCAGAGGAGGAAAGGCAAGTATCAGCTATCTCTCTGAGGCAGCTGATATCTCAGACTCAAAAAAGGTTAAGTAAGGATACAGGTTTAAAAAAAACCCCAACAAACAACAGTAAATGTCACAGCGGTATTTCCTGGAAGAGTCATGTAAATGTTATTTATTGTGCCAGATACACTTCCAAAGCAGATGTCTTCCACAATCTATTTCACTCAGCTACATCAAATCAGAATAGTTGCAGTTTCAGCCTTCTAGGCAGTATTACCATTCACAGGTCTCTGTAAGGCCAGTTCATGCCAGCATGAGAAGAGCAATTCAGCTTGTTCCTCTCTGCTGCCCTTCAGCCTTCACTGGGCTGTACTACCAAGGCTATTGCAGAGTGTGGCTGTTTGGGGCATCCTGACCTAGGCACAGATTTCTCTAAAATGTTTGTCAACCTAGACTCCTCAGGCAGCGGTATTGGGCTTGCTCTGCCCTTTCCTTCAGTATTTCCATCTTTGCTTTGCTTGTGGGCAAGCTTTGGCATTGTATTTGGGCTTACATGGCAAGGTTTTGGAAACAGGGGGGCTACAGGGGTGGCTTCTGTGAGAAGCTGCCAGAAGCTTCCCCTATGTCTGACAGAGCCAACACCAGCTGGCTCTTGGACCTGCTTCTGTCCAGGGCGAAGCTCACCAGTGACAGCAGTAGCACCTCTGGGATAAAATATTTAAGGGAAAAAACATTACTGTGCAGAACTAAATTGCAGCCAGAGAGGAGAGAAGTGAGAACGTCTGAGATGAACAGCCCTGCAGACACCAAGGCTCGTGAAAAAGGTGGAAGGAGCAGAAATTCCCCTGCAGCCCATGGTGCAGAGCATGGTGAAGCAGCTGTGCCCCTGCAGCCCCTGGAGGAGCCCCACACTGAAGCTGGTGGATGCCCAAAGGAGCCCATGGGAAGCCTGAGCTGGAGCAGGCTCCTAGCAGGACCTCTGAACCCCTGGGGAAAGGAGCCCATGGTGGGGCAGGTTTGCTGGCAGGACTGGTGAGCCCATGGAGGAGTCACACTGGAGCAGTTAATGAAGAATTGCATCCCTTGGGAGGGATCCCTGATGAGCAAGGAGTGACAGAGACAATGTGTGATGAACTGACCATAATCCCTATCCTGTGCTGCTGGTGGGGCAAAGGTAAAAACTCAGAAATAAGATTAAGAATGGCAAGAAGGGAGGGGTGGGGGAAAGGCATGTTTAAGATTTGGGTTTGCTTCTCACTATCCTATTCTGATTTGATGGGTAATAAATTCAATTAAATTCCCCAAGTTGAGTCAGTTTTACCAGTGATGGTAATGGCTGAGTGATCTCTCCCTGCCCTTGTCTAAACACACAAGCTTTTTGTTGTATTTTCTCTCCCCTGCCCAGCTGGGCATGGGTGTGACAGAGGGGCTTTGGTGGGCACCTGGAATCCACCCGGGGTCAACCCACCACAGACATCAGATGTAGAAATTTGTAAAAACAACACAAAATTTCAAATGGAAGTGTTTTGTTTATCTGACAAAGATGTGACAGACAACTCCCAGATTAATTTCTTTGCTTTGTGGCTCCTTTTACCCCCTGCCACTTTTATCTAATTATATATTTAGATTTTGTTGATCTTAGAAATTGACTACTTTTACAGGGCTCTGAGGTTGCTAGGTTTGAGTGACAGAGCAGGCTTAAGAATTTTTCAGTAAAAAAAAACATTTCTTCAGGGAAATTTTCTGCAGGAACATTTTGAAAGGTACACAGATCTACAGCTTTCCTTCAGTAAAGCTTAAACAAAAAAATTGAGCCAACCTGATACAAAGCACAAAGACTTTGATTTTTTTCAAATAAGATCAGCTATTCCATTTTGGATGAGTTCAACATTAATTTACATTTGTTTGAACACACTGCCTCAGTGACAGATGACCTTAGCCATCTTAGGGTCCTGTTTCTTCTCTGCCCAGAAATCTTGCACAACATCTCCTATTCCACTTCTCTCCTGAGCAAGCACAAGATAAAAGGGAGATGCCACAGTTACAGGGCACCCCTTTGGAGGTGCTCTCTAACTACTGAGACCAAACTTTTGTGCTGGGAGAGCTCAATCGGCCAAATACCAAACCCTTGATATTCTACATTTACATTTCAAGTTGGTCCCAGAATTAAAAAGCAAAAACAGACCCCTAAAACTAGTCTCTCACCAAGAGGGCAACTTAATTTATAAATAAGCAAATTATTTGTAATTTGTAATCTTCTGTTATAGTAATGATGAAGCTACAGGATCTCACTTGGCAGAACATGTTACTGCTCTGTATACCGTTAAGACATTAATACATTACAGCCTCTCAACTTCTGATGTTTGCCTTTTTGTCTGAAATCCAGTTGGTACATACATCTAAAACCCATTAAGCTTTGAAATTGAATTCAGACAGCACCACCAATAATAAGAAAAAGTTCGTTTGTCTAGAGCTAAGAAGCTTCAAGATTTGTTGCATTTGCAAGAACCTGAGCTGAACTGCACATCACTCAATAATCTCTTAATCTGAATGAAGGTCCTCATGGCCAGTGCCAGCATGCAGGCAGGTGCTGTTACAGCACCAGAGAGCATCACTGCACAGCGATCTGGAGGGTTCTCTTTGCCACATTAACAGAGCTCCTCTGATCTACAAAGCTGAGAAAGAGCCCAGTAGGTCTGGTGTCCTCCCTGGGGGTGGCCTCTACTTCACCTTCTCAAAGATTAGATCCTTGTTGCCTTTCCCCACGCCTCCCCTATTTTTTAAATACAATAGCAACCCACACACAGAGCAATGAAGTCCCAGTAGAGTAAGGCGTACAACTATGTCTTATTAACTGTCTGCACCACTGGATACAAAGTCTCCTTCAATCTGATTAAACTGTTTTTCAGTCTTTGCCCTGCAAATGCCTCCTCTCTATTTTTATATTTTTCTCTTCAGCTTTGCTCGAGCCTGTTAGTTTACACTACGATTTCCAAAACATAAAATATATAATGAGTTTAGCTCTAGGGAAAGATTAATGGCTCTAGATACTCAACTCCTCTGTTTTGAGTCTGAGCTACACAACTACAAAACACCCACACATAGGGCTTCTCACATGCACATTGGTGCTCCTGTTGGAGAGGGCAAAAGGAGAGGAGAAGAGGGCAGAAGTTGTTTCTACAGGCAGTTCAGTCCTTTAGCACAGGGTGTTGGATTTGAGATGCCTGGGTTTTAAGGAGGTTTTTCACATTTTCTTATCACAAGCCAATATAGATTATGCTTAAGAGTGCAGGTATGCATCATGCTCATAGAATACATTAATTGATTGAAAATGTTGTCAGGAACAGCTCAGTTCAGTCAGAAAGGCACAAACTGCAGCACATCATTGGTCATATTGAAATATCAAAGAGAATTTCCCACCCTCTAGTTCTCTCTTTCATTTTATTAATGAAATTAATTAATTTCTATTTCTTAAGTGCTAAAAGGCCTTATTTAATTTCACAATCCTGCACATAACATGCATGGTTAGAAGCACAATGTATGATCTTTAGATGAGTGAGAAGGAGCAGCAGAATCCCTCTGAACATCTTCTCTTGCTTGACCTCCAAGTTAGCTGCATGTTTCACATCAAGAGCTATGCTAGTACAAAGAAAGATGTGTCTCCAGATGTCTCAAAGCTTATTCCTCACAATCATTGATCTGGCATGCTGTTAGGGAGGACTTAGGGATGCCCTTGCATGTCACTCAGGTGGTTTGTCACCACAAGCAGGCTAACTTAGAAGAGATCTTACAATACTTGAGCATTCTGGAATTTGCATCTCCATGCTGTGCCTAGCCTGTGCAAGGTAAACACAGTCAAAGGTTTAAACCAGTAATCTGTACTAAGCATTGTATTCCTCCTTCACGCAAAAGAAATTTTTCCAAAGTCTTTCAAGAAACACTTGTTTTCCAGAAACACCAAGGTATTTAATCATCAATCAAGAGAGAAAAATATCAAGAATAGTGTACTTTTGAGTCTGTAACTGCAACAAAAAGAGGGCTTCAGAGATAGCTTTAGAAAGGCAAAATATGGCCTTGTCTTTAGATTCTCCTTGCAAGGTGGAAGTGTTTAGATGATCTTATAAAGCAGTGAAATTCTATAGATCTGCTGCTGACTGGTTTCACAAAACTCAGATTTGAATAAATTTGCTCAGGCTGAAGAAATTATACCCTCATTATATCACATGCTAAAGTCAAGATCCACAGTACTAAAACAAGAACTTGAGTAGATATGGATCTACAACCCTGCTCAATTCTATCTTTCTTAAGAAGTTCCACAGAAGAAAGATTAAACTCCACTGAAGAAAAATTTTCTATTGCGCAGGATCTCTCCCATCATTAATAGAATGGGGTAAAAGAATATTAGAACAATCTAATTCACACCAACTCTCAGAAAGTAGATCAAGTGAAAGCATTATATGCTCTTGTCAAATCAATACAGACACCATTGAGATGTTTATGCTCCTCGCTACAGCATTTCCTGAACTGGACCATGAATACAGCTGATGCCTTGAGAGGCTGCCTAGAAAAGAGGTTAGACAGTACTAAAGGAATAAAGTAGAGATTTATTAAAAGGCCTTCAAAGGATACACCTTGGGCAGTACAAGAGCCTGGCTGAGGCTACACCTGAGATGTACGACCAGTCACAAGTTTTCACACTTTTATAAGTTTTGGTCCATTTACATATTGGGGTTAATTGTTCAATTACAGCTTCAGGTTATGGAGTCCTATCCTCCCAGACTGCTCTCCTCAATTCGCTGTTTATACTTTTTGGGCCTGAAGCTGCAATGGTGTCCTTGGTTCTCAGGCTGGAAAAGGATTGTTTTGTCTAACAAAACAACTTTGAAGAGAACTTGCTAACACTTTATATGAAGTTCAGAGTTATAGACTAATGCAGTGCAGAATGTGGAAAATATGAAAGCTAGAACTTAAGGCATTACTGCAAGGGTATCCAGAGCTAAGCCATTATCCTCAAGAGTTTTCGGGCAGAACCATGACTAGGGCATGCAGGCAACTGCGAATGATCTGAGTGAGCAGTTTCCCAGGAAGAGGTAAAAGAGAAATGTCAATGTCTGTCACAAAATAAAAATCCTCCTTTGTCAACAAAGTGAATGCATTCTTGCAGTCCCCTTAAAATGAGGGACTCCTGTTGCTCCAAGGATGTGAGAGAATACAAAAGAATAATAGGTGACAGCAATTCACTTACCAAAGTAAGAGTTTTAGCATGGCTTCCCTCTCTGCTGAGATTGTACTGAAGCTATTTTAGAGCTTCACTGTCTTAATTAGTTAATAAAGGATTACTGAGAACCACGATAAATGGCTTCAGCTCAATCACATCAACGACAGCAACTAAACATGGATAACAGATAATTAAATGGAGGAGGAAAATGTTCCATTTACCTAGCAAGACTCCGGCTACGTTCTATAAGAATTGTTCTACCCAAGATTTGCAAAATTCCCTAGAAGTGGACACAGATCTGATCTCCCAAAGAAGCATTTGGGAGTGTTTGCATATGTAGGGATCAACTCAGCCTTCCACTTGAATTGCATCCGGTTCTATGATGTTCGTGTTTCTGGATGTCAGAAGCATCAATGGGAAGTCTAACATATTTATCAGAGAAATTGGTAATTTTTATATTATTTGTATCTAGTCTGTCTTTACATCTGGGTCTGAGAAAGGCGATTGCTGCTCTGAAGGAGGCAGTAAGACACCTTTAAAACTATGTCCTTCATTTTCCCTTGCCACCAATTTCAAAGCTCAGACCTTATTCCTCTTGACACTGATGATGACAATTAATGCAACAGTTTCTCTAGGAGCTTAGAGCAATCTTGTTAATGAGTCTGACAGTGCCAAGGCTTGACAGTGCCTGACCACCACAACAAACTACCCAGAACCCTGAACTAATGCACTGTTTTACTTGATGGGGTTTAATACAAATTGGACACCAGAATTTGTGGATAATATTTTACATAAGTCCATTTCTTACGCCAGCTTTCAGTAAATAATCACTTGGAAGCAGACACCAAGAATTAAACAGCAAAAGGCTTTAACCACAGAATAAAGTATTACAAGGATTCTTGCAGATTCTTGATGAGGACCTAAGAACTACAGTGCACCCCCTGCACAGCCTGTCAACACAAACCCAAAAACCTGTTGGAAAGAGCTGACAGTAGTCATTGCTTTTTATTTCAAATATTCATTAAAATTACTGAGCCTCTGAGCCAAGGGTTGACTAGGATTCAAATGCTTTTCAGAATATAGGAAGCAGATAATGGATATAATATTTGATGTGTTTATACCAATCAACCAATACTGAAGATTTATTTTCTAGTAAAAGATACTACTTATACATGAAAGAGGCACACATCATAACTTCACTATGTTGAAAGCAGCTGTAACATGCTAAATTGTATCTTCATCAGCATTCAATCCAATGTGAGGAGAATTTTGATTTAGTCAGCTTACATTGGAAATCTCGAAAGAATAAAACCAAAACACTTCCACAGCTACAGTGCTAGACATGAGGATGACAATTCCCTAGGTAAACTATTTTTCTTTGAAAACTAAATCTGTTCCCATTAAAGTCACTGGCTGATGAAGCTCATGCCATTGTACCTGCTTTCTGACCATTCATTCAATAAAGATATTTAAGGTTTCCCTGGGATGGTAAGGAAAATCTGCCTGAAGGTCTGCACAGATACCTAGGTTACTTACAGCTTTATTACAGGTAAAGTTGAGGCCAATTTATTTCAAGATTACCTGAGCCTTCCTTTTGCCTAGAATCACCAGAATCCAACTACTTGGCTTGAAGCATTTTTTCCCCTTGAGCTGAATTATTTTGGAAGTTTTCAGTCACACTGTTCCATCCATTTCTGAAAACACCACCAGTGGAACAGCTGTTTGGTTCCTATTAAAATCCAAGATGAGATAGGAATGCAAATTGCTGCTTTCCTGTATCACTGTAAAGAGCCTGCAAGACACATGAAGTTATCTTTCAATTGCACTGAGTATTGATAAGACCTCATTAGGAATATTTCATTTGGTGGAAGACACTTCTGGAGTAAAAAAATTCAGTCAAAGGACATGTAGGTGAGAGAAATGAAAATGATAGAAAGCTAAAACACATCACCTACTAGAAGCAGATTAGAGAGATAAGCACTGTACAGCCTTAAAAGGCTGCGGGAAGCCAAAAGTCTACAAATAGGTAAAAGGCTGCTACAAAAAGATAAACCAAACCCCACCAAAACCCCTACGATAGTATGATCTCAATGTCCTCTTAAACCCGTTTGTCTTGTCCTATCCATCACTGCAAGATGAACATTCAAGATAAAACATTTGGATTTTTTTTTTTAATAAACACTGCAATAGCATGCTGAAGCTGTTTCTTGGAGGATTTGTCACTCCAGGTTTTAAGAAAAAGTTAGGTAAACATCTCTAAAACTCATAAATGTATAGTTGAGTCCACCATGTGATGCAAGCAACTCTTTCATTTTCTTGCCCTTAATCTGTCTAGAGATTCCAGCTACATCTCTATATAGTCAGTGCTTCTGCAAGTCAAGTGATAGGTGAAAAACACACAAAAATATTAATCTCCTCTGATGAAGCGTAACTGAAAGGAAAGGCTTTGTATAACACAGAAACAGTAGTTGAATTGTGTTGCTCAGGACAGTTTTAAACAGTGGAATCATGTAATTATTTGGGTTGGAAGGGACACTTAAGGCTCTTATCTCTTAGTTTCTTTTAGTTTAAAACATTTACCCCTTGTTCTATTCCAACAGGCCCTGCTGAACTTTTGTTGCTGTTTGTTTTTGTAGGATCCCTTTAGGCACTGAAAGGTCGCCCTGCAAGCCTTCTCTTCTCCAGGCTGAACAGCCCCAAACCTCCCAGCCTGTATTCACAGGAGAGCTGTTCCAGCCTGCAGATCACCTCCCTGTCCTCTTCTAGACTCACTCCAAGAGATCCTCATCCTTCCTGTGCTGGAGAGCATAGGATGTGAGACTCCAGATGGAGTCTCAATCACCTCCCCTGACCCACTGACCACCAGTTGCCTTCTTTAGATACAGCCCAGGATACCCTTGGCTTTCTGAGCTGTCAGTGCACATTGCCCAGCTCATGCCCAGCTTTTCACCCACCAGTAGCACCAGAGCCCTTCTTGGCAGTGCTGCTCTCAATCCCTTCAACCCCCAACCTGCACTGATACTTTCAATCCCTTCAGCATTGTGCACTTGGCCTTGCTGAAACTTATGAGGTTCCCATGGTCCCACTTCTTGATTTCTTGAGTTTGTCCAGGTCCCTCTGGATGGCATCCCATCCCTCAGGTGTGTCACCCCACCACTCAGCTTGGTGACATCGGCAGAAGTGCTGAGGGTGCACTCAGTCCCTCTGTGTCATTGCTCAAGATATTAAGCAGCACTGGTCCCCAGACACACCCTTTTATCTGCATTTATTTTTTTGTCTGCAGCAGCAGCTCTCCTTTCCTGTCCTCCTACCTCATCCCTTTGTTAGGTATCTGCTGTGCATAGGCTGATGCAATACCATACTGGGGGACCACCTAAGAGAAATGCAATTAGGGATCACATTGTGAAGGATACATGCTTACAGATGAATTAAGGCTTCACTGCCACACTTCATGCTGGAAACACTCGAGACAGGCTTGGCCATGCAACCTTAACGATATTAATTAACTGGGCTGCATGTTTGAGCTGCTTAACATTAATTAACTAGCTGCATGTTTCAGCTATTGTTACCATGCAGCCCATTTACTGTTCCTGCCATTCTCTGCCTGGAAAATTTCTAATTCTGGTGGAAGAGAGAGAAATTCATCTGCTTCCCAGCTCCAGGATTATTTGAAGGGTAACCTGGCCTCTCCTGTGGCCTGTTCTTTACTGAGGAGCACAGATGATACCCAGAGAATTGTCTTGGCAATACTCAGCTGTTTATAGGATTTTGCAAGATTTTACACAGTGATTTCCTGTCCTCCTTCCCAGTAAAATTATTGAATTTTCCTCTCTCTCCTTCTCCACAGAAGGATTTGAGAGAGTAACTTCTGAACGGGCTAAGGCTAAACTTCTCCATTTTTGAGAACACAGTTTATTTAAGGCAGAGAGAGGAAATGTTTGCCTCAGAAACCAGATGCAAATGAAAACAACATTTTCATTTGGTGTTTACACCTCTGACACACCAAAGAGAAGGGCTGGGACTGCAGATTTTTGTGAGAAGGAATGGATCTAACTCTGCATTCATTTATGGAAGAATCTTTGCAAAGCCCAGCAAGCAAAAGGGACAAGTGAAAATGAGGCAGGGGTGGGGGAGAGAGACAGAATGAGAGAAAGATCAAGGAGAGACAAACTGTATAGGACAGGAGGACAGCAATGAGGGAGTTAGCTGCCTAGCAGAGATGGCTAGAGCTGCAAATAGGCTGAGGGTTAAACAGTGAAGCCAGCTGTCAGCAATACTGTGACAGAAGCAAAGACAACCACAGCAGTAACAAGCTCAAGACATGTTGTTGCTCCAGAGGCAGCATTACAGAGGCACCCCAACACCATTGCCATTGCCAGAAATGGGCTACATTACAAATGGCCATAGTTTTGTCTTAGATGGGCACCCTATAGAAGTTAAAAAACAAGGAATGATACATTTAGTTCTCTATTGGTCCTCTCCCTCAAGACAAAGCAAATTAAAATGCAAGTGCTAAAGCCTCTATCACTGTAGGATTTGGGGTAAGGTGGGGGTTACAGGTCATAGCAACAAAAACAGACAGGAGCACAGTTATTTCTTTAACCAATAATTTGAGTTGTTTTTTGCAATTCATTAGGAGCAAGGATCAATATCTTCTAAAGTCGGAGCAGCCACTCCCATCTCCCATTTCGTGGTGTGCAGACCTTGTCAGCACACACTGAACAGTGATTCCCCCTGGTTCTACCCAAACAGAGAGGAGATGCTGCTAGTTAGGGAGCCAGCACACAGTTTCAACAGCACCTATGGATGTGAACTACAGAGGTCAGGGATGACCACTACCACCTAAGGGTGTTCATACAGGACTTCTTGTTCCAAGTATTCCACAGGCTCCAGCCACCAGAACAATCTAAAGTTTTCCAACACAGGGCACAACTATTAAGGTTATAACCAAAGAGCACACTGACCTCCAGCCAGCAGAGAGACTTCATGTACATGGCAGTCATGCCTATTTTGTGCTTTCTAGATCAAAACAAACACAAACTTTAATTTAAACTTATTTCACCCATTAAGGAAGAGCTAAGCACACCGTTTTCAAATCCTGTGGAGAGACACAGGCCTGCATTTCCTTTATTCCAGTAGAGGGCAAGAGCTACACAAGCAAGAGTATTTGAGAAGGCAATTAGGTCTGAGAAAAGGGAAAGGTAAAAGAAAAGATTTTCCGGACTCTTGTCACCTAAATGTAATTTTTAATAGCATTAACTAGAATTTTTTGCAGGTTTCTTTCAGCTCTTACGATAACATGCAATACAGCAACTAAAGCTTCTCTTCATGCCTTTAAAAAAATCTAATAACATCAGAGCAGTTCACTTATGGCTTTGATGATACATAATTCCCATCCCTTCAGACTGCATGCACTCATTTGTTCCACCAAGTTTACAGTGAACTGTTTGGAAAGATGATGTGAACTGACAACAATTCCATTGCACAAATTGACAGTGTTGTACTTCAAAGTGTAACACACACACCCCTGAAAAGCTCACACGGAAGAAAGATGCACAGGTTCCTTCAGTTTAACACTTGATAAAAAACAATATAAATGTAAAGTGGCAATCTGGTTCTGTTTACTGGACAAATACAGAGAAACACTAGGACTGCACAATTATCAGGGGATGTGGCCCTGTTTAGCCATGAAGGAGGTAGTGAAGTGCTGACTGAGCTCTTGAGCATTGCTAGATTATCTATATGTCACTTTGGTAGAAATATCTATGTGGCCAAAGCAATAGCAATAATAATCAGACTACTCTTTGGCACAGCTCTTTTCAATACTGAGTGTTACACCGGAATACTTTGTCACTTTGTCACATTGTCTTCACCTTTGTCTTAAAGAATCAAGCATTAGATCCTGTTAAAAAAACAGCAACAACAACAAAAGCCAGAGTCTTTTAGGGGTAAAATTAGGTTCCAATTCAGCAGTTTATATTTGATAGCATATATCAGAATTAAAAAAAAAACCGCAAGGATGAGAATCTACAGAGTGCAACAGTTAAGTTTTTAATTTACACAGTATTTAAATATGAGACTCATTCAACACTTACACTTTTATGTCAATGTGAGTGAAATTAAGGAAAATAGAATGCAATCCGAACATCAGAAGGAAGTATTGTAAGAGTAGAAAGAGATGGTGAAATCTTCCCTCACCTGATTCCTTTAAAATTAATCTGGACAAGCCCTGAGAAGTCATTGCATGAAGGGCAGAGGAATCCTGTAATATACTGTGGGAATGGGCTGACATGATCTGTCTAAACCAATCCTTTTTGTCTTTGATTGAGAGAATTCTGTGGATGTAAGCATTGTTGGTCCAGTAATTAACATATGAATATTTGGCTCTGACATTTCTTATCAGCTTAGTATAAATTTATGCCAGGTTGCTTCCTGCAACATTTGGCAAATGAAACCATTTTGATTAGAAGGTAATTTATTGCACACTGGAGTTCAGTGGGAGTGATCATTGAAAATGACAGATTAACAATCAACATTTTGGAGAAATAACAGGAACAGCAACATATTTACACACAGAGGTGAGGATGACATCTCTAATGTAAACACTTGCAAGCAGTTTTCCATAACTACACAAATCACAATGACTGATAAACCCAGAGGCCAACACTCTCAGCAGCAGGGTTGCAGAGACAGACAGCCTCCTAATCCCACAGGCAGCTTGCTAGTCCAGTGAACAGAGTTCCCAAAATACCAACTAAGCATTCTTCTGCTGAGAGAGGTCTAGGCTGCCTATAATACAATCCAATGCTGAGTTAAACTAGCTCATTTGGGCAGTGGTAGCCATGCAGTTATAAAAGGAAGAACTGCAAAAGCAACATAAGCTGAATAAATCCTTGGGGAACTGGTCCAGAATGGCTGCAGCTGATTTAACACCAAGCACAAACATTTGTATAAGCCTGGCTTTTGAAATGCACTTATAAGCTGAGAACCTCAGTCTAGGCTGGTTTTCAGAGGGCCACATCAACTTGAGGAAGCTGCCAGTGGGCAAGAGATACCTCATAACTTTGAAAAAAAGATGTCGACAAATGAAAATCCTGGTTACGGCAGCAATTTGTTATGCTTCCTTTGAGTAACTTTGGGTTTTTCTATACTTGGAGTTCTTCTGTGTAAAACATATTCCTACCTCTAACAGAATTGCTTTTAGAGGTTAACTTTGCCCAGTGAGAATTCTGCAAGTGAAAAGCATTTTGCTGCTGTTTAAGTACAACTTTGGAGATTTGCCGTGAGGAAAAATAAACTTGCACAAACATCGCTACAGAGCTTTACAGTTCACAAATGTACAGGAACTTTGAGGACAGAATCACTTATAAAACCCCTCAGAAGACAGCAGGCTGTTCAAGCAATGGTTGTCAGATAATGCAACTGACTGATCCTGCGGACTCATCATGAATTTAGCAGGAGACAAATGCACTTCCTATTGACCCTTGCTAAATATTTAAACAAACATCTTTACAATCTCTTCCAACCCCCTTCAAAGAAACTCATTCCTTTCACTGTTGCACCAGCTAAGATGAGTATGACCACAGGCAAAATGTGTCCAACAAGACCAAAGGAATAACAGTACACAAGATAGACAAGCCTGGAATATGGCCCAGAAGCTATTAGCTAGCCTACAGGTAAGGCATGAACAATTTCAGTTTATATGAACAACCTAGAACTTAATAAAAAGCAAGTAACATCATTTACATTTATATTTCAGGTTTCTAAATACTTAAACAAAAATCCAAATGCTCCAAAGACCACTTAAAAGTTTCTTCCCATTTGCCCCTATTAAGCTAAGAAAGAAACCATAAAGTAAAACAATTGAGATGCATTGATGCACTCAGATATTAAATCACCAAAAATGTCTTTAGACATTGGAGAATCCTGCAAAGAGGATTCCCATGGCTCTATTTTATTTGATGGGAGCCCAAATTAAGACATAGGTGTCTAACAAGCTGTAACCAGACCCAACAGGCATTCAAGTCAGAAGAGTCAGGCTTTTCTTTAATTCCAGTAAGACTAGTCTTGACTGTCAGTGGACAGAAGCTTATAAGCAGAGTTGATTTGAGCATTCTTAGCAATGTAAACACCACTAGATGAGAAAATATGGCTGGGTTATTATTGCTACCAGGTGGGATGAAGAGCAGAGTTAAACATTTGAAAGGAGAAATTTTTCTTCCATTGATTTTTCATTACTTTTTTGTCCTCAGCCAACTGTTGCTATCAGCCTCCATATCCCAACAGCTCTCCTGGCAGCAGGAAGTGGCAGCCAGGTCTAACACTGGCATAGAGCCAGCTAGGCAGCCACACTGCATTTTGCCTATGCCTAAAATTAGGGGTAGGTATAAGAAGAAGAAAAATACAGATAGAATTGCTTTTTTAAGGAAATAAATTGGAAAGGAGGTGGGAGGAGGAATAAAGACAAAAAGAAAGGAAAAAAGTAGACTTGAAACCCAAACTTTGCCTTTTGGAGTAATTAAGCAGTGAGTCTGGCTCAATCTTAGGCCTTGAAGGCAGTATTTAGTTTTCAACTGAACCTAAACAGAGCCAGGATTTCTGGTTCTCTTATGATTTCTTATATGCACCTTTTTCATAAAAAATACAAACTTCTCCTTGACCAAGGTAGAAACAGCTGTCTTCAAAGACAAGCCTTTGAATTCCAGGTCAGGTGAATGCAACATGGCACTGGAAACGCCTGTTCGCCAGGACTGACATCTCAGGTCTGCCCAAAAAGAAATTCAATGGCTTAGTGCCTCCTGTAATGCAAAGCAGACACAAGATGGTCACTTGAAACAGGATTATGCATCACAGCAGCTGTGCAAAACAGCCACACCACATTAGAAAAATTCTTATCATCTAAAGGAGAAAAAAGAATTCAGGGCTAGCACTCCTGCTTTAGTAACATCACCATACAAGTTCCTGTCCCAGGAGACAGAGCACCTCGAGGCACTCACAGGATCAAGAGAAAAGAAACTTTGATGAAAAGAACATGCTGACAGGCACAGTATCTGTCTGCAAAACATATAAACAGTAAACAAATACCATACTTCAAACAGTGTCCAGCACTTCCTTCAGCTGCAGCTGCTGCATGATCAGGTCAGATGCTTAACTTCATCTTGCTAGCAGAGCTCAGGATCACCCATGTCTGCAACTGAAGGAGGCAGAGAAATGCATTTAAGATGCATGGGAAGCAGATGTAGACAATGTGAGATCCCAGTCAGAGGCTAGAGAAGGCAGGTTCCCATTTTCACTTGGTTTATGGGTAACTGGTCACCTGCTGGGAGAAGGGGCTTTATTCTTTGCACCTGAAGGTTGACTAAGACCCTCCTCACCCCCTTCTCCAGGTGCATTGTGCACCTTGCCTCTGTCTTCTCCCTGTCTCTACAAGAGATGTGTTATGTATTTGCTTTCCTGATATTGATCTGAGAGTATTTGTGTTTCCAGGGTCCCTAGAGCAGAGTTTCTTGCAATTTAAATATATATTGCTTTTGCTTTTAATGATTTTTGTGGGATACATGTTTTCATCTGCAGCCTCTTCCTATGTTATACTGTTCTGCTTTCTAACCAATATTTCTAAACAGAGCATGTGGTGGTTTTTACTTGCCTTATGCAAATTGCATATTCCAACTTGAGCTGAAGACACGAAAGCAGTGCCATGAGGTCAGGATTCTTACAGAGTACTGTAAAGATGACAGAAAAAAAAATTCAAAGAAAAATCAAGGAACTGATGGTTATTCTCAGCAAGAAAACTTAAAAAGCTGACCAAACACAGCCGAATAAAACTGGGAACACATAGTTCGGACTAGGTTTAGGTCCTCAAGTACCAACAAGAGTTGTATAAAAGTTTCTGAGGCCCATTAAATATCAGCCACTTAAATAAAAGTGGAAGTGGAGATAGGTTATTTTAGGGACCAAGTCTCCATGATTTTTCATGACTTTTAAAGTGAAAGGCCCCACACTTGTAGGCAGTTTCATCTTATGAGAATGCAGCCTAGGTCTGTGAGTTTAAAGGATGGTACAGACCTGTGCCCCTCAGCCTGGCATTTGCTGCTGCCCTGTGGGTGGCAACCCTGTGATCCAGGTTTTTTTTTGAATTGCAGAGGACATGAACATCTCCCAAGCTCCTCACCTGGAGGAGTTTGTAAGACAGCACTCCAAGGCAGGAGCACAAAAGTTGAGGTAGAACAGCACAAAGTATCCCCTCCTCGGTTTTGAAAGTGTCCTACTCCCTGTTCAGACAGAAAATGTCCATTTGCAAAGCCTGCAGGAACTCAGCAGGACCTGCACTGTGCTGGAGAGCACGGTGAGCCACGCTGGCTCCCCAAAAGAGAAATCCCTGAGCCTCTGGGATGGCTCCTGCTGCTGGTTCGAGCCACATGGTTCCTTCCTCCCCCACTGTGTGTCAGGCTCTGTGGGACCCGACTGAGTCCTGAGCTCACCATCAGATGGAAGTCCTTGTCTCTTATCACACACTTTGATTCTGTGAGCAGTGGCTGCTCTTATTTCCTAACTTTTGCTGAGTCCAGACTGACTAGATTACCCATTTCTTGCCTATTTGAGGTCTCCTCATCACTGCTGACCTCTGCAGCTCTGCAGGTGAGGTTCTGCTGACCTGGGAATCATTTTGCATCTTTTCAGTACAATTCTCAGGTTTCTAAAAAGTGTACCCCACTGCTCAGTTTTCCTCCTGTGCATCTAAAAGCACAATTCACTGCTGTATCTCTCAGCTAAGAGTTATGAATAAAACAGTGTTATGAACCTACAACTTGGTCACACCTATGACTCATTTCAAAAGCCTCTCAAGTGGAGTGGCCCAATTAGCAGGTACCTGTGCAGTTTCCTATGGCTCACATTTGTTAGACACTTGTGAAAAGTAATCTTGCTGCAATATCATCAGAGCAGCCTCTTACCATAAGGCTGAAACACAAGGGTTTTTCTTTCGAGTCTGTTTTTCTGTCCTTGATTGCAACACAGTATCATCTGCCTCCTCTATGCAGTGTCACACCTTTCTCCCTGATTTTATCCTACCGGTGAGTCAAGCTGATGTGAGAGCCTCATGCAACTTCACAAAAAATCAAGAACAGCCACTTGTGTTGAAATACCTGGAGTTTAATATGTGTTCTCAAGCAGTGTCCTCTCAGAGTCAGTGGGCAGAGCAGACAGGCTAAACCTGGTGCACAATTTACAGCACCCATGTCACATTACTGCTGTCCCCAGAGCAGAAGATTCTCAGGGACACTGTGGGGTGTACTCAATATCCATGACATGCCACAAAGCAAAAAATCATCTCACAGGTCATTAAAAACTCTCAGGATTCAGGCATTCTTTTTCTTCATATGTAGTACATTTAGTAATTTCAAGAGATTTCACATATTTCAGGATTTGATTAGTCTCTTCCTACAAAAAAAGCTGAGACCTCAGCTTTGAGCAGGTCCAGTGGCAGCACTGGAAGAGAAAATTTAGCTTCCAAAACAGCAAGTAGGTTTGCATGCCTCTAAGCTCTTGTTCCTCCCCTTTCACATGAGCTGCACTGGAAATGCCATTCACTATTCAGGTGAACCAGCTGCTAAAACACAACCAAAGAGTGGTTTCCAGAAAGATTCCTCTCTCAGGAACTATCATGGCTAGAGTCTCACTGCTCTTCCTATTCAGACAAATACAGAAATCTCTGTCCAGTCTTTAACCCTTAACTGCACATCTAGTGCTGAATACCTTTGGGCTGACAAAAATACTCAAAAGCCCTGGACTTGCTATGGTAGCACATCACTTCTCACAAGATTTGAATCTCCTCATGATGGCAGAAAAATTTGCACATTTTTAGTGCCATGATACATTGTTAAGACAACCTCATTTACTATCAGGCAGTCCTCTTTATCATGAACAGTTTCTGAATCCCTCATTTTACTTTGATTTGAAGAGCCAGGGATGTGCCCATAAATTATGCTAAAGCCACTACCTACCAAATGCTCAGATTTTTCAGCTGTCAAACTTTCATCAGTCTCGCCCTCTTTGCTTTTTAAATCAGGATATGACCACAACACCCCAGGGAATGTAAGGTGAAGATTCATGTTGGGTGGCTTAGGTGCACAAGGCAGTCTGCAAAATGCTTTCTGAGTTCTCTCTGTGGACCAGTATTTTGCAGTGCAGATGTACTGGCAGTTGCAAGCAAAAACGCTCTGTGTACTGGGCCCAGGCTTTGTCTGTGTTAGCTGTTGAATCCTTTGTGCGTGCTCTTATTCTCCATAAAATCCAGCACTGCCCCTGGCTGGATGTTCCTCAGCTCTTATGTCAACTGCCCGCCTCTTCATCTGCTCCTTCTCTGCCCACTGCAGAGCTCTGATTACAGCCAGCCTCTCTCCTTGCAGGTGGCACTGCTCTAGTAAAGCTGGCTACATGTAGGAAGTCGTGTCCCCACACGTTCGTATCTCCATCCTTAGCACTGTAACTCAGAGAGGAGTTTTGTTTACCCACACAGTGAGCAGGAACAGGCATAAGCTGAGATCTGTAACATAGGAAATAGTTTCACAAGTGCTACTGTGTGTCCTTTGCCACAGGGACAAGAGAATTCTTCGGTAATCTGTCCACACTTTTCTGGTTATCACAACTCAATTCCTCCTAATTTGGAACCTCTATGCAAAGATCTGGGACACTTAGAGACATGCAATTATAAATAGAGTTGCCCCATCTTGACCTGAGCCAAACTCCCTTGAAGGGCAAGCACAGAGCAGAACTGATGGCTCTCATCAGTCACACACACCCATTACAGCAGGGCTGTGCAGAGCAGGATGCTTCACTCCAGCCTCCTGCACCCCTGCTGAACATTATCCTTGCTAACAGACCTATTTGTAGGGAATATCTTTTCAATAGTTAAAGCCACAGCTGTAAAGGCTCCTGACCATGGAAATATATATCTGTCATGGTCTTTAATGGCCGCGGTTTTACTATCTACTCTGAGCTTTGAATTTCTTATGTACAACCCAAAATAATGTAAGTAATATACAGTTAAATATAAACTATTTTAATCAGTTTAGGAGAGTAACCAAAAAAATGTAATTATTTCTGTTTCATGCATCAACACCCTGCACAGTTAAAATGTTAAAGCCAGGTATGAACCTTTTGATAAATACTATTCTTAAAGGATTAAATTCAGTATTTATATTTATCAGTCTTGCAAAATAAGACATCAATATAAGGTTATTTTCTGTCTACCCAAAAAAATCTCATGTAGAAAAATTGTCAATTCATCTTTCTTCAAGACATTGCTCCCCCCTTTCAGTTATCCCCAGAACTCCCCTGGAGGGAAATAACACTTGAGTTCTGTCTTTTTAACTAGCCTGATTTACATAATTCTAATGATATTTAAGTGCCTTTGGCTGCACTTTCCTTTCTTTTCCTCGTTTCTTTACTCCCAAACTCTCAAGGCAGATGAAGTAACAGTTGGCAGCATCTTGCTCATTACAGCATTGCCTGTGCTGTTCTGAGTCACACCACCATGGTTGCAGCTGGCTGAGCGGCTCTCCAGTCCTCCCAATAATTCCAGTTTTCCCTTGGGAAGACACTTCTGACTAAGTGTCCTTTGCAAATGGGGGAAAAGAGCTCTTCTTTGGAGTCACATTGTTCTCCCAGGAGCAAGGGCTGCAGGAAAGCAGAGAGGTGCAGAAGATCAGGGCAGTTCTGTCTCAAGCCTGACCTCTCCACTTGGAGGAGTGATGGGCACACATCCTGTGAGCCTTTCATCTGCACAATCTATGCCAAATATAGGAAACACAGACATCACTCTGCACAACAAGGCCAGAGAAGAGAAAAATTACAACTAACACTGATAAAAAATAACAGGACTGAAGAGACGCAGAAGAGGACAGATTTTTATTTGGGAGTTGAGTTTGTAGGTTAGGGATGGGCAGACACGGAGTTGAAGAGTTCCTGCAGACAGGATGAAAGGAATCTTGTTAAAGACAAGCAAACTCTCACACTTACTAAGGGTAAAGCGTGGGGTAGCCACCACAAATTGTGTCTTTTAGGGATGAACCTATATTTCAATATCCACAGTCATCAACTCATAACTGACCTTCCTTGTTATTCAGCTTTCCTTTATTTTCCTATTTTGATTTTCTTTCCACTTTATTTTTTCTCTGTACAAAGAAAATTGAAGCATGGGAAACAGAAATAACTGCTTTTCTTTTCTTCACTGCTCCCCTGATAGTCCATATGGGAAAGGAAAAATAGAAACCATTCCTGTCAGTCCCAAAGTTGTGCCGGCAGTCAGACATATACACAATTCCTGCTCTCTGTCTTTCTAAAAAGGGTCTGGAGTCCTCACTGCACACATGGGCAGAAGATGTGGGTGACAATCCCTGACTCATGAGCCCCTGTGATCGTTTCTGAAGTGTTGCTTTCCAAATGAAAATGTGGACCGCTATTGATATTTAAACTTTTTTCAGTGCCTTGCAAAGCATCCTCAAAGTGCCTAAAAACTATTTTAATCCATGCTGTCTTCCTTTCCTTTCGTCTATGACAGCCATGTACCACCTTCTGCACTGATGCCTGGCACAGTGTTGTTGAGAGCCTCTGCTGTCACCATGATCAAGCAGAGCCCTCTCTCCATGATGGAAATCCAAGCAAACTGCATTCAGGAATACCTGAACCATTGAACTTTTTGCTTCACACAGAACAGGCATGTACAAGAAGTGCTAGCTTGCAGCAGTTCTTATCCAGGAACTTCTCAAACAAGAATACCATTAAAACAGAAAAGCTGTCAGAATCACTTAGTTCCCATGTGATCTCCTATCACCAGTCTCAGCATATACATCTGTGTTCTTAACAGCCCCCATCCTTTTTTTTTTTTGTAATGTGCATTCCCCAAGAAATATTTTGCCAAAAGCATACAATGTTATTTTTGTTAAACGAAAAGTAAAAATTTGCTGTTCCATTGCTTTCAGACAACTAATAAAAATGCTTCTTTCTAACAGAAAATGACAGTCCTTTATGTAAAAACTAATAAATGTTAAGATGAATACATTCCTTTTATAGGGCACAGTATCGTCTTCTAAAAATTTGTGAGGACTTGACTATTTTGTGTGATTACATTTAACCAATAAAATCCTTTGAAAGGCAAATCCATCTCTCTCAGAAGTTTAATGGGAACAAGACCCTTCAGGGTATTTAAGTTATTACCTTTTTGACTATTGTGAGTTTACCACTTGATTTAGAATAGATCAGTGTGGAAATATAGGAGGGTCTTTTTACATTTTAGAAGAAATCTGTACCATACTAATGTACAGTTGGTACAATAATGGCAGAATAATCTTGCAATCAACCCCATATATTAGGGTGTGACCTTGAAACCATAACTAAAACCATCAGTCACACTGTGTGCAAGAGGAGGGAGTGCTCCTTGGCACACAGACAAAATGTCCCACATCTACATCTCCCAAGTTTCTTATGCAGACTCTAAATCTCTCTACCTGCCCACTGACACATCATGATCTGCTGATCTTGTTTTCCAAAAATTAAAAGATGCAACCTTTTAATGATCTTTGCACTGCTGTATGTTCCTAGGTTAAGATGAAACCTCTGCATTACAAAAAATATTGGTTTGGTTTGGTTTGGTTAGGGTATTTTTTTTTAAATATGGTGCTCTTAACAGACAGTAATTACATCCTTGCACATCTTTGGTTATCCCTGGATCACTCACCCTGTAATCTCCATAGTTCTTATTCTAAAATAGGAGCATTCTCTCCATTCCTGCCTCCCAGAGGAACACCCTTTTTGTAATAGGAAAGGGCAAGATGCTGCCTGGGTACAGACACCACCAATCCCTGTAAATACATGAGCAATTTTAATGTCTAGAATTATAACTAACCTAGGCAAAAGTTTCAATAGTACCCTCAATAAAAACGTCAGCTCATCTCCCACCTCAAACTTTTTGCCCTCCCACTTCATACCTTCTGTTGGGAATTAACAGAAGCCATCTTCATGCCTTTCCAGCAATCCTTGAGCCTCCAGCACCCCTTGGCTTTCCCACTGTGCAGCTTGGTCAGTGCAGCACACTGCTCGTACTGAACCATCTGACCCCGCACCAGGCTCATCTTCCATCACAGCTCACACAGCTCAGAGGGAGTGATTTCTGGACCTAGAGAATATTATAACAGCAGAAACATAGCACAGGAGACCCATTCTCTGTTAAGCATCTGGTTTTGACCCAAATGGACTTCCACCTGCACAAAAAAAAAGACAAATACTCTGACACTGTACAGACCTAGTAGTATATGCCTTCAAGTATAGTCTTAAAACTTCTCAAAAAAAATGAATCTAGTTATTATTTCAGGAACTGGCTAAATTCCATCCCATCCAGCTACAATACCTCTGCATTTTCATTCAAAGACTTATTTCTCTTTCATTTCCAGTGCCCATATTTTAAGCAGCTGCAGTGGAACATGGCAGAAATGAATGCCCATTCTTAAGGATGGGAAGTGAAAAAAAGCTTTAAATCCCTGTGGGATGAATGTTACTGTGACAATGGAAGACACAGAGACATTTTTAACAACTTTCTGTTTTGTAATTAGGGAGCAGGATTTTTTACTTGCTTTTATTTCATTTTCAGAGCAGTATTGTAATAAATATCTTCCCCTGTCGCTTTTGTTCCTGGAACTGCAGCATCACACAAGCCCAGCAGGACAAAGTGTTCTTGTGAAAAACTGATTTATTCTCTCATCTCTGACAATCTAAGATGGAAGGATTAAGTGATGATCCTCTGATCTTCCTTTTCCCTTGTCTCCATGCATACACTTTGCTCTTGCTAGCTTGCTGACCAGTCTTCAAATATATTGCTTGAATGGCCCCGTTCCATTAGGGAGCTGACATCTCTCCCTTTAGAGTGTTATTAATATCAGTCCTTGAAAGCATTTAACCAATGACAATCTAACATTAGCTCACAATGGGATTTAAAGACATTACAGTTCATTAATTTATGGTTTAATGCTGCCTTCTTCCAATCTGTTGCCCTTTCTCATTACAAACGGCAAAAAAAACAAGCTATAAAGTCCACAGTATCCTGCATAAAATGCTGCATAAGGGCTTCATTTATTTGTTTACTGGTATGATTGAAACACACAAATCCTGTTCCTGTTTTGCAAGTCAATTGCAAAAGAATAAGTGCTGGTTTTCTGGCAGATACTATTTTTGCTTCATTTTTCCTCTTCTGACCATTTTTCTTCCTGCACAGTCAATTTACATATTATATTTTCCACTCCTATAAAATATCAGTAAAATATGAGAATCATAACACATTCCAATCAAGTTGAATTCAATAAATAGAATAATATTGTTTAAAACTTTTGCTAGGATCTTCCTGAGAAAAAGGATAGATTAGCAGTTACAACCAATTTAACAAATGCAGACAGAATGATGGAGAGTTCTGTCATAACCCAAGTTCTTTGCAAAATTGGATCAATTTAATCGAGCTTTAATTGTTCTAAGAAAACATAAAGAATGAAAATATGTCAAAATATCTTTCTTGGGAATCAGAACAAAATATTCATGTCTTCATCTCATGATCTGTACTTTGAAGTGTGCTTCCTGGCAAGCAGGAGGGTGGCTGTGCTGCCAAGGTCCTGGGAGCCTTGGTGGACACTGACAGCGTGTGCTGCCAGCAAGGAAAGCCAACAATTTCCTGGGCTGTGTCAGCAGCAGCAGCAGCACAGATCAAGGGAAGTGATGAAGTGCCTCTGCTATGCACATGTTGGAGCACATCTACAGGGCTGTGGCCAGGTTTGGTCTGCCAGGAAAGATGAGGAGCGAGTTCAGCAGAGGGTCACCAGGATGGCTGGGGGCTGCTTGTCCAGGGAGGAGAGGCTGAGGATGCTGTGCTTGTCCAGCTGGAGAAGCAGGGATTTCAAGAGACAGCAACAGCCTGTCCACACCTTTAGGAGAAATCCACCAGTGGGAAAGAGCCTGGCTCTTCACAATGCTGCATGCTGGGATGACAATGGGCATAAGATGGAACAACAGAAGTTCAGAATGGATATAAGGAAAAGCCTTTCTCCATGAGTCAAGCAGCAGAAGAGGCTGTGCTGCCTCCATCCTCTGAGGTTTGCAAGGCTCAGCTGTGTCCCAGTCCAACCCCATAGCTGACCCTGACTGGAGGAGGTGGAACTGAACCTGTGCTTCTTTCCAGTCCCAGTTGTCCTGTAATACTATAAACTTAACTGACTTCTGCTCCCAAATCCTTTTATAGACATCCTACTGATGAGACTCTGGGGAAGCAAGGCCTGTCACTGAGACTAAATTTATCTCATAAAGCAGTGAGATAGTACAGCATTTCAAGATCAGAAAAAGGGTGGGTCTATCCTTGACTACAAAGTGTCCTTTTTCTCCTAATTTCTTCATTAAGTCTTGTGTATAATTGTTCTACTAAAGCTTTAGATATCAAAACTCTCTCCTTTTACCAATTCTGCAGTATTTGAATTCAGGAGTTAATAACCTTGTATTATGAAAGTTAACAAGGAAAACCAGAGATTATTGTATGATCTGACTGTAACCTCATGATATATGAATATGTTAATATAGGCATTAGCAATGACAGTCATAGGATCAGAGACAGAACATGATCCCTGAATTAAGATGCTTACTTGAACACAGCCAAGAGTTTTTTGCCTGGTATTAAAGCCTGGTATAAAAAACCCTCATGAATCAATGTTACTTATATATATTTTTAAAACATATTTTGCATCTAAGTAAGCCCCTAATTGATATAAATCACTCCTGCCAAAACTAAATAAAGATAATATTTTGCCTGCAGGAATGAGTTTATTCAGCAAGACTTAGAAGTGAAAAAAATACGGGTGGTGACATGGAACATTTGTGTAACTCTCTCCCATTCATAAAGTGTCAACTCTGCTCAATCCTCATGTTGCTCCACAAGGAATCAATGACATGCACAGCTTAATGGGAAGGGTTTTTTCCTAATAAAAACAGCAGAAAATGTGTGTGGGCAGCTTGGAGCAATCTCTCATGTCTTCCAGTACCTTAACAAGAATGGACTCTAGCACAGCTTTCATTGCCCTCATTGCTGTTTTTTCTTGCTGTTTATTGTCTCCTCTTCTGATTGAAACACACAGGTGTAATGAATAATTTATAATATTACACATTTACTCTTACAGAAAATGCAGACCATCAACATGTCTATATCAGTGATAAAAATGGGTAAGCAGATCCACTAAAAAGAGATAAATTGCAAATGCTTACAAAGCTTCACCAAAATCATCAGCCATCCATCCTTCATAACTGTCCTGTGCTGCTCATCACAGACCACTAATGCTTTAAGAGCCAAAGCTCTCAGATCCATCACTGTGGATGCTGTGACCAGGCCAATTTCCTTTGAAGTCTATGAATATAGCAAATGTGAGACAGTAAAAGGGGAACTTCTTTTCTACCTTTTTTTTTTTTTTTTTTTTTTTTTGTAAAGGCCTGTCTGTCCAGAGAAGCCTGGGAAGACACTACAATTAGGGTACTAAGTATATCAGGCTGTCTTTGTCTTGCCCCCTAACAGCTTTACAGCATATGGATTTGTTTCTTCATGAGTGACTCTGAAGGATGTTTTCTACGAAAAAGAGATGGCTGCAGAAGAACAGGAATTAGAGAATTAGGTTTCTATGCATATGCATAATCAGTATTCCTCAGTATTCATCTCGCATCAGACACTAGAAAACTAATGTGGTTTTCTTAGACAGAAGTATTTTTTTAAACTTGAAACCAATTACTGATTAAGCAGTAGATAGGAAAATGGCCCAGTAAATTGATCATTTTTAATCGGATGCAGGCTAGAGACGTATGGATTATTCAAGCTTAGTTGATGCTTCTCTTGAAAATAAAATGCAAAGTTGGTTACATATCCAGAGTAGAAAAGGTTCGTTGCTGACAAAAGATTTTTCCTTGCAGTGTTGTTCAATAAATACTCAATCAATTTCTCCCCGTAAAAGTGAATCCAGAGCACTGGAAATAGGAAATTAAATCTTATTTTAAGTTGCTGACTCAGATCTGAGGAGTTTGGTACTGATTCAGCCATTGCTACCAATCTAATTTTGCACACATAATGCTACCACAAAAAAGAAACATTACCTTTGTCATTGTTTTTTTAAAATGTCAAAGAATTAATATTTTGCATTGTTATACTACCTTCTTTTCAAAAAGAACTTAGTGTTGGCAAAGACAAATACAATAAAGCTCATATCTTCTTTCAAGATTAGGTATCATGCAAGGAGAAATACTAAAGAATACTCGTGGGCTTGTTGAAGGTTATTTAAGGTGTCTGTAGCAAAGTAAGGAACAGCACTCACACATTCTGATTTCCCCACCCTGTGCTTTTCCTACCAGGTCATCCTGACTGAAATTTTGTTATCTCTGCTTCTGTGCAATCTGGAAAACATTCAATGCAGAAATTCTCTGCTTCACAGAAGGAAGGAGAAAATCTCTGCTTCACAGAGAAACAGACACTGGGATGTTCCAGTAAAAAAGTCAACACAGTGTAGCCATCTGCCTCCATCCTCCCAGTGCTACAAAAGCAGCAAAGTCTACAATCCTTCTGCTGCCTTCCCAGTTCAGGAGTTCAGACTTCTCTGCTCCTGTTGCAGTGAGATTACTGACCATGTGTTCCCTAACATGCCATACGTTACATGAATTAATAATTAAATGGAAAAAAAAATAGTCACTCATTTAAGTTACTAAAGAATCAAAAGTAAAAAAAATAGATGAAGTAGAAAAAGTCAACAGTGACTAAAGTGAGTATGAAGAGGATTTAGGACCAAGTTTCTTTTCATCTGGTGTTGATTGTGTACCAATGCTGGTACACAAGCAGCATTGACTTAAATGCTCTTAGATGCATTAACAAATCTACATGCAAGATGGAACAGAGTTAAAGGTGATAATTATTTTCCAGCCTTGGCCTCATGATAGTATCTTGCTATCACCACAGCACTGCATGATTTCTTCATCTCCCCTGAGATGGAACATTAAGATTGAAAGGTCCAGTACCACTTTCAGGACTCTTATTCTTCTGAAGCATTTTTACAAGAGGAAATGTGAACAATCTGCCACCAAGGAAGATCAGGTACCACAGCAAAACCAGAACTTCATGGTCAGGTGCAGATGAAAATCTCGAAGCAGATGCCTAAAGGAATACACACAAGTTCATTTTAAATACAACGTTTACTGGTTTTTATGCTGCATTTATGCATCTGGAGAAATGCATAATATGATAGCAAAGGATATTTACTATTATCATAATTCTTCTTTAAAGGAAACTGCAAGATTTTAACCACCTTTGGAGTCCCAAATAGAATATCTCAAAACTTTCTCCTAGAATGAAGTACTAATCTGTAGAGCTCCCTAGGCTTTTTGGTTTAAAATTAAGGTACAGCAATTACCTTTCATGAGAATTTTCCTTTCATGAGTTAGAATAACAATTATGAATCATCAGGTAGAATGTGGTTTATACAATTGCTATTATCAATGAGGATATCATTTCCATAACCACAGAGGAAACATACCACTACTTTCAAGAACAAATTACCAATGTGTAAGTATAAAATTAATTAAAATATGAAAATATTGACATTTTAAAAATACAATAAATTATTTCATATTTCTAGAACTTTGGATGATGGTTTGCCTTTTTGTTGTGATGCAGAAAGATTCTGACTGTCAGATTGCCCCTTCTGATGGGTCATTTTTTCTCTAATGATTTCTGTATAAATTGTGAGTATGAAATCCCCATGTGGGGTCTATGTACATGAACCCAGAGGTGTTTTGTTAAGAGTGGACATCAGAGAGGTGCTGCAAGGGGCAGGGTCCACACAGAGACAGAGATTAACATCTAAAAGTGCCTGATAGTGTGTTGCACTATTGAAACAGCTTCTGAATGTGTAGTTCAAATTATTCACATTATGTATTTCACATAAATTGTCCTTTGAATACATGTTATTAATAAATTGACAAACCACTTCCATCTTACTTGGTTTAAATAATTTGAAATTACCTGTTCTTCTCCCTATCATATATACTTTTCCCTAACATATATACTATCATGCCACTGCAACACTGTGTCCCTTCAAACCTCATTTTATCCTGAAGCAGCTTTTTTACTCAATGTTTTGTTTCACCAGAATGTTTCTAATAATACTTTTTTTTTTACAATGCATGAAAAAAAAAACCAGTGGAAAAGCTGAACCATGAACACAGAATTTTATGCCATAATGACTCAATTCAAAGGTAAATTAAAACAAAGATTTGATGACAATATTTTGGCATAAGTGTAATTCTTATCTAGAAAATTCATCTAAGTGAATAACACTTCAAAATTATTTCATGCACTAGCGTGCGTTTGGCTTGAAATACTTCTTACTTTGCCTTCAATGAATAAAATTGCAGTAACATCGTTTGGCTACTGGTGGCTTTATGATTTGACTGAGGAACCCAAATTTAGTGTGACAGCTAAGAGGAACTGGGTCTCCTCCCCCCTCACTTATGTTCTCTCCCACTTGCAAGCACTGATCACTCAATCCTCTGTTTGTAAAATAGTTATATTCTGAAGAGGAAATCTGAACTCTTTGATTTTTTCCTAATGAGTTTAACTCCCTGAAGCAGCTCATTGTAGAATACTGAGAGACTCAGTAACAAGCTGAATGAGGCTGGTAGGAACTAATGAGACTTGCAGGAACTGATCTAGTTCTGCCTCCAATTCTTAATTCTCTTTATTTCTTGAAGTTTGGGAAACTTGCTCAGTCCATTCCTACCTCAAAGGTAGCAGCTGAAATAATATTTTCCTCATTTCTACAGATATGGGCGGACTGCAGAAACTTGCTAAATTATGATTTTGCTGAGGTTTGGATTAAACTTAATTGCAACTGTACATATAAAGACTTAAGTGAACTGTCACTAAATGGATTAAAATGTATTAGTATAGTTTAAATGCTAAATTCCAAATTACAACAATTGGATTGAAATTTGGGAATATTTAAGAGAAAACATATAACTTGTTTCAATTAATGCTCCTTCCAATGATAATTTCGGAATTAAATGTTTGCCTCTGAGTTCTCATTTTGTTGCCCCTTCTTTCATTTCTTTCCAGGTTCTTCCAGATCGTTATCCCACCCATGCACTCTCTTTCCTAGTTCTACACTGGGCCATATTCCAAGTCTCTGTCCCTGCCTCTGAGATGCTCAGGGACTGTGCTAACTGTACCAGAGAAAATCCAGGGCCAACAGTCCACACGCAAAAGAAGAGCTCGCTTCATTTCACCAGTGCAGAAATCACAGGGTTTTTAGCAATCATCCCAGGACACTGCAACTGCTGCCCAAAGAATAGGAAACCTACTTGTCACAGAACTACCATTTTCTGCTCAGACTGCCAGGCACAGATCTGCAGCCTTCTTTCCCTCAGGAAAACATATTGGAGGATGTACATTTAAAGAAACAGGCCAGATTTCCCTGTGCATGCCCTATGAGAACAGAAACAAATGACAGGCATGATTTCTACCTCCCCCAGAAAGGATTAGAGAGGAGCAGTTTTGTGCCATTTCCCAGATTAACATGGAGGAATATCAGCTCTGACTGGAGTGCTAACACCATGCCTGAAGCAGAACAGGTTACCAACCCTGTGACTCTTAGCTCTGGCCAAGGAAACATGCAGGGAATGATTCACCATCCTTTCAGAAAGTCACTGTGCTGCAAAAAAATTAAATCCCAACAGAAGTCACTCAGTGTGTAAGTCTCACACTTCCTGGACATATAGGGCTCAGTTTCACCCTCATTAATAGTTTTCTCTCATTTGATTAAAGGGGTATCTGGTGTTAGCTGCCCTTAAGCCACAATTAAAAAGCATTTTACATTTAGTCAGTTATTTGATAACATGGAGAATTTTTCTCTGTTAAGGGACCTATTCATAAAAATCTAATACATAACAAAGCCTGACTTAATTTGTCTTTATGGAAGGGTACACTTTTTATTCAACCTTTAATCAGAGGATATAAAAACATCTTACAAGAGCAGATGAGAATTATTATGCACTACCAGAATTTGGAGGAGCTCAGGTGTGGGGTCTGTAAAGATTTTTTTCAGTGTCATGTTTCAAGTCAGTGGAAAAGCAGAGACTAAATGAAGGTCTCCTGACACTCAGGACCTTTGCATTAGCTATTGTATTAAAGCACTTCTCTGTTCCCTTTGTGTTCTGCAACTTGGAACAGAAAAAGGAATAAGGCAAACAGTCACCTTCCTGGGGTCTGACAGGTTACCACGGCTCATCTGAACCACACTGTGTATTTACCCTTATTCTGCCCTCAATATGAGGAATCTGATCCAGTTTAAAATTCCTTCAATGCTCACTAAACTAAATAAAATTTACTTTATGATTGCCATGTGCTTAGAGCAAACTCATAAATAGTACTGAAATCTGGCAGTGTGTGGTATCTTGGTAAACCACTTTCTTGATAACTTAGCTACCTGATAAACCCTATCTTTTGATGAGGTATATCTCACTCTGCTCAAGACCTAAAAAACCTTAACAAACTACTGAAAATACTTATATTTACTGATTACTGACTTATCTGTAAGTGGCCACTATTTTAATCACTGATCTGATGTCTTTCCAAAACACAATATGCATTTATAATGTACATATTATAAGTATATAGTGTACATAAAAATATAACGTGTCCTGTGCCCATCATCATATCACGGAAATGGGAAGCCCCAGATCTTTTATGCTCCTTCATCTTGCAGCCTTGCAGAGGGTAAAAATCAAGGAAGATATACAACAAAAATATTTGAATCTTCAAAATACTTATGTAGCAGACAAGGCATGAAAGCAGATTTCCCCTCCTGCCTCCCTAATTCATTCAATTTTGCCTTCTGGAATCTGCTGTACTTTCTGTACTAGAGAATATCGAGAGCTATTTTCTAGCTGGTCCATTTCAATCTGTAATATAAAATACCTATTACCCACAGTGTCAGACTATAGAGGACTCTCCAGGGAAAATCCTGTTTCTTGAGCTACAGACTGGACAAGGAACTAGAGCACACATTACAGTGGCTAGAGCAGACAGACTGAACAGGATAAAGGTCTCTGTCCTCATATTTATGTCAGGATGAGTTGGACTATTTCAGCTACATGATACTCTCTATGAGCAAACACAAACACAAACAGATGCCAAAACAAAACACATTTCTGTTTGTGCAATAACAGCAGATGGAGGATTGTCATGGAGCCTGCAAGGTAGGGCATTCATTTAATATAGATTCATACTTGCTGATCATGCTCATGCTTACTTCATATCACCTCATCTGGTGTTTCTCTTACCCTAGTTTTTTGCTTGGAATCATAAAAGTGAATATTTTAATGTGCTAATCTTCTAGAGACAAGCACAGACAGAATAGTTTCCCATCACTTTAATTATTGGATAGCACACTGTCTGGAGCTCTCAACAGCCACAGTTTCTATTTATTGGAAAACCTTTAACTCTCTGTGAGGAGGATCATTATCTGATACTCTGCAAGTGAAGTGTTTGATGAGAACATGATTAATCAGGAAGTATTCTGAACAGCTCAGCTCTTGGTGACAGGCCCATAATCAAAGAGGCAATAAGAATGTGCACTAAAGCAATTTTGTGATTAACATATACATGATTCTGGCCACTGCTGTATGCAAAGCAAAGTGTTGAGGACAAGTGGACAGAAAATGAACAAAATGTCTTATTTCCATAATTTTTCAAATGGAACCTGAACTGAGCAGGAATAAAGCTGCAATAACCCTGTGCCTTCAGCCGACGAGAACAGTAAATGCAAAATCTAGTAAGTAACATATTTCCTTTTCTTAATTCCAAAACTACTGGCACTCATTCATTTTCTCATAGCCTAGAATATGTCATGCAGTCAGATTTCAAAAGAAGCTTTATATTTAGCTGGAAGAAAAGCTGGGCCAGGCATGGCAAAAAGACATTGATTAGTATCAGCCTGCCAAAAAGATTCTGTAAAGATCTTGCCAAATGAAAACATCCCCCCCTTACCCCCATCTTCTCTGCTAGCCTGATAGTTTTTCTGTTACCTGTTTTCTTTGTTCATTTTCATCAATTAATTAAGGTGGCAGTTCGTCTTGCAGTCTTCTGGGCAGCCTAACCAAGAACCGTGACAGAGCTGTGATTCTGTTCACCCGTTGGGGACAGCTGAAAGAAGGAAAATATTACTGAAGGAAAGAAGGAAAATATTACTGAAGGAAAGAAAGAAAATAAGCTCACATCCAAAGCCTTCTTTCATATATAAAGGAAGCAGGCAAATGACTAAGACCTAAAAGTCTTAAATTCTTTTGTTTCTTTCAAACTCCTGCATTCCTTATCATATTTAAAACACTTGCTACAATATTTCAGCAAAATTTAAAAAACGCGATCACTAAGCTCATCAAAATACCTGAAGGTACGAAGGAGTTGTTGCAAGGTTCAGCTGGGGTATTAATTTTTACACTGCCACACTAAATAACATACTTTAATCCTTCTTCACTGGCAGAAAAACTACCTTAGGATCTAAGAATATGCACATAAGCAGCAAGCTGTGAAGTAGTGTCCTGTAAGTTTGTACCTCAAGTAAAACCACAGTAACTATGCTCTGTGCCATATTCTAAGAAGGGGAACTTTGGATATATGTGTTAGGGATGCTTCCAATCTTGAATTAGTAGGTCTATGCCTACAGGCAAAAGTAACTCAAAAATTATTTGAGACAGATCCTCCATTGCTGCAATCTTGGTACTACCCTTCACACTGGCAAGGAGTAGTTATACAATACAACAGCACTTTTCAGCCACTTTGTCTTCATTTTGCAGAGATGTAAATAACTGCAAAGGTGCAGAGTTATGGAGAATCTGGCACTTAATAAATATTAATTAGCAAAGAATTACACTGCCCCGTTGTGGTGCTAAGCATTATCATTCCCACTTAATAAATGGTGCTGCAGTCACAGAACAAGGTTAATTTACTAGTTCACAATAGCACCAGACAATGAATAGAATTCAATAGCACCAGAGCCAGGAATAGAATACAGGTGCCTCACAGCTACTTGTTAGTCCTGTGAGCCCCACGGCTGTACTTTTTTTGTGTTTGCCTTTCTTACTGCGACCATTCCCCAAAACAGCTAAAATTACGTTATATTGCTGTCTCTTTACCTGGGGAAAATATGTGAAGATTCTCTGCAGCAAAAAGCTGTCAATGTCACAACACAACACAATCAGCCAGGGATGGTTTCCCCTGGGACAAAAGGCATGACAACCAACAAGTTAAATGAGCAGCTCAAAGGGATATTTTTCTTGACAAAAGGTTGGGTTAAAAATAAGTAATGTCATGTTAATTGTGGTATTTCCATTGACTGTCCAACATTAAAAGGCTTAAGAACACACCCTGCACAGTCTAGTGATTGAAATATATTATAAATTGTAGACAAAATTCGAAGGATTGAAAGAGTTGATGCTGCACCAAGAAACTTTGATATTTTGATGAATCTTAAATTTTTGTGACTTGCAATGCCAAGCAAGCTCTTCTGTGCTCTGGCCAGAAATACTTAGGGTAAGGGAAACAAATAAAAATAAAAGCAACTTCTCAGGAAAAAAAGGTGTCAAATACTCTCAGTATTTGACAATATCTGTCACATCAAGACACAGATAAAAGGGACACTGAAAATGAAAGGTTTAGGAGCAGAATAAAACTACACAACTCCTCTTTAATCTCCTCCAAAGACCAAATAACATTTCTATTTCAGAGATGCCTTATGTCAATTTAAAGACTCCATTTTAGCAGACTGAAAATTACCTGACTAGAATTCCATCATCAGAAATCTCTGTTAATTTGAAAAGCATAAGTACAAGACACTGGGGGTTTCAGATTTTGTTTGACAAAGTTCATAGTCACACTTCTGTATTACAAGATAGCTGATGCAAAAACTTGAAAGTTCAGATGAAGGACACACAGTCTACCAACAAATACAGGAGTTAGTCCAATACTTCTGGAATTAGCAAGAGAACACTATTCTGAACACAAGTTATCACTGAAGAGATAACTGTTTTCTGATAACTGCTAAATGGTCAAAATTCAGTGATTTGGGGACACCTCAAAGTATCCAGCTGTCCATATCTAGCATGAACTGCTAGGGAAGCCAAGAACTAAATGAGTAGCTGAAGCCAGGTGGTAATGCAAATATCAGTTTGGTGGTCTACGAGTACTTTCTCTATTCCTGCAGCAAACAGAAAAGGTAATTAAATATAACACTAGGCTGTAGTGAAACAGTCAGGTGAAGGAAGAAAATCAAATATGAAACAACAGTATTTTATATACTATCAGCAGTTGTCTAAAAGAAAACTCTGCCACGATTTTGGACAAAATCATAGTGACAGATCTGAACATTCATTTGCATTACCAAACCACTACAATCTAAAATTAAATATATTAAGACCAAACTATTTCACTTAATATATGATTGCTTCAGCTCCACTTAGATTTGAGTAATAAACTATCCCCAGTATGAAGAAAATCTTAAGCAAATTGAGGTGAAGCAGAACTGACATGGATTGAAAGCTGTCGAGGTGGCAGGACCCAGAGGGTGGTGATCAGAGGCACCAAGTTGAGTTTGAGGCCAGTAGCCAGTGGTGTACCCCAGTGGTCAATGCTGGGGCAAAACAACCTGACATCTTCAAGCATCTGGACAGCATAGGGGGCAATGGGCACAAACTGAGACACAGGGAATTCTGCCTGTTTTTTCAGACAAAAACCCAGTTTTTTCCTGTGAGGGTGACCACACTGGCACAGGTTACTCAGGGGCTGTGGAGTCACCATCCTTGGGCACATTGAAAAGCCTCCTGGAATTGTCCCTGAACAACTGCCTCTAGGTAAATCTGCTTGAGTAGGGGGTTGGATCAGGTGATTTCAGAGGTCCTTTCTAAAATCACCATTCTGTGATTCTATGAAATATAAAAACGTCAGTCCCAATATTACTACTATTCCTGTCACAATTAGCACAGAAAATGGCAATGAGTGAAAAGCTATCACTCGACTCCTCAAAAACATCAAGTAAGAATATGCAACAGAGGCTTCATATTTCCATCATTTGCACGTTAATTCCTATATCTGAAAGGAATATAGTACAATGTAGAAGTGTTTCAATATTGGTGACCTGTAACAGCCTCTAAGGGT
The DNA here is from genome assembly GCA_013397075.1 of Rhabdornis inornatus. Lineage (NCBI taxonomy): Eukaryota > Metazoa > Chordata > Aves > Passeriformes > Rhabdornithidae > Rhabdornis > Rhabdornis inornatus. Next base: position 1,584,190 of record VWZS01001621.1, on the reverse strand, counting down.
GCTCCACTTCCTGGGGATAGCTGGGACTTGGCAGACAAACAAGAACCCAACTTTTATACAAGCGGAAACCCCCACTGCTCTACCTTCAGCTTGGAACTGCCCTGCTTTCCAGTCAGCCACAAAACTGGGGCATACTGAGCTTTAGTATGCTGTGCTGCATTCATCTTACACTGAATTTCTGTTGTCACAAAAGGCATACTGCAACTTTGTCTGATACCACTGAAAAACCCTTCTCTTGACCTCAGCCTGCAATGAACAGGCACTAAAATTATGAAATTGACATCTGGAAGACAATAAAAATAGTCAGATTTGGGGGACCCTTGGCATGTTGTTTAAACTCCTCAGTTTTATCTGTCTAAACAAATAAGCAAACAGACTACATCGAAGCTTTATTTATATGGGATTCCCAGACAAGTCATTAGAGGAAATATTTGGTTGTTTCATGACAGTATTCAAAAGCTAAATGTCAGCTGAAGTATCAAAATTTCTTTGTTGATCACTTAGGCAGTTTTAGAACATGATGAAAAAAAGCAAATAATCCCCAACATTGCTTTCACTTGTAAAATTCCTGTAACGAGTCAATAAACATTCATCTGAAAAGAAGTAGGGGACACATTAAAACTTCAACTAGACAGTTCTTTAAACAAGCAGAAACTGCAGTAGGAAAGATTAAGTTAACACTGGGGGTGCAACTCAGCACTCAAACAAAAACACACTTCCACTGTTTTTGTCCCAGGCATTCAAGTGTTCCTTTCATCCAAGTGACTGAATACTGGATCTGCTCTGTACCTTATTCAGCTCTCACCTCAAACAACCTCTGTGATATATCTCCTGTGTCTCCATTTGCTTCTTGTATCTGACAGTGCAAAAATACAGCGATGTTATTCTGTGAAAGGTCTTTCATGCAAAATGTATCTCAAAGCAGTGCTCAAACTTAAATTAAACATTGTATTACAATATAGAAGAAAGATGTTATGCTGCCAACTTAGTCTGAAAAGTGGTAAGAAAAACTGTATGAGGAACCTGCATGTTTACTCTGTCTCATTAGCTATACTAAAAGTGTTCAGTTTACCAATAAAAGTGTCCATTATTCCCTTACAACACTGCTCTACTAAATGCCCTTAAAATTAGCTTGATCAATGCACTGCATTGGTTCTTTGCTCATCTTTCCAGCATTTCGTTTTGCAAACTCCCTGCTAATATCCTTTTGAGAGCTTTTGATCCTGGATTCATCCAAAGGTTAATGACACTTTAATGGGGACTGCGTGTTTCTCCAAGCTGATGGCCATCACTGACATTTTGACTCAAATTCTCTACTGCTCTGTATCTTTGTAATTAGTGTTCCTGAACAAATAAGATGCAACATGAGAAAATAAAAATGGTTGTGCTTTAAACTCTGCAAGAAGAGTGCAAATGCCCATGTAGAGAAAAATAATTTTATATCAGAAAGCAGTATTATGTCTTATTTTGTAACTACATAAGTGCCAGGACTAAAATTTTGAGAGCAATACTTTAGTGTGTAAAACAACATCAGCACATTCACAGAGTCATAATACAGAAGAAGAGTCTGGGCTGCCACCTTTTCAAATACTATAAACCACTATGGGTTTCACAATTGCAGTCTGACAGCTTTCCTGTGTAACTAATGCACAAAAAGCCTCTAGGATTATTATTCATTCGATGCACTTCTTTCTCTTCCTTTACTAAAGATATTAAAACCCAAACATTGGTTGCAGACCATGTGGGAAAAAAAAAAAAAAAAAAAAAGACAGTCCCTGCCTGCACCCAGAAGCAGAAAGAAGCAGATGGTGAGCTCAGTATTAATGGCTCATAGCAGGAGAAATTCCCATTGGCACAGAGGGGTCCGTGACATTGTAAAGAGCACATGGCACTTCATAAAGGCAGTGCTGAGCAACACAGCAGTGTCCTTCCCACTGTGCTTAGAGGAAATGCACCAGCATCAGCATTTCCCCAAAGCACATTTCCCCAAGGGAGATGCATCCAGACAGTGGTTTAGATATAAAACCCTTGTGTTCCCCAGTTCATGATCCCATTTCTCATTTATTGCTTCAGTTGTGTGAATGAAGGAATGTGTCCTTTTCTTCCCCTAAATAACCTTGTAGGAATGTGTCCTTTTCTTCCCATGAATAACCTAGACTTAGAATCTCAACAAATGCTAAGCAGTGATCTATGGCCCTGGATGAATGATGTATTTTACACCAGCATTTTATCCAAAAACAAATGGAGAACTGTAAAGTCAACATTACAGTCTAACACTATGATCACCTAGAGAAACATAGCAAACAATGGGAATAAATGCTACACAAAACAATGTATGTAACAATGCACTTTTGGAAATATTGAGGAATGCATTCAGTGCCAGTAGCAACATTGCTTCCCCTGAAAAATGAACTTGGCAATTCTACTTGCTGTTAATAAAAGCAGACACTTCTCAACAGAATATACATTTTTAATATTGAATTAGTAGTGACAGGGCCTCCTTACCTACCTACTCACATGTCAAGGAAAGGAACAATAATGCTGTCCCCCCGCTTCTTCACTCTTAAGTTCTGTATTACACATACTCAATATCAAAATATTATAAGCCTCTTCGCCTACCTGGTCTAAATGTTGTAATATCACTAACAAAATGTAAAATTGGTTATGTATTTCTGAATTTAACTGATGGCACCAGTGTTACACAAGTATTATGACTAAACGTGGTGAGAGACCATAAAGAAAAGAAAGGGAATTTTATTTCAGTCAAAATTAATTTCACTCAGTAACTGTCCTTCTCTCATGGTTTTAACTCATTCATTCTTTTACGATCATTCTTTCATATCCATATATTCATAAGCACTAAGTAACCTGGCCATAATGGACAAGGACCGTGTTTCTCAAGATCTCATAATATCTTCTAGGGCCTTCTTACACTGGAGATTATGCTCAAGTATTTGGATGTGCCTTTTTGTACCTTTGGCTTAAGGACTTTCAACATTAAGACTGATAATGACTGTGAAGCACTCTCTTCTCATACTGTCCTACCTGTCTGATGATTTACTTCCTATCTTTTTGTCTCCGTATCTGGGTGTTTTTATAGCTCTAATGCCCTCTTCCTGCCATATTTTCTTTAGATTAAAATAGTCTAGCAAGAATACTTAAAGATGAGGCAGAGACTTTTTTTGAAAGGTCCTATGAAAGGACCCTTGCAGAGCACAATAAACACACACCAGCTAATTACACATTGCTACAGCTCAGGACTAGCACGTGAGTCAGAAGATGTCAGGAGTAGAGAGATCCTCCCACTGCACTTTCTGATTTGGCAGTAATTGGAAATGGCAGTTTTTATGCTGATGCAGTCCCCAGCACCAGGGCCAGATGCACTGAACACTTGTAGCTCTGAGACCACCTGCCAGGGACAATGTAGAAGTATCATTTGCTGAGCATGGCAAGGGACCTGTTTGGTAAGATGCACTTCCTGCATGACAGGTTCACTGCACCATGTTCCCTAAAGCACTAAATAACATCACGATCTTCGAGTCTACTATTAATTTTTCATGCAGATTGTAAATTTGTGTCTGATCGTGCAAGTGTGTGAACACTATGAGTAAGTGTGAATAAAACCAGAGCTGAGCTGCAAGGACTGGCATGAACTGGGAATAAATCCATCTTAGCCCTACATGACAATATAAATACTTCTCCAGTCCCATATATGGTGAGAAGACACTAGACACCATTTCCTCTCACAATCCACGCATCCTAGATGATTTTATGAAGCACAGGAAGAGACGTGCTTGCCTACAATCTGTCACAGTAAACCATGTTACTTAAGTCTCTTCCTACTTGCACCACAAAAAACTGTACATTTCAAAACAAGCTGATTCATCAAAAGCTTTACAGACCTAAGCACATAAGCAGAAGAGTAGCTAAGAAAAATACAGAAGTCAGAAAAGAAAAAGATACACATTTCTGTCAAAATCATTGAACCAGACACAGTGTTGGTGCAGAAGGCAGCACTCAAACAGCAAAATCTGCAAAGCGAAAGTTTCACCTGCAGGAAGTTATCGTCAGTTCTGTTATGACACTAAAACCAACAGAAAGCCACATCTTTACAAACAGGAACTATAAAAATACTAAATGCCCAGAAATTACTTTATTTACAGAAAAGCAGCAATTGTATTATCTGGATCTGCCTAGATCTCATTCTATAGGAAGATAATGTAAGAAGACAAAAGGCTTTCAAACTGAAGAATGGATAGTTTATCTGAAACAAACATAAATAACCAAGCTTTTAAGTTGCAAAAATTCTAAGTGACCACATCAGCCAGAATGAAAATGAAACAGTTTTCAAAAAAAATCCCTCCTCTTCTCATTATGACCTCTGGAGAGATCCTTGCTTGTAGGAATCACTTTGGAGAGCCCTCTGGCTTTCTGGATTGCACCAAACTCTGCCAGTCTCCTCTGATCCCAAGGAGGTTCATCTGGTTGTCTCTGGGTCCTGCTCGTGCTCCCTGTCACAGTGAGCTGCAGACTCCCAGGCTGCACTGGATGTCCTCCTGCCACACCTGGAACCTTCTCTCCAAAACAACACCTATCCTCTGCTGTCCTTTCCAATGGCTCTCCTTTTCCAGCTACTCCATGTAGGGACACAGCTCACAACTGAGAACGTGCACACCAAACACATACCATCTGTCACATTTGGGAATTTAATTTGTGTAGGCATTGACCTGAGACAAGCTCTGTAGGCAAGAACTGAGCTACGTGCAATCTCTCTGCCTGAGCTGAGAGCAGCAGACAAATTTGCTTCCTCTGAGCCACTTCCTTCAAATCTCACAGCAAACACAACAACACATTTTCTGCACATCTTCTATTCTACAATGGGGTGAATTATTTTCGGCACAAGTGAGCACCATAGGCTTTGATGGAAGCAGCTGGGGCCAGATCCCCCCATCCCCTCTACATAGGTGAAGTTATGCCACAATCACACTAAAAATATCAGTGCATTCCTCAATGATCACACAATGGAGATGATGGTGCTTGATCCTGTGACAGGCACCCATCTACTGGTGCCCTGAGAGAATTCCTATGGCATGGCTTGACAACCAGTCTTCTCACACAACCAAATCTGCACCCATCACCCAAACTGCAGCTTGTAGGATGGCTTTCACATCATCCATCCCTTGTGTGATGGGGGTGGGAGGAGCAGACAGCACAGTTGACTCTCGTCTTCTGAGGAGCCCCTGAGGAGACTGGTGAGAGGAAGGGAGATTGATTGCTCTGGTATGAGAAATCTGGTCTGCATCAGGGAAGCTTCTCACACTGCCCTGCAGTGAGAATGTTTGTGCTCTAGTTCAGTTTGAATTCCCTCTATCTTATTCAGTTCCAACTGCTCCCCATCAAGTGATTAATTCAGTAGAGGGAGCAAAATGAGGAAAAAAAAGCCCTGCTGCACCAAATCACAGAAAATCCTGAAAAGGAAGTAAAAACAATCCTCCAGATTTAGGAGTCAAACTTGTAGCCCTGAGCAAAACACCTGTTATGAATTTCCTGTGCCTAAAGGGTGAATGATGCTAACTTTTCTGGAGAGTTTAGATAAGGAAGCCAGTTCTTTTTCAGAAAATTGTAGCTGGGATACACCTAAATAGTTCTTAAATTAGAAGACCAAACCTTTGGCACACTCTCTTCTAGCCTGTGGACCTACTTGAGCTGAACTGCTTTCAAATTCTAGTTGGCCAAATATTCTAATTCAATTCTATTGTATACTCTGTATCTAAGGGTGCATGAGTTTAAATCTGTTTGTAGACAGAATTTCCCCCTTTTGAAGGGGGTCATACCAATATTTCATAGTGTAGAACTGAATTACAAATGGCATCTTCTATTATCTGTCTGATTTCTGCATGGGACTTCTTCTGCATTTGTCTTTTGCAAACAATCTGGGTATCTTCACGTGAATCAAAGCTTTTTCAACAACTATGGGCATAAGGTTTTTCCCCCACTCTTAAAAAAAAATTGCAGTAGCAAAACAGCATAGCTTTATTACGTATTTAAGAGCTCAGAAAATTAGTAAGAGATACCTCAGGTTTGATTGTGATAAGCTATGTGTAAATTTTGTAAGTAATTGGAATTTTCTATAATAATCTTTCTGGCTGACTAAGCATCTGTGAATATGGAGCCACAAAATTCTACAGCAAACCAAGTGCCTCCTTTTTGATAAACACATAATTGCCATGTCAGGTGACAAATGTGGCAGCTATATTGATATTACAGCCAGAACTGGTATGAATGCCCCTGCAGCCAAAACTGCTTTTCTCTTGGTACCCTTTATATTGATCAGGATCCCAAGGAAAGTCTTAGACACTGTACTTCTGGCAATGAAAAATTACAGACTTGTTTAGCAATTTCTTAAAACTCCAGTGAATTGTCAGTACAGAAATCAGGCAGGTGGCTTGGCTACCCAGTTCTCATTAAATTGCCCTCTGGCACATGTAAGTGCTCTGAGAGAATTTTGTTTTAATATGCTTTATATGCTTTATTAAAGCCATTCAGAAATATTGAATGCATAAGTAATTTTTCACTGAGGGACATTCATGTGGCAGCCCCAAGACATGGGCTAATTATTTTTTCCTTGAATATTTTTTAAATAATATCTGGCTTCAACAATGAAAGAGTAATATTTTGTCATCACTCAGACTCATGTTATTGGATCTGCTGCATCTTTAGAGGACACATACAACATAAACAACACATACAATCTTTCTTATTCATTTAAATGAACCAACCCTTCTAAGTTATTATTCATCTGCAATTTCCAAACTAATCATGAATAAGAAAAAGTGTTGAATTAGATACAAAAAGATAACTCCCTCAATCGAAATTTTAAAGATTATAGTCAAGGTAATATTTTTTTATTTCCATGCTGCTTCTTTATGAAACAGTTATATCACTATCTCAAAATAGTAAAATATCAGAGATGGAGGAGATAGGGAGAGGACTATGTCCCCAGTACATCCATGTGGGTGTGTTTGCTATTTTCAGCCCAGATTTGGACTTTCAAAAGTCTAACATAACAATATTTTTTTGGTTTTTTCCATATCATTAATTGGGACCTGTTAGAAGAATTCTAGTGATATTGTTTATAAATGTTCCACTCGAAGGAAGACTGGATATTATAACTTCAAAGATTAATAAAGCCTCAGTATAAAATGTCACTGCTCATTTTCAAAATTAATTATATTTGATGTGGAGAAAGGAGAAATGTGAAGTCACAGAAAGTGTGCCAATTCAAGTGACTGCAGCACACAGAAATGAATTGCCAGTTTAAAAGCCCTGAAAAATTTCAGTGTTTCAGAAAGGTCATCTATTTTTTTTTTCTGCTAGTGCATGGGCAGTTTGCCTGACTTATGCAGTAGAGAAAAAGCAGGTTATATTTTACAGTGTGAGAACCATATGATGAAAGGAATAACCATTTAGCACATCTGCCAAGAAGAAAAGCCAGAAGGAAACATTTCCATGATCTATTTCATATACTTCTCCGCAATTATATTTTTTTTAACAGGTGCACTCTAGGACAGAAATGTTCTGTCAATTCACTGTAGATTAAAATCAATAAATCAAGCACACCAGAAATTCTCTTCTGCTTGCTTTGTAGATTGTAAGGAACCATATAGATACATCTGAGTCTTTGCTGCCCCTCTCTCAAATATGTTTTGTTATTCTTCATAAACGAAACTGTGAATGTGTTTTGTACTTACTCAACAGAAGCATGTCAGGGTAGACCAAGACTGCCAGAAAGTTTATTGTGCAGAACTGTGTAATTTTAACTTCACAACAGCTAAATGAAACACTGCATACCCTACCCATCCTGATGGCCCTTCAGGCCCTTGGCAGAGACATCACAGAAACCATCTCAATGGAACCCTCTTCTGCCTTTCCATATCCTTTATGATGCAAACTTTGAAGAATTAGTTTCTATACAAATTTCTAGATATTTCTACTTTTTCCCAGTGGAGTGTGAGAAACATGAAATCAATGAACTATTATTATTATTATATCTGGAAACTGATTCTGGTAAACATTTTTCTGTCTGACTTCCGTTCCTCTAAAAAGAAGTTCCATTAGACATTCACTTCCCAGTTCCTATTTTCACATTATTGGCACTAATCTCTCAATCCTATCCAGTCTTGTAAAGCAGAAATACCAGTTGATAGATCTAAGCAAGCAGCCCTTAGAAAAAACAAAACTGGAAGGCTTCCAAAACCTGAAAGGATTTGTTTGTCAAAGAGACATTTGAACTAAGTAACATTCAATCAACCACTCAGGTGAAATTTGGGTTGGAAGTAAGAAGAATTTTTTAAATCCTGCAGAAACAACAGCTATTCAGACAGTGCTCACTCTTAGCTTCACAAAGCACACACAATTTGACACATAGATGGACCTCCTCAAAGTTTGCCATGCATTGTCTTCCTTTCCCGTGTCCAAATTCATTACCACCTACAGGTTTCTCCCCACCCACATCTCCAGTTGTGTGCAGCATGTCTGTCTCAGCTCCATCATGTTAGCTTTTCTCCTCGACACAGGGAATACTTACCTTATCTGAACTTTCTTGAGAACCACAGCCAAGTGTTCTTTCATGTACAACTTGACAAGGTGCCCTGAAAACTCCATAGAGAAACAGTTCTAGAAAATTTACACATTCCTCTGCTTTTAGATGTCTCAAAAAAATTTCACGTACAAATCCTGCAATTAGTTGATTTGACATAAAATGTAACTTTAGGTGTATATGTAACATATAAACATTAATGTTGTCCTGCTCTCACATAGGGAGCACTAAAAGCCCCAGAGAATACCTCCTTTCAGCATGACTCTGGTAAGAGTAGCCAGAAGATGTACTTGATCTCTGTCTGGTCAACTGATGCATTTATTATGCATCCCTGTGAACTACAGAAAGATCTCAAAATTACAGCTTGGTGGGGTTGACACAGGCATTGTTTGCAAACAAGGTGCTCTGCTGGACCTTGTTTATAAATAAGGTGAAGGTTGAGGCACACAGGTGTGTGAAGGGTGAGAGCTGCCTTGCCTGCAGAGACCACGAGAAGGTGGAGTTCAGGATCCTGAGAGGAGAGACTGGAAAGAAACAAGATCACAGCCCTGGACTAAAAGGAAATACAGAGAAGGTGAACACAAGGATAGGTAACCAGGCAGGAATAGAGAAACACTGGCCCAAGCATGCAGAGGCAGACAGAAAAGCCAAAGTCCACAGGATGCTGAACCCAGTGAAGTCTTTTACAAGTGTCTAAGTGGCAATAAATGTAGCAAATAAGTTTGGGGTCCAAAACTGCTCAGTGTGGATGATGGGGTAGAGTGCACTCTCAGCGAATTTGCTGATGACACAAAGAGGGAGAAGCGGCTGATAAGCCAGAGGATTGTGCTGCTATTCAGAGGCATCTCAACAGGGAAATGGCTGACAGGAATCTGATGGAAACAGAGACAACAGAGGAAAGTGTCCAGTCCTGCACTGGAGGTGGAATAACCCCATGCACCAGCACAGGTTATGCAGCTGAAAACAGCTTTGCAGAAAAGGATCTGAGTTTCCTGGTGGACAGACACTTAACAGGAGACAGCAATGCCCCCTTGAAACCAAGAATGACAGATCTACATCTGCATTAGATCTGGTTTTTCCTACATTTTCGGATGTATCTGTTATTTGCTTAACAAGATCACAGCCCTGGTAGAACAACATATTACTTACACTTTTAAGAATAGAGGTAATGGAAAAAAAAGCAGTCAGTCAGAAGAAAAGAAAGGCAACCTGACAATACCTAATCCTTCCTTTGTTTCATATCAATGTTCTTTTTATTTTATTACATTGTGCAATTTCTAACTTTTTAAACTACATGACTCAGAAAACATTTAAATTATGAACACTGCAAGGGAAAAGCTTTACTAATAAAAACAGAATACCAGTGACTTTCAAAACAATTAACTTGAAAAGGTCAGAAATATTTTGGCACTACCCCACTATTGTAAGTTACTTAACAGAGCCTTTGTCTACAATCCAGACTGCTGGAATCAACATTGCTACTTTCTGACTTCTCTTCAATTCACTCACTAAAAATTTCTAGGCTACTTCAGAAAAAAACAATTTTGTAACAAGAACAGAGAAAATGCATCAGGTATATGTAGGTAATGACATTTATAGTATTGCTGGTCTTTCTACACTTCATTAAATTTTCACCTTTATGTTGTCTCAGATGGAAGAGGATCAATTCAGACATGGAGAAAATAAACTGGCCTCTGTTTTGCAGTTACTACAGATGCTTTACATCCTCCAAAATCTGAAAACAAAGCTGTTGCAGTCTAAATAACATAGATGAAAGTGACATTTGCTCAGAGGACAGCTATTTATTATGTTACAAATGCAAAAATCAGGGGGATTAAAAGACAAAAGGTTAATATGAAAATTCCCAATCTCAAAAATGGCACATTAAAAGGCATCCAAGAAAAACTAAAATCAGATTATCGAACCTTTCTTATCACATCACTCTGGTACATGAAGAATTCCCATTCTTAAGCTTAGGGTTGAAAAAGGGTCTGTCCAACTGAGAAAACATGCTGGGACTGTCCTATATACAGAGACTGAAAGAAAAACTGTATTTAATTATCGTTTTAGCTCCCATCCAGGCATAATCTTATGTATTATCTTTGATTACAAGATTCCTAGCGTAGAAATATATTTATTTTTGCTTAGAGGTATTTATCTCTAAGCTTTATCTTCATTTCACAACGGAAGCAACCTTGCAAGCATCTTTGACACTTGAAGTGGAATATACAGCAAAAAAAATCCTTATTAGTATCCCAAACAAAGCAGTTGAAAAGACATCCAGAAAAAGAACTTCAATAAAAACTTGGCTTCACCCAGGATATTCCTGTTGAATTAATGAAGCCAGGTTTTCACCCATTCATACATCAGAAAATACAATATCTGCATATGACCATGCCCAGGAATATCTTGTTTGCCATATGAGATAACAGGAAATATTGTGTGCAGAATGTGGGATTTTCATGTATAAGTTACAACTTCTGAAGAATCTAACTAGGCTGCTTTCCTCCGATATTTATGAGTGTCTCTGATATCCTCAAGTGGAAGATACCAAGAAACACAGAGCAGAATTCTGCTAACACAGTGTATATGTATATATTTGCTGATTATGTATATATTGTGCACAATATTGTTACAATATATGCTAATAAAAAAAAATGATTCTATTTTAAACCAGTGACGATGACCAACAAGTAGAATAGAATAAATGGATTCTATTAAAAAATTCTTTCTTCAATTCCTATTTAAAATTTATTTCTTCCAGAGAAAGTAAATCTGGGCATTTTAACCCTATCAATAGTACACTGCTGTTACAATTACACTGACTCAATGCATTTGGGCTCTGAAAAAAGAAATTGTCTTAAACTGGGTTTAATTTGAAATATACACATCACTGCTGTATCAGAAGCAGTTTATAAAACTGCCATCAGGGATGCTACCTAACAGTTGCTTCTTTTTAAACAATCTCACATACTCAATTATTATATTCTCTAAGGCCAGAGCTCATGCCAAGCATTTTTATATAGAAATATAATCCATACCTTTGATTTAATTTGGAAAGTAAATATAATCTGTTTAAAATTAGCAGGATTGGTTCTCAGGGTTTTTTGTTTTGTTTTTTTGGTTGGTTGGTTCATTGGTTTTGTTTGGGTTTGTTTTTTGACATGAACAATGCAAATAGATTACTCTTCTGAAAAGAACAGACTTAGAAAATTTAATCATGTGACAGTGCTAGCTAGAATCAAGCACAAGCAGAACTTATGCAACCTTTATAGCACATAAATCCATTTTGAGCTACAAAGCTACTATAGTCCATGTGTTTATTCCTCTTGAACTTGAAATCACAGATCTGTGCAGCCCAAGTAATGCATATAGTTGTGTTCTGACTCAAATTTATAGATCATTTTCCTAGAGACTCTGAAAATGGACCTAGAGAATGACAAACATATCCTACTTTCTTCATCTGAAAGCTACACACACAGCTTTACTCCATGGCACACTAATATCCAAGTAACAGGGTTATTACAGAACCTGGGAGTTGTAACAAATGACTTGATGATTCTCAGAGACAGGGAAGTTAATCATCAACAGCTCTGTATTAACATCAGTGCATTAACAAACAAGAACAAATAAAACTCTGAAAAAACTGGCCCTTGCTATCGCTGAGGATAAAAAAAATTCTGATATAAATATAGATCCACTTAAGGATTTCTGCAAATTCTTAGGTCATTGGTGTATTCTGCATTCTTTGCATCTGCAGCCCCCCTGCTGCCCAGCTCTTTTCCTGTAGTGCTCAGAGCTGGTTTTTGTGCCTGGCCAAGCTGCAGAGAGCAGAACAAGCCCAGCCAAGGGAAGTGCAGCTGTGTTCAGCATGTGCAAGGCCTAATTGCACATCTCCTTGGCTAAACAGACAACTTTCTAGCTTTAAATTACTAACTGCATCAGGAAGAGGGTTTATTCCATTTACCTACTTGCAAATGTAATCATTTCATACCTTCTATATATTTCAGAATAATTGCACAAAACATACAGTCCCCAGAAATGGAGAGAAATCTGCATCACTGGCACTTCTGCAGCTCGTGATTTTGCTTCTCACCAAAGTGCATTCCAAATGATTACCCAATCAATGTCAGCACAGTATGCATTTTTTTCATAACTTGCTGTTATTTACATCATGCATTATTAACAAAATTTAAAATACCCCCGTGTTTCTCCTTTCAAACATTGTCTATTTTTAGGGCCATATTTCCTCCAAAGTTCACAATAGAGACTGGAGGCTGAATAAGACAACGTAGTAATAAAGTTTCAGGTCATTGCCATAAATTGTTTATCATTCACATTCTGAGCTGCACAACAGAAAGAATTTATGCATCAATTATTCAGCCTTCACAGCATCTGTGTCAAAATTAGAGGTAAATGTAAATTTGCCTTAATTAGTGCAGAGTATTACAGCAAGCCTCTCCATATGTATGTTTTCTCTGCTTAGACTTCGTCGGGCATTTCACCAGTATCTTTCATTACTAGGGTGCCAAATATCATCCAGTAACTAAATATGGGAATCCTAAGTGGTTTTGCCCACTGCTTTGCTTGCATTTTCTATTTCATAGATGCTAATATCAACAACAGAACTGAAGATTAGACTGGCAGACATCATGAGTGACAACACCTACCTTTTCAGAATTCTCCACCTTTAGCAGTCAGGGTCTCAGTCTTCTATTTTTTGCAGCTGTGGGTTAACAGAAAAAAAAATTGTCTTTTTTCATGCAAGTATCTCATTGAACACACTTTAAAATAAGAAGCATAAAATTATTACCCTATATATAGCTGTGTTTACTTCTCTAAAAATTTCCAAAAACTGCACTTATTATTTACACTGACTAAATTTAAAATCCTGATTTTTTAAATCTAATTACTTTACTTGCAGAAGTTTGTAATAATGGTTTATTATCACATCACAGCAGCATGGACTTGTAGCCTTTATATTCAGTAACCTACAAAAATCTCTTTCTGAAATGCAAATTAAGTAAGGGAAGTAGTAATTTGTCACGTTTCATAATTCAATGAAAATTTTGAAGTATTTACAAAAAACTTGTCTCCTGCTGCAGGTCTTTGAGCCTGGAAAACTTTAAAGGTTGATGAAAACAATAAGGTATTAAGTTTTGAGGAAAAAAACCTAACATACTACAAAAAAAATCTAACATAATGGAAAATGTTAGGCAATTTAAAGAGACGGTTCATTATCAGTGCTCCTAATAATTATTCCACATTTCTTATTTTGTTTCTTTCTTAACTAAATTAGTAGTTCACTGTTCATTTTTACTTACTGCCTAATGAGGTCTATTCTTCCCTTGCAGCCAAAAAAAATGAAAGTCCTTTAGAGGTCTTATCAAAATATGTACCTTTTCAACTTTTAGCATACATACAAGCTTACGATAGAGGTAAAAAGAAGCCAGGCTTTTCAATTTAGTGTAATAAATAAACTTTTGGTCCTTATAACTGTCCAACAAAATTATCTCTCTTCTGAAACTGCTATTTTATACTTATTAATGAAGTTTATTTGAGATTTCTTTGAATAAGCTAAAATCCTTTAAAGCATTGATATATTTTCATTGCATGTGCATACGGTTCCCAAAACCCTAAGCCAAGCTTCTTGTAGGTGTTCCTACAAGGGCAAAATAAACTTTTAAGAACATAGAACCTTTTAAGAACTCGGGGAGTTCTTTGAAAATACATAGATATCACACAAAGCCTTCCCTTTTCCCTTCAGTAATCTCACAAAATGCCATTATCACCATTTATTTATTAATGTGTTGTTTCTTTAGTTATCCGTCAAAAATAAATGCAATTGCAATTGCATTCATCTATTGCAATTGCATCTGATCTATAGATCAGAGCAATTGCTCTGACTACCATTACAGGAAAAAACAAGTACACTGGAAAGTTTTAAAATTAAATTCCAAATGGTAGTTTAAAGAAAATTCCTTAAATTCTGAAATGCTTGCTAAAGAGTTCTGTGTTTCTTTTTACATGATCAGTTTAAGTTTTAGCTGAGAGGAGACAGGAAGAAGATAGTTAGTGCTGGAACATTGACTCCAACTCAAATAGCGAGATGAGTGCGTATGTTAATACTGTCAAAGACAAAAAATTTGTGAAGTGGAAGGAAAGAAGCAGCTCCATGAGTCTATGTAGACAGTAGCTTTAGATAATGATCCAAGAATTTAGCATTTCTGGCTCAGGGAAGCAAAAAAATATGCAAGGAGGAATGTCAGAACTGTTTAAATCTTTTCTCTCCGATGCATTATGTTCAGTACACAAGGAAATTTAGGGCAATACCCCTGTGGCCAGGAGTATCAGCAAGCATAAAAAACACTGCACACCCCCAAGCATGCTCATCAGCTGCATCATTCAGCTAAACTCTAAAGCAATCTAATGTGGAAATATCTACAATTAATGTGTGATCGAGCTACACAAATTGTAAAACCAATCTGGCTCTATACAATGTCTTTAGTTGGCTGGTGCCTGTCCATGGATACAGACCATAATTTTTACTACCTGCCTACTCTTCAGGACTGTACTGGGGACTGTGTTATGCAAGTCTTCATCAGTAACAATTCTTTCTAGGCTGGCTGCCATCAAAAAGAGCTTTAAAAGCAAGGTAGATCTCCTAAATGACCTTTTTTTTCTGAAACACGAGGGCTTACAATGAGCTGCTGTGGTTACAGAGCAGGAGAAGCCACCACTAACATTGTTCTCAACAAATGTGCTATGATGATTAAGCAACTTTTCAAGCCTATTTTTGAAAGACCTTTCAGACTGTAAAGGTCTTGCTTAGACCTGCACAGGCAGGCCTCAGTGTGTGTCCTTGGTTAAGGAGGATACTCTTTGTGCTTTAAAATATCTGATAGGTTCCTTCCTCTCCAAGTCTTCCCCAGGATGAACAATCCCAGCTGATTCAGCATGGCCGATTTTTCAATCCCTTAATCTTCTTCATGGCCTTTCCCTGGATTCATTCCAAGTCCACATTTTTCTTGTACTGTTGAGCCCAGAACTGAATACAGCATTTCAGATGTGCCCTCAGCCAGTGCTGAGTAGAGGGGAATAATCACTTTTCCTGACCTGCTGGGAATAATTTCCTGATGCAGCCTAAAACAAATGCTAACATTTGTTGCTGATTCCTTCAGCTTATCATCCAGCAGGACCCCCAGGTCTTTTTTTGCCAAGCTCTTTTTCAGCCACTTGGTTTCCAGTGCTGCTCTAGTGCGAGGGGTTGTTCCTCCCCAAGTGCAGACCTTGGCACTTCCCTCTGTTGAACTCCACCAGATTCCTGGCAGCCCATTCTCTGGGCTGTCAGGGTCCCTTAGAATATCAGGGTGTAAAACTGAGGTGCACTCTGTCCCCATCATCCAAACCTTCCATGAAAATGCCAAACAGAATTCGTCCTGCTGGTTCTGGGGTACACCACCAGTGACTGGACTCCACCTGGACTGTGTGCTGCTGCTGAAAAACCTTTAAATCAGTAGCTCAGCTAATTTTCACTCCACTCCACTGTCCACTTACTTTGTAAGTTTGACTTGAGGATGCATTTCAGACTCTGCCAAAAGATCAGATCAAGATAAACAGCATTCACAGCTCTCCTCCCAGCTCCTGAGCCAGTCAGCCTTGCAGGCTGTCAGGCTGATTGACAAAGTCCTTTTGTAATTGAATGCCAACTCCCAATCACCTTCTGTCTTTAATATGTTTAGAAATCGTTTCCCTGATTATCAGCCCCATAGATTCCCTTCCTCTGAAGCAAGGCTGGCCAGTTTGTAGCTCCCAAGATCCTCTTCCTCGAGGATAAGAATGACATTTGCCTTTTTCCAGCTCTTAGGAATCTCCCCCAAACACAATGACTTCTCAAAACCAATTAAGAGTGACCTTGCAATGACATCAACCAATTCTGTCAGCACTTGCTGTCAGGTCTGCTTGTGAACTTGTGTATGTCCAGTTTGTTTAAATCTTCCCTAAACCTACTCTCCTTTACCAAAGGTAAGTCTTCCTTGCCCCAAACTTTCCCACTGGTCTGAGAGGCCAGTGAGAGATACCAGTCTCCCTCAACACATTCCCATTTTAAATGCAGGAAGGTGTGGCTGTGTTGATCCTGTCAAAGATGACTGAAGACACCAGTACTCACAGTAGGTGCCTGAATTAACCTTGGATGAGGACTTTGCTAATCCTGCTTTACGCCAGATCAATCTGAATGACGAATACAATGATCAGAAACTGCAACACAGCCTCAGAGAATCTTCTGGAATACACTCACTGCAATACTATTTGAGTGCATGAGACTAAGGGAGGAAAATTGATTAGCAGTTTCATTTCTTCTGGACTGAGGTTACAATCAGGAATTAAACCCTCAGTGTTTAATAGTGCAGAGAGAATTATCGTGCTCAAATTACGTTACCCCCGTGGGCTCCCCACTTATGCTACAGAAAGGACTATTACTAAAAGAAGAATCTTGTCTTTGTCAGGAATGTAACATAGCATGCTTTGCAGAAGAGTTATATGACTTAAATAAAAATTAAATAAGTAATTAAAACTTGGGGAAAATAAAGAGCATGTCAGATCTCAGGACCCTTCTGTGGCAAACAGGTTTTGCCTAAGGGAAAAAAACCCACACCAAATTATTCCTTCTATAGGTTTTTCTGGTTTGCAGCAGAATTTTTTTTTCATGCTCTCAGAAAAATCATAACATTATTCAAATAGTGAGCATCCAAACAATTAGAAACAGGGATAATAATGGAGCATGCTGAAAAGTTTTGTCTTACAAGGATCCACCATCAAGGCAAAACAGGTCATAAATGACAGGTAGCAAACAAAAAGAAAACTTCTTATCTGTACTACCTTATCCTTGGAAGACTAACAGAAAAATGAAGTACAAACATAGAGAAAGATTCTGTTAGATTAAAAATATAACATTCATTAAATATCCTTGAGTCCTCCCTTAGAATTTATTTCCTAGAGATAGTTGTTACATGTAAACAGACTTGAGAAAGTCCATTTTTCAAAGGGCACTTTGACTTCAGATCTCTTCACAGGACACAACACTACTTGTTAAGCTCATCTGCTAAGATGTCATTTTTCTTTCAAGGACAAACAAAGCAAACAGTACCTCCCCCATGGCTATGATATGTTAATTAACCTATCATTTCTAGAATATAATAGCTTGTCAGCAGAAATTGTGAACTGACTTCAATAAGTTTCCCCATTCCAGATGATAAGTATCTTTAATTAGTATTTAAGCACTACTAGGTAGCCATATTTGGATGGTTCAAACTGCTTTTATTAGGCTTGATAGCCATTAGGAGTTTAAAAAGAGCATCTTACATTAAACTTTGTCTTCAAGACATATTCTCAAAAGAGCAACTAGCAAGTTCCTGCTGGCCATCTTAATAGTAATTTTTTTCAAGTGCATCTACAATTAGGACTTCAGTGTAGTGTAGGTGTGTTTAATCTAGAGTTACACTGAATGGAGATGTAATCAGGCTAGAATGACTTCCACTTTAGTGTGGTTAGATGCTGTTTCCCTCCCTGGTGTATTGAAACCATCTGAAATATGCCTGACTACAGTCCACTGTAGTACTGGAAACAGACCACTGAGAAATGGATACACATGATGAACAGGACTTTTCCTACAGCTTTACCATCTTCCAGCAGTTATGGACTAAGGCACTATTAAAGCAAAATTCAATTAATTTATAATTACCCAGCAATAATGATTATGTTTTCTTTTTCTCTGAACATCTGTCATGCAATGTTTTCATCCTCACTGAGCATTAGTGAAACACCTGCTTCACTGAGCTGTGATGCTGTGGGGAATCATTGTCCAACAGGGGTTTAATATGTGCTGAAATGGGAATGAGTATCTGTGCCTTTAATTAACAAGGAAAAATGTAATAACACCAAAATCCTCTAACACCTCTAAGAAGCTGAAACATAAACTTAAGTTCTCTCTCAAACTGAGCTGAACCACTTGAAGCCATTTCAAAACAAGGATCAAGACCAGTTATGAGGGGTTTCATATCTGAAAGAGTGCACTACCATTGATCTTCAGGACTCAGAATTCCTCCTCCTCTTTGTCTTTGACACATTTCATTTCCTATAAAATCGGGATCCAAGCATATTGGAGTAGTTAAAGTGCTTGTGCTTTTACTTGTCACATGGACTTCAATCTGCATTTCCCATCCTCATTCCTCGTATATAAATTCTACCTTGATTTTACAAGAAATTGTCAATTACTTGGATTGAAAATAGATAGAATGTACATGACCACATTTAGAAAACTGTAATATTTTGCTTAACAAAAAACTTACTAAACTATTACTGTTAATAAATGGTGACACAGTATGAACTCAAACATGAAGTTCTTATGTTTCCCATATTTTAAGGCTTGTTTTACACACTAGTAGCTGAAAGCTGAGTTAGTCCTGGCCCAATCTAAATGATGTCAAGGCAGCTGCACATAGATATCACCACCTGGTGACATTTTCGTGAGTAATGTTTAGGACCATTAGCATTGTTCAGAATATATGTGCTCAAATTAGGCACATTTCCCAGCCATTACAGCCTTATCAGTGTCAGCTTCTGGAGACCAACACGGCTCCTGAAAAATGGAGAAATAAAGAGAAAACCATAGTATGCATAAATGACAATGCAGTTGAATAAATGATAATGGAAAAGTAGTGTATCAACCTGAATATGAGAGACTGTTATAACTTCAGTCAAGAAATCAGCAAGCTGCAGTAGATGGTTACAACCACACCTAGAGGGACAGCTCAGCTCCTGTTCCTTTATTCCCTTTCTGGAGTGACACTACTGAACACCAGATTTTTACTGTAAACCTGTCCATACATGCAAAAATCCAAGGGCCTCATTAAACACACTGCTAGATTTCAACTACCATTTCAGATACCATGGTGTCTAAGTGCAGTCTCCATCAAGAGACTACAATTTTAGCATTATGTATGCATAGGCTATTGATACAACATTTGGAAAACAAATTTCTGGGATTTCTTCTCTAACAAGAGTACATGGAACAGTACTGGATGTGAGGGTTTTATTGTACAGCAAAGCAAACTGCTACCTCAGTTGTGTTTAGTACCTGTCCCCTAAACTCGGGTGAAGATTAAACTAATTTTGACCTCCAAGCAATTAAATTCTCCAAGGGGTAACTTTCTGGGTTTCACTAATTGGCATCTTTTAATTCTGCTGAGCCAGAGAAGGACTTTTGTAACTTTTCTCAGCTATATTACCACACTGCAATAATAGCGGCAGATAGTGTGTGGCTGGTGCTAATGGAGACAAGGCTTTGCAGGAATGCTAGAATCCCAGCAATTATCCTAAGCTAAACTTTGTATCTAGTTCAAAATTTTGAGACTTGCAGTTCAGGTTTCCCTAGGGCCTCATGTATCTAATTTAATGAAGAAGAAAAATTTACACTGGTTTCAAAATAATTGAGCAGGCTCCAGTTTTGGTAAGATCAAAATATAAAACTATAGGGATCTTGGAACCAAAAGAAATTGGGGTAAATGGTTAAAAAACATTCACGCTGGTATCTGCACATTTAGAGTGATCACCACTGTTTCGAAATACCGGGACAATAAGGGAAAAAAATCCTAAAATCAGTGACTTAAATTTTCTCATAAAAGGACTCAGTCTGCCCTAACAATATTCTCTCAAAGTACGAAGTCTAAAAATAACATAGACAGAATGATATATACACACATTCTAGAACATGACATAATAATATAAATATACCATAAACAATCTTAAGTCAGTGATGGCTAAACCAGAAAACTGTCACTATGAATTTGGGAATTACGTGTTTGGGGAAAAGCATTGCTAATTATTTTATCTCTTAATAAGGCTATGAGGGAAAAAACTGACAGAGAACTGATTGGGTTTCTTGCCCTAAACCCTCAGAAAGAGCTATTACAGTCTAAGAGTGTAGGGGCTGGTAACTAAAACAGCCATGACATGTCATACTGAAGAGCAGAATAAATACATAAGACAACACAACTATCGAGAGAAGAGCAGATGCACAACCATCTCAATATTAAAACCCTAATAATCAAAAAATACATACCCATAAAGTACCTTATTTTTTCCTGATGTCTTACTATAATTGCACTCCACTGGGGCTGGGCTGGCATTCCTACACGTTAGATCAAGAAAACTGAGGCTCTTCAATTCCTAAGGGCACTTCAGCACAGTATAAAGGAAACACTCTAAGCTTATTTCTTTTTTGTTATGGAGTTCATGAGGTATAAAGAAATACAAAGCAAGCAGAAAGTTGAGAAAACTGGAATACATTAGGGAACAGCACATTACAAACATAAATGTGTTAGAGGCAATTAACTTTTCTCTTTCTTGATCTGTTTATTCCTATTAAGTCGACATTTTATTACAAAGAATCAATGAATGAAGTAAGAAATCAGTCCTTTCTCAGAAGTGATGGAAGGAATGACTATATAAAAAGCATACTCAGAAGAATAATTGTTTAAAATATTTTGGAAAAGATCTCTAGAGAAGACTACGTTATTTTCTTGTACTGGCCAATGAGTAAAGCTGGTGAAAATTTTTGGACATGTTTAGATTACACTGAGCAGTCCTGTCCTTGACCATTCACAGCACCGCCCTCCGCTCATATCTAGTTTGAAATTTTCTGGTGCAAACTATAAGACTTACAGGACTCTCAAAAGAGACAAAATCTGAACAGCTTAATTCCAAACCAAGTCAAGATTACAGTCATTATGACACCTGAGCTGTGTATATTTATCAGTATTTATAGGAGCTTTGGTTAGGATTCAATGAAAACTTTGCAATGATGAAACGCAGGTTATTTGCACATGTCTAGGGCCTTCTGATACCAAAAGTATCAAAAGCCTGATATTCAAAAGTCTGTTCTAGCTATTGCAGTTTTAAAAAATACATACATATCACAAAGAGACAAAGAAACACAAAGAAAACTGCAAAGAAAAAAAAATTAGAAATTTTACTAGAGTATAAGACAAAGGATACTGCCCTTTAAGGGACAGAAGACTCTAATTGCTGGCAGAAATTAAATCCTTGGAGTGGTCCAAAACTTGCAAAGAAAACCATGAAGAAAACTACACTCATTATCATAAGAAGCTGCGGTTAAACAACTTTATTTCCATACCTAAAAATTTTTTGTAGATATTTTTCCTGGTATTCAGATTAACCTTTTCTTGTGTGTAGCCTATATAGATCAGAAATGCATACAAGAACAATCTTCCCAGATGCTGTTGAAAAATGTTACAGCATGAAACAAATACTTTGTCATCAGTCAGAAAATCACCATTTTTCCCACAAAGCTCTCAGATAATTTGAACTACCCTGTGGACTAAGTTTTTCTTGTCTATGAAAAAATTGCCAGAATAAAATGCTTCAGCTAAATTTTTGAGACGTCTCAGTAGCAAGAGAATTGTAAGGAATGCTTCCATCAGCACACTCCCCTGGAATCGAAAGCACATCCTCAGGAAAACATGGATTCCAACAGGCTCTGATAAAAGGTTTGTTGCCTTCCATTGCAAACAGATACATCATTAAATGGTACTACTGCTGAAAATAAGGATCACTCATCTAAGCATTTTTCAATTGTAATTCCTGGAAAAACATTTTCTCTAACTGCAAGCATGCTAGAGATACTTAACTTCAGTATTGACATGATAATCTGATGATTCTCTCAGGCATCCATTCCAGAGCACTAATAATAATGTATACAGAAAGACAAAGGATTTATGGAATTTAGAACATCCTTGTCTGCTTGTGTATATATTACTATATTGTCATACACAAATAGAAGCTCGACCTATGTGAGGAATTCTGAGAAAGCATTACATCGGCAAGGTAAAATTCCTCAGAAAAGTAGCAATAATATGAAAACATGGGTATAGTGCACTTCTCTGATATATACTCAGAAAACTGAATCCTCCCTAGACAGAATCTGAAAACTCCAGATCAGAATTTTCACTAAAATCAATATAAGCATTTTTGTTCAATAATATGTTCTTAAGTGATTTGTGAGGCTCAACTACTCTTTGAATCTGTTTCCAATAGTAAAATGTAGTTCACATTCTTGATTACTCAGTCACTGAGTGTGTGCCGTGATAAACAAGTGGCAGACTTCAAACTAAAACTGTTGGTCATGGATACTGTCCTTTAATAAAAACATCCCAGTTAGAATGGACAGTGATTTCACAAATCATTTGCTAGCCATGCTGCTGTGCAGTAAACACTGATACACTCTGTACTTCCTATGACTTGAAAATGATTAATTAACAAGACACATCAATGTATTGCCTTATGCATAAACAGCTGTTCCTACACTTTCCAGATGGATATACTTAAAGTTCTATCATTCATGTTATATACCACCCACAAGTGGTTATCTGAAAACCTCAAGATGCAAAAATACTAGATACTCTAAGAGAACATCAAGGTAATTTTTTAGTAAGATTTAAAAAGTCTTGAGACTGTATTTCATATAGTTGTTCTGACAGGCAGCCTGCACACTAAAGAGTCTGTCCAGTTCCACAGATGCAAATTAATGCTGATTCCTCACAGATAAGCAGCAACTTAGATGAGCTGTGAAACCAACAGGGGAAAACCAAATTACAATCCTGTGTATTTCCACTCTGGCATTCTCAGTACTCTTTCATGCAGTTCTACTCTTGGGAATTCAATAAGCTTTCTATTTTTCATTGTTTGTGCTAGGGCTAAATGATCTACTGTTTCTGGAAAAGCTTTACTCTTCCTAGAAACCTTTCTGTCTATTGTTTTGGGATTAAGAAGTCTGAACAAAAAGGATTTTTTAAATTTTTTTTTTCTTTTCTTCTGAGAACCTAACATTTAAAAATGTGATATATATAGAAAATTTGATGAAAAAATCAGATGTGTTGATAATATCTTCGCATTTAGTTTTCTGTTTTCAGGTTTTGTACACATGCAGGGATTTTTTGAGATATAAAGGCATAGAGCAGAAGACCACTCTATGTATAAGCAGAGACAGGGAGGCAATCAGTTGGAAACAAAAGAAGTTGGCAACAGCAGTAGAAAAACTTTCTGGAGATGTTATTGCATAAATGAAGAGAGTAATGGACACTGTTGTGCCTTGTACTAGCAGCATGCTTAGGAAACTTATTTTTTTACTACTTCCTTTCAATCAGACAACACTATTGCCTTGTTTCTAAATTCTAAAATTAATTCAAGCTGGATAAAAGAGACTTAGGCAAAAGAGTGGCAATGTTAAGAGAAAAAATTGTATCACATGGAATTAGCCCTAACTAGTTCCTGTGGACTGCATACGTCTGCTGTCAGGAGGGGTCACCACTCTCTCTCAGATAGCAATAAGAGACAGAAGGGTTTTCAGAGACTTAAAGCTTACTTTCAGGATCAAATTGTTGGCAAGAGCTAACAGTAGTAAGCTACTTGCTACAGGAGAAAATTCAAAAACTACCTTGTGGATTTGTATGCCAGCAAGACCAATTACAGCTACTTTAGGAATAAAATATCAGACTCTTATCAGTAAAGAATTATATTATTTTCTTTTTTTCAAACACTATGCGAGGCTTTACCAAAAGAAAACTCTCCAAGAGAAACTATGAAGAAGGAGAAACATCAACACTGCACTGAGGAAACCCAGACTGTCTTACTACAGAGGCAGCACAGCAGAGCACCTGTATGAACATGATGCATCTATCAGAAAGGAACAGGACGTTCTGGAACCAGTGTCCATCCAGCATGAAGTCACAACAAAATAATGTCTGTCTGCTAAATGAATTCTCAAGGGCCAGCCCAAGAAGAGAAGAACAAGACAACCTCTAGTTAATTACAAGACCGGCACACCTTTTTTATCAAGCCAAACATTACCTTGGTTGCATCTTCTTGAGGCTTCTTCAGATGCTTCAACAGATTTTATCCCTTGGTATAAGATACATAACTGTCTGTGTGTGCACCTTAAGAATGAAAAAGGGCATGAGTAAGTTCTAGATATTTCACCAAAAGGTGAGAAAAGCCTGTTATTCCAATGGCTCCTTCAGTTATTCTCCTACTCAATTTTAAAAGCACAGGATAGACATTCCTGCTTACTGCTAAAATTATCATTGACTAATACATACCAGACCAATCAGCACAGAAATGAACCTGTTTCAATTCACAGTTAAATAGATTTAGTATACACATGGTCAGTTATTAACTTATTTAAATTATTAAGGAATGAGAGCACAAAAAGTATACAAGATAATTTCTTAAATCACTGTGCTGTTTCAGAACCAAAGATGTAAATATACTATCAATGACAAAAGTCATCAACATGTAGGGGAAATCTGAGATAAATTACTGGATCTGACTTCTGAAACTTGGATTCCTTGAGGGTTNAAAAAAAAAAAAAGTTATTATTTAGCCTACATTTGCACCTCTGAAATACCACATTTGCCAGAATTAGTGGAAAACGTACCAGCATCATTTAGACAGGAAACTAACAAAGTTGCTTCCTTAGCAGTTCCAAAATACAGAAACACCAGTTCATTCTAGGTATCTTTTGTTGCAAAAAAATTCATCTTTAGCACTTCCTGGCTACTCTAACTAATTTTCCATTATCCTTCAGTCTTTAAATCTTATTTATTTTCACTGATATGTCTATTCAACACTATGGTAAATGTATCCTTTTTTCCCCCCAGAGTTTTTCAACTTTTATTTTGTTATTCTTTTTCAAGACACAGAATAGTTTTTTAGTAGTGGGACACATTAGTGGAGGGGATCTACAGGATCAGCTCTGCAAGTAATGTCAGGACGTACTACTTTGTAATTCCTTCACACACCAATCCAGTTCCATCTCACCACTATTTCAGCTGGAAGCTTGCTGCTGAACTGCACATTGCCAGAGATTTCCTTTTAGTTTTCAGCCAAAAATGTATTCATGGTCAAGTGCATCCATTCATTATGTTAACACTGTACTTGGTCTATTCATAAACATAATTAAATATACTTCTGCTTCACTAAGGTCAACTTGCCATGCTGTTTTAACCTTTACTCATGTGGCATTTCCTCAGACTCTGAACAGTAAACATTTTCTGCACTTCCAGTAATCCAAACTGGATTGCACTAGAAGCTATAAAATGCTATTAAATATTATTTTTATTTAGAAACAATCTCTTGTCATCTTACATATTATATGTATCTATATATACAACCATCAAATCTATTAATTCATTTGTAAAATTATTTTGTAAATTATCTCTTTTCTTAATGAGAGCTGACTGGCAAGAGATTTCAAAACACTAAGAATTACTAACAATCTTATGACATGCATAAAAATTCATCCTTATATTATTTTCTTGTAACCTACTATTTTTGGGTAAACTGTTTGATTCTTTTAAGTAGTCCAGACTGACAGGTTCTATAAACGGGATAACCTGAAGTATTTTACCTAAAAGCAATTACATTGAATGCCAAAATGCTAAGTGGCCATCCATAATACCCTAAACCCTGAATTATTTTCAGAAGAGAAACAGAAAAGGTAGGAAAATAGTGTCAGAGGGTAAATGTAAGCAATTTAGCCACTGAAGTAATCCTGCTGTTACCTACTGTCCACAAAGCTGAGCAGCACTGTGCCCTATGCAACTGTTGCACTACAAAAGTGTTTTAAACTTCAATGAAACTCCAGCTACTTTCTCCTTCTTTCGTGGATTTTGTGTTGGTGGTTTTTTTCAATCAAAGGCAATGTCCGGAAATTACCAGTACTAAAGGATCTGTTCATGGCGTTGTTTACAAAAGCTCCTAAGAGACAGTGACTATTTTATTGTTGAATGTAACCTTTATTTTATTAATGATGAGAAGTAATCAATGGAATGCTAAAAAAACCCCAAACTTGTAAAGAAATCTAGTCTGAAATCTGAATCTGTTGTTTGAAGCAAGTTCAGTGGTCACGGTAACACCAGATGGAAGTGGACTCTTGCCCATTGTGAAACAGGCATGGCTCTTCTAAAAAGGTCACAAACTTTTCAAATATAGGCACCATGTTTCAAATTTTGCACATACAAAATATGTTCATGTCACTCAAATTACACAATGTGGCAGTGTTATAAGTCTGAACATTATTGTCAATTAATGGCGGAGAAAAGAGCCCAAAGCTCACGTAAAGACTAATGACGGGGACAACTCCTGAAAAGAGACAAGAAGTATAAAACAACAGTTTTCCTGTTGTANAAGTTTGTTTTTTTTTTTAATACACACATAATGGCAAATAAGCAATATAAATAACTAAACAAAATACTAATGTTACATACATAAAAGCAAGCACTAAAAATCATATTGAATTTAGCATTACAGATTAAATGTTTAAGCCATTTCATGGCTACAATTATTACTCATCTTACTGTACTATCTAGGGATCCTACTGAATGAAGGATTCCACTGGGACAAAGAGGCGGGAACACAAAAAAAAGGCAGCTCCTGGATCATAAATCTTATAGTCTAAACATTGGACAAAATGAATGAGCAATGCACTCAGTAACATACAAGCAAGCTAATATGAATCAGTGTAATAAAAAGCAGTCATAGCACATCACCAGCCCTAGAGAAATACATTTTGAGCAGGGAGATACATTGCAACTGTAACTTTTTAATATTAACAATTTTTCTGTTGTTTATAAACAAAAGGAACACTTAAGGGAACAAATCTATAAATCCTAAATCTATTATGTAAAGATTCTCTAGCCCCTGTATACTCTCTACTGATGTGCAGGTTAAAAAATGGTCAAGCCACCCTAACAAAATTTTTCTATCTTTGCTGAATAACTGAATTTTATTCATAAGCAACCATCATTTTAAGAAAAGCTAACACACCATCTGAAGCAAGAATGAAATTTTCTAATTCCACAAGCCTGAACTTATTGCGTTTAACAATTTTATTCTTGAGTGAAAATAAAATGTTATAGATGTTACAAACTGACCAGAGATTTAGAATTATAAACTCATCATCACAGGTCATGCTCCAGCAATAAGCTGAAGTACTGAAGCAAACTGCTCCCACCAACATAACACAGACCCAATTCCTTCTCATTCACAAAGAAGTGAGTAGGATGTCCTGGTTTTTGGTCTCTTTCCATTCTTCCAGTTTGCTACTGCTTGGAAAGGTGTCAGCAAATATACTTGGCTTCTTTAAGAGATGGATCTTCTGTAGACAGCCAAATGGGACAGCAATCTCTACATCCAGTGGCTTCTCACAGCTGATCACAGCAATATCCTTGTTGCTCTGCTTGCAGTAGACTAATTAACTAAGAACAGTGCAGGTGTATTATACAAAAACCTCCTCAACTTGCCAGAGAGGAACATTAAAACTGAGTTTAAAAAAAAGGACTCCAAGGCTAAAGAGTAGCAAATTATCTGCATGGTCCTGTAAAAAGACTGCATCCACATTGTGCCTCTTGCAAATTAAGCTGCAGGCATTGGTGTACAATAAGCACTAGCCAAAAATGAATAGGGAATGCTATGAAAACACATCCTTCACCTGGTCAAGATACTTGTCATGATATGAGCTGTAAACCTTATTATTAAAGGCATTTCTATGCCTTGTAAGCCGCTAAACACTCATCAGGCACCACAGATTATAGTGTTTCCTCTTTGAATCCTTGACTATACTAATGAGGGACAACACAAAAACATATTTCTAAAAAATAAAAACAGAAATGCAAACACGTCAGAAATATAATTTCACATGTTATTATGAAACAACAGATACAGACTTGTCCCTTGGAATCCTGGTCAAGTAATGAGATCTGGGTAAGGAAATCAAAATATGTGAAGCAGAAAGGTGTGAAGCAGGTTCATACACCCACAGTCGATCAGGATCAGATACAAGAATGTGGTAGGGCTAATATAAGAGCAAAAAAAAGTCACAGTCTTCAGGAAACATCAATCTAGCTGCTTCTACTAAAATGGTGCAACTGAAGTATGTCTTTAAGACAGTTAAGAGGAAATGGGATGAGGTCTGCTATATTTCTTGAAGAAAATGTAGGATATTTGGGACTTCATCTCACCATCCTCTAGAAAACCCTTTATAAATATACTAAGAGGAAAACAAAACCTTGAGTTTGAATAAAGTGTAAAAATCATGCAAAACTGAAAGTAAAAGCAGTACATGTACTGCCAGCAGTTATAAAACATGTACAGCTTAGTGCAGTGGAGATGGCTCCTTCCCTGAACAGCACCTCCCAAGGAGCCAGCCTGAGTGTGACGTTAATTCTGAGCAATGTCAAAGGCATTTTTGTGCAAACAACTGACAAGCCTTTGCATTAATCCAAACTTGTTTGAACTGCAGTGGCAATAGGATTCTGCTGACAAGCCAAGTCAAAGGAAACAGACATAAAAAATAAAGAGATTCCAATGAATATCAGCAAATATCACCAGCATTGTCTGTGCACCAAAAGGGCTAAAGACCAGCAAACATCAGTGGAAGGGATTCAGTAGTAATTCTGAAAGACCTCTGCCTTGTGTGCTTAGATTCCTAAATAATGCTGTACACAGTGAATGCAACCAGCCATGAAGGCAAACAGACAAGCAACTCTCTTCTGCAGACTTGGGAATTTTATACTACCATCTTACACTGTATCATGCAGTGCCACTTTTCATGCTTTTTAGAAATGAACAGGATACTACAAAGCCAAACACAACCTGTATGCAGTTCATATTTATAAATAACTTTCTTTGCTTCAGCCTTGATCCAGGTAAGCTTGCAGGTAGATAGAGAGAACCTTGACAAAAGTCTGGAGACTACAATTACAATTCTAGGGGCACCTTAGGGAAGTAGAATTTAAGTGGGCTTTAAATGCAATTTTAATTCCATACAATAAGAAAATCAAACATCCTTTTGAGCCCCTTGATAACCTGCTCCCATGCCACCAAAATAGGAATGAAATTGTGGTATAATAACAACCAAGAATCAGAATATGACCATGATATTTATACACAACTCGAACTGGTATTAGGCAAAATCAGAAGGAGGGTTGCAAATCCTATGTATGATTTCACTAGCAGAGATCCTTAACCCAGTAGAGAAATTTTTATTTGCGGATTTATAAGATGATATTGCAACTCATATTAAAAGCACAATCTCCTTCCCATCTCCCAAACTAAGCAAATTATTTTTATCTGGGTTCCTCAGTCACATCAGAGATTACATTGTGAAGAAACTAATGACCTGGAAAAACCAAGTTTAATTCATTGTTATGAAAAGGTTCCAAATGGTAGGTGCTGCTCCACTGGCATGAAGAAAAATCTCCCTCCCCCTATCAAGAATTTGTCATGAAAATTTTCCACTTATTTTCTATAATGTTCCTAGCTCAGAAGACCCTTATTTTATAATTTATAAATCATAGACCCTTATTTTATAATTGCAAACCAAAGAAATATAAAACTCATTACAAAGGAAACATTTACATTGTGAATATCTCTGTGTAAAAAAAATGTATCATCAGATCTCCTTTCTGAAAATTAGCAAAGGAGAAAAACCTGTTTTCCCTAAAGTTTTCTTAAAATTCAGTGATAGAAACGTTAAACAAAAGACTTATCCAAAGGGAAACATTTAAAAATATGTAAAAACTTTGAAATAAAACATCATCCTTCATGAACAAATCCGTAATTGTCAGCAGTTCACATGGGCAGGATGTTGGTAGAGAAAGCCTGTAAATCTGGGGCTGGCCTGAAAATCAAGAACTCAGGCCAGTGGTACATCAATGTCACAGAAGACCAGTTACGTGAATCACTCAGAATAAATTTTTTAGCTTCCAAGCAGCATGTAGAACACGAAGTTTCCAAAGATTACATTTACCTGGCAAGTAAATTTTTACAGAGAATTATGATAGTGGTAACATAAAATAGCAAAGAAGGCAAGAGTGCTCTTCATATTGGGTTTTATGTCTGCAACATGCATACGCACACACACGCACCAAAGTTTCTTAGAGAGGGAAAATTTAATTAAACAGCAGTTGTTTAATGGGGGTATGAAGGCTTATGGATATCAGAGAAGGTGGTTTGGTATGAGAGAAAAATTACAAGACTAGATTGCTGCAGAGCTCCAAGGTAAACAGAAGAAACACGATGAATGCTTGCTTCCTCCCAAGCATTCTGGGTAGTAACTTAATGAGTTCATAGCCTTCAAAAGATTCAGCCTTCTCCCAGGTATTCAAGACAAAATTTTTATTTCCTATTGTTCCACTTTTCTGTGAGCTACAATAAAAATCTGGGGGTCTCTTTTCCATGTACCCATGGATCCCTCTATATTACCTGGACCCCACTGTACACCGAGAATAAAGTCTCGAATATTCATTTTGTTTAATATAAAACAAAATCTGTTTCAATGTACCAATGTCCCAAGATTCCAAAATATATCTAATTGGTAGTCTTAAAGGAAACAAATCTCTAGAAACATGCATCTAGCAAGCAGGGTATTGCTAGATTTCTTCCTCTGAGAAGAACTGAATTTTAAGCACTAGAGGATCATATGACCCTGGGGAATAAGATCATAGCATCTACATTAGTACATTTCTGAATTATGAACAGTAATGCTATAATTTTGTACCATTTCATGATCATTTTTCTCAAAGATGATGACCTAATTATTCGTTAGGTACTTAGAATACGTAAGGAGGCATGTGTACCTTGCCAAAGTTTTGTCAGATACAGTCTGCTGAGGAATTGCCACATTTTACAGGCACAGCTTCTACAACATCAGTATTTTCAGTTCTCTCATTACCACTCCAGAAGATCTGCTTTTGCATTTGGGCTCACCTCAGCTATTCTGTTATTTATCTTCTTTCTTTATATTTTTAACTGAGTTACCCAACTACAGAAAATTTTTAGTGTTAATTTATTTATGAATACTATTTCTGAATCACACTCTAAGAAATGAGCTAGAAATGATGGGCGCTGAAGCTATAAGTAAATAACTTAAAAAATAAAACATTTTCAAAATATATAA
>VWZS01001621.1:1454966-1552466 GCA_013397075.1 Rhabdornis inornatus | reverse complement strand
CTTCACACACCAATCCAGTTCCATCTCACCACTATTTCAGCTGGAAGCTTGCTGCTGAACTGCACATTGCCAGAGATTTCCTTTTAGTTTTCAGCCAAAAATGTATTCATGGTCAAGTGCATCCATTCATTATGTTAACACTGTACTTGGTCTATTCATAAACATAATTAAATATACTTCTGCTTCACTAAGGTCAACTTGCCATGCTGTTTTAACCTTTACTCATGTGGCATTTCCTCAGACTCTGAACAGTAAACATTTTCTGCACTTCCAGTAATCCAAACTGGATTGCACTAGAAGCTATAAAATGCTATTAAATATTATTTTTATTTAGAAACAATCTCTTGTCATCTTACATATTATATGTATCTATATATACAACCATCAAATCTATTAATTCATTTGTAAAATTATTTTGTAAATTATCTCTTTTCTTAATGAGAGCTGACTGGCAAGAGATTTCAAAACACTAAGAATTACTAACAATCTTATGACATGCATAAAAATTCATCCTTATATTATTTTCTTGTAACCTACTATTTTTGGGTAAACTGTTTGATTCTTTTAAGTAGTCCAGACTGACAGGTTCTATAAACGGGATAACCTGAAGTATTTTACCTAAAAGCAATTACATTGAATGCCAAAATGCTAAGTGGCCATCCATAATACCCTAAACCCTGAATTATTTTCAGAAGAGAAACAGAAAAGGTAGGAAAATAGTGTCAGAGGGTAAATGTAAGCAATTTAGCCACTGAAGTAATCCTGCTGTTACCTACTGTCCACAAAGCTGAGCAGCACTGTGCCCTATGCAACTGTTGCACTACAAAAGTGTTTTAAACTTCAATGAAACTCCAGCTACTTTCTCCTTCTTTCGTGGATTTTGTGTTGGTGGTTTTTTTCAATCAAAGGCAATGTCCGGAAATTACCAGTACTAAAGGATCTGTTCATGGCGTTGTTTACAAAAGCTCCTAAGAGACAGTGACTATTTTATTGTTGAATGTAACCTTTATTTTATTAATGATGAGAAGTAATCAATGGAATGCTAAAAAAACCCCAAACTTGTAAAGAAATCTAGTCTGAAATCTGAATCTGTTGTTTGAAGCAAGTTCAGTGGTCACGGTAACACCAGATGGAAGTGGACTCT
Source organism: Rhabdornis inornatus (assembly GCA_013397075.1). NCBI lineage: Eukaryota > Metazoa > Chordata > Aves > Passeriformes > Rhabdornithidae > Rhabdornis > Rhabdornis inornatus. The sequence continues at coordinate 1,551,322 of VWZS01001621.1, read as the reverse complement.
TGCCCATTGTGAAACAGGCATGGCTCTTCTAAAAAGGTCACAAACTTTTCAAATATAGGCACCATGTTTCAAATTTTGCACATACAAAATATGTTCATGTCACTCAAATTACACAATGTGGCAGTGTTATAAGTCTGAACATTATTGTCAATTAATGGCGGAGAAAAGAGCCCAAAGCTCACGTAAAGACTAATGACGGGGACAACTCCTGAAAAGAGACAAGAAGTATAAAACAACAGTTTTCCTGTTGTATGTGGGTTTGTGTGTGCATGTGTGAGAGTGCATATAACAAAAATGTTTAAGAGTAAGTTCAGACAATAGCCCATCCACTTGTTCTCAGCTTCTTCTCCAGTTTCATTGCAAAGGCTTTGATTTTAACCACATGATAAAATGCAAATTCAAATCCCATAGAAACCAATAGTTAGTGCGTTGTTGGCTGGTTTGAACCAACCAAAATTGAGTTTCTTTATAGTAACTGCTGAATGTCTTCCTTTCAATCTATTTGTCAGCCTCTGGGTATGTAGGATACTTGACTGTCTCAATTTTCTCCTTAACTTTATAGGACGGGTACAGGCCTGTTCTTCCTAATTTCCTATTGATGCCTTTTGAATAACCATCCCAGTGGTTTCCAGCTACTCCAATTATATCTCCAGGTTCCATAGGAATTTCATCAGCAGTTCGTGGATGATGAGCATAAATAGCAATCTGGTTGTGAGCATTCTGTCCCCCAAAGTAGTAGATATCATCCAAAGAATGGAAATACGCCGAAGCATCTGGATGCAGCGTCTGCATAATTTCATAGGCAACTCGACAAACCTTAGAAATACAAACAGAAATCATTAATAATTGTGTGTGACTGAAATATACCACAGAAATCAACAACCAATGTATAGTAGTATTTCCCAAGAATATCAGGGTCTGGAATGTCTGGGTTAAAAAAGACCACTGACCAACCAACAAAAAGAGCCTCAAAGACCAAGTGAAACCAAACCAAAAAAACCTCACAGATCCCTGTATATTTGCTACTAAAAAGCATGAAATTTTGCAGAATCATAATTAGGCCTCTGGTGATCAGATTTGGTAAACAAATAAATAAATAAATAGATAAATAATTACTACAGTCTACTCTTCAGTATAAAATGAAAACATCTATGTGAACACTAGCAGTTCTGCTTTTTAAAATTAATGATCTGTAGCCAATCAAATATAAAAGCAAGTAAGTTTTCTTTTTCTACTACTACTACTAAAAATTTTACTTCCATTTGAACCTTTAGAATTTACATTTTCAAATCTATCCTGCAATAATGAGGGCTTGCATTTACTTTTCTAAAGCAAGTTCAAATTTTCACAACCAAACAGTTCCAGAAGTCAAAGGCTTTAATATGCTGTTTATATTAAAATAGTGATAGAATTGTAACTGCTGGCAACTTAGAAGACAAATAAATGAATTCCATCAAGAGAATAATTATATTGGTGAGAAGGAAGACACATGTTTACTGTCATTGTATCCCATTTTATGAAGGGAATTTTCTTCAGACTGAACACGTATTCCCACATCAGAATTATATTTCTCAAAATTGCCAGAAACTCAAGAAGCCTACCACTATATTAAAAAAAAAAGGTTTTTTCAACAACTGTCTAGAAAGCTCTTCTCTGTCAGGTTTCTGACTTAGCTATTGCAGGTTTTCTGACTTCTGACTTCCATTACTATACCTTTCTCTAATTTTGTATAAGTTTGATAAAGGCTGATTAACAATACAACAGATTTCTTCAATATGATGAAGCATTTGAGCTTTTTCATAATTTTCAGTCTATGTTAATATAGTAAAGCTTGATTTTACTTTTATTTTCTTCCTTTGAAGACACAGTGAATAGAACTTTGATCAGTCACACAAGACATATGTGTACTTTCTTAGCTCCTTTGAGAGAGGCATTTGCTTTAAAAATGTAATAGATTTCCTTTTATCCCTCTGCATCTGAACTTGAAAATAACTTTTCAGAAGTACCTTTCAGAAGATCAGGCTGAAGTTAATTATTTCGAAGTACCTGTTACACACCATAATATAGAAACAAATTTGATTACCCATATACTTGCAAAAGGCTATTTATTTTATAGCTTCTGTGACTGTTTTTGTTTTGTTCTCTGCATGTGTGTGTACCCCAGGAAGCAGACAAACATAATACAAACTATAAAGATTTAAAAACTTTTCCATAGAAATGCTTTTAGCAAGTGTCCCCTGCATATCTGACACAAAACATTCAACATCTCCTTTCTGCAATTGTTTTCTTTGTACCACCAAACCTGGGTGACTAAACTGTAAACTGTTGAGGACAGCAGGCAAAACATCCGCATGCAGAAATATACCTAAAGCCAGCCTCCCATTTTTTATTCCCAGATCCCTTGTTCTGCAGCCTGTATACTTACCTGTACAAAGTAAAATACAAAGACTAATAAGTTCTGTAAGGAAATGAAGTTATGTCAGTCAGAGGGAGCTATGACTTCATCTAAACGAAGACTGAAGAGACAAAAAAAGTTTGTTCTCACGTGTAATATTAATTCTCCTACTGTGTTATGATTTTTGTAACACCCACATGGCTTTTCTATAAAAATAGAATAATTTAACCTATCAGTAATTTATTCTATCTAAATAGAATAAATTAACCTATTCAGTAAATGTGACGTTGCTGAAACATAGTGCCAAGGTAGGTTGCTTCCCTTGACTCTCCATTATATGACAGGAGTAATTCCTTAACAACAGTATTTTAAGTGAGTGCCTATTCTTCAACTTCTACCAGTGTTCCTTTAGTTTCAGCACCATAAAACCTAATTAATACAGGGGAATTCCTGATTCTATTCACATATAGCAACATTCTCTATTAATACCTCTGTAAGGAAGTTAAGAGTCTCTTTGGAAAAATGGAAAAATAAAAAGTCAGCATAGAATTGATTAATGAGAAAGTCCAAAACCACAATAGCAAGAAAGAAGACTACATTTTAAACCTTACTTTCTCTTCATACCTATCAGACAAAAGGTGGTTATTAACTGCCTTATTTTGCTTACGTTCAATGCCAAAGTAACTATCAAATAGTTTATTTAACTGATGAAAGGACGGGGATAGCAATTCAAATGTCAGAGATAAGAGAATTAAACTTTAAACCCCGTAAAAGGAAACTTTATGAATAGTGGGAAAACTTGCAACAGACCTTAGAAAAGCCCAATATATGAAGATTCTGTACAGATCCAAATTGTTGCATGTCCAGAAAAACTGGTATTAAATTATTTTTGAGGATTTTAAATTATTAAAGCACAATAAATTGCCCAGAATAAATTAAGTAAATTACCAGACCAAATTCATAGTCCAGCTATTGACAGTAACACTCTAATACTGGATGTCCTATACTTCAGCAGAATTTTCTGCAATTCTGGAAAACCAAATATGTTACCCAATAAATAAGTCTACTGTCAAATGCATGGTGAAAGAAAATGAGAGTTGAGCTCAAGGGTATCCTCAAAGGGGGTTGTATCAGATGCCCTCCAGAGGTCCTGATTAAACTGTATCACCTTAACTGTGTTGATGTATTTTAAACACATATTCTTCTTGCAAAATTACTCCAACACTTAAAATTCAATTCCAAGATATTCTGGCCAAGCCATTTGCAACAATATTTAAACTATGTTTATATCCAGGGATTTATTTAAAGCAAACATTTATCACTTATAACATGGCTATCTGAATACAATAATACCAGAAAATGTTACAGATTTTTTCATTAAGTTTTTATCCAAGACTACATAGTTCATTCTTCAGACTGTGAACTGTCTCTACACCAATGCAGGTGTGGCACTTCAGACATACAGCTGTAGGTTTCGTTTCTTTCACTGTTTCTTTCACATCCACATTCAGTGGATGTTCTCCAGCTAAATCAAACATTATTATTAAAGTGGATGGCTCCTCACAGCTCTTCTTAGTGAGGATTTTTACTTTGGATTTTACTCAGGTCTTTGGTCTAAAACTGCCTGGATAAATAACCTTCTAAATATGCTATAAAATGTCATTCTCTCTACAGGATGTGGTGAATGGTAAATAAAGTGTATGCACAAGCATGATTGAGGGATAAGAGGCTTTTCTATACTTCTTGTAGTTTTGCTGTCTTCTTGCTACAGCAATTTTATTAAGAATTCTGCCAGTCAAGGTCAATATACCACTATATTGACCATCTATTAATATTAATACTGTGCTTCTTACCTATTTGTCATTACAGTGCAGCAGAAAATTTACATTTGGGGCTGTGGAAAGCATTTAGTTTTTAAGTGAATTTTAAATTTTGAGTTTTGTGTCCACTTCTATCTAACAGTACAATCATGTGTGATTGTGTCACCTAAGAGAATAACAACAACAGCAAGTAAAAAACATTCAATCTGATAGAAATCATATCTTGCCATATGTGAATTAGGTGGATCAGCATATTAGCCACAAAATACTGCATGGTGACTTTTTGCTGTGCTTTTAATCTTAAAACAGATTTTTATAGTTATAATTATCTGCATTGCACTTTACCTGGGATGAAAATGTACAGACCAGGAAGTCTGCCTGAGACAGAAAGTGAATATCCAGAATGACACCTCTTAGGGAATTTTCAGTGTATCGGTTATGGAGTCCTGCTGACCAGGATATGGAGTTATCACTGATAAATTCATAATTTGGATACCTGTGAAAATACAATTAATACACAGTTAATAGCATTGTTCTGTTTCTTCTTTAAGAAGCATTACCTTTGCTGCAAGAAAGGGTTGTTAATTCGTTTTAAGGGAGTTTCTTACAGGAAATTAATTACAATTTTGCTGAACCTTCTAGAAGGTCACTGCTGCCTCCAAGCATGCCCTCTCTTCATCTAGAAAAAAACAATTAAATAAAAAGATCCTGTAAATCTGTCTGATATATAACAAAGTAGATGTGAAAGAAAGATCAAGAAGTATATACCACATTCTACAAATGATGCTGATTTTAGATGAAATATACTCAGACCACTGAGTTTTCTCTACTGCTAAATAGGATATGGGATTCTGACTTTAGTAGGCTACATTTATTACCATACTATTAGATACTGATTGGGAAACTGTGCAAAAAAACGGTCACCTGTAGAAGGGACATATTAAATAAATGCATGTAAACTAATGAAAAGAAGGAAAAAAAGTCTTTCACAGTTCTCAAGGTCATATGGAGAACCAATTTTGCAATTCACTGGTCAAAAGGAAATAAATGTAAAATTCCATGCCAAAACACTTATTTTTGACTTATTACCAAAATAAAATTAGTACTACTGCAAGTCAATTTTTTTTTAAAATATGAAACCTAAGTTTATATTATATTAAAATACAATATTTTATCATGCAACAATAACTTAATTTTTTAAAAATACTTTTTAAAAATATTGAAAAATAATGGTCTTTCTCAAAAAATTTACACTTCTGTACTGGGGAACTGAAATCTGAAAGAAACTGTGGAAAGAAGCACAAATTAATTAAATTTTCCATCAGCCTCCTATCAAAGACAATTATTACAGATGTAACAGAGGTGGTAACTACGTTGCTGCTACACAGCAATTATATTTCAATCATGAAGTGCAACTCACATGACTAACCAGGCAACTACAAAATTTCAACTACACAGCTTACCATAAAACAAAACTATATACATAGAAGTTTTTTTTCAAATTTGTAACTTCATTGCAAATATAAATCAATACATTATATAAGAGAGCTAATATAATATTCATAAGAACATACCTAACTTATTCCATTTTAATTTTAAAAGTATGGAGAAACTGTATTCGAAAGTGAAATGGACAAATAGAGCTGCCTTTTGTGACTACCAAATCAGCAAATTTCTCTTAAGAGCAAATAAAAAAACTGCATGCAAAATGTCCACTTTTGATATGGAATGTATGGGACGGTTTTAAAGGGTGTGTCTGATCATCAAAGTCAGGGAAATTCAATCCTACTACATTACAAACAATAAATAAAGCGGAAGAAAACCAACAGAAAAAAAGAAAAGAAGGTGGAAATAGTATTAAAATAACTGATAATACCCCTTCTGAGGAAGTACAGAAGCTTATATGAAGCTAAAAATAGCTTTTTCAGTAATTACTCTTTCACAATTTTATTTCTGATCTTTTCCTGCCTAACATTTTTGTCAATATTTAACCAGCTCCCAAAACACAATGGATAACACCACAATATTTGTAACATATTCTAATTTCCATTGTGTTAATCAGATCCGTGTTTTTTTTTAAAGGAAGAAAGAAGTACAGACCAAGTGGAAATACACCATACTCTACTCTGAGAACTAGCTGAGAAACAGAGATAAGCATCAGTCTTATCTCAGTAAACAACTGTGACTGGAGCAACACAAAGAACATTTAACAGAAGATGGCATTTCTAGGGACAAAAACACGGTAAAGATATTTACACACTCCTTTGCAAGTTCTTGGTATCAGGAATATCACTAAAATTAATGACTTCCTTCAGACTTAAAAAATCAGAATGCATATGCTGAGCAGACACAAAAGGACTTTTCCTGAAGAATCTGATTTCTTACTAGCAAAAGATCACTCTAATACCTTTAAGGAATGAAGAACAAGGAAAAAAGTGTCATATGTGATCTGGTAAAAAACAAAAGGTCAGAATTATTTACACATCTTTTTTATGCATACATTTTAAATGTTCTCCTTCTTTCCTTTATTCTGGAAACAGTGATTGAGATGCTTTTAGATCTGGTCTTCAATTCCATTTATAATGCTGATCCAAATTCATCTAACCAACAGTTTGAGAGCCCACTCTTCAAAACAATCATCAAAGCTTGCAATTTATCCACTCACACGTTTAAGTTTTCAAACAAGCACTTTTATGTTGTCTCCCACACACAGTGCTTGGGAAAAGAGGTTTCTTTTAAAATGTGAGTGAAGTAGCAGCCATACTCAGTGTGACCAAAGAATCTTCTGGTCCACTATCCTGTCTCCAACACAGGCTGAAAGCAGAGCATAAAGAAAAATCCAGGAAAAGGCCAGGTGCACACTCCTCTCAAGCTGAATGTGACCCACTGTATTCCTGCATCAGGTGAGGTTTAATTCTCCTTCCCACTCATTACAGTGCTTGAGATTCTATTTGAAGCTATACTTGCCACAATGACTGCAAAGAATAAAGGAAATTAAAATACCACAGTTTCATTTCACTATAGCTACAAGGGCTATAGTTAGCTTTTCCATCCAGTCCCTTTTCCATCTGTATTTATATTATGATTAATATAAGGCTTACATTTTAGGTTTTGGAGGAATTTATTTTTTCTTTTTTAAGTAGAACTTAGGCACAATCCTATTACTAGGATTCCTCAATGTGTAGAAAATGATTCATACATAATAATTTGTCATATTTTTATTGCAGAAAAACCAAAACACAATGATGTGTAGCATGCCTTCTAGCTTTACTCATATTGTCTCTTCTCTGAAACAGGAAAGGTCCAGATAGTGAATCATGGAATCACTTCAGTTGGAAAAGACCTTTAAGACCATTGAGACCAGCCATAAACCCAGCACTGCCAAGCCCACCACTAAGCCATGTCCTGAAAGTGCCACATCTACATGACTTTTAAAGACCTCCAGAGACAGTGATATCACACTTCCTTGGGCAGCCTGCTCAAAGACAAAACCAAATAATGGAAACTGGCACAACTCTATTTTCTTTGTATTGTATTACATATATGTAGTGTATCTCTTCCACATATCTAAAAATAATACCCAGTTCTTCTAAAGCTGTCTAATAGATTTATGAAACCTATGTACAGGCCAGGAAGGATTTTATTTTTATTCCCTCTTATGAGAAATCAAGAGAAGGTGGGGAGGAAAGAGTTAAAAATCTTTCCTTCCTGCACCTAACAGCATCAGATAAGTATAGAAATCAAGCACAATTATGGGAGTGTTTCAAGTTTCTATTGGTTTCAGCAGCTGATCAACTCCTTGTGTAACTACAGCTTATCACTGCAGGTGCAAAGCAAGGTGGGGTCCAGGCTCCTGCTCTCAATTGCTAGGCTTCTGGAAGTGTCCAGAACAGGCACTGAATATTTTCTTCCCTCTGAAAGAAGATTGTGAGTATACCTGCAAACACATTGAGTAAGAAATAATGTGTTTTCTCAGGTCTTGCTCTAAAAAAATTTGGAAAATATATGAGCTGTTCATCAGATTCTAGCACTTTGAAGCACTGATGAATTCTATATATTGAGCATACTATGACCTGGGGGGATGGGGAGGGTTGGCCAAACTACAGATAGTAGAAAGGGAGAAAAGACATTAACCTGCTATTGTGGAAATAAATAAACACTAAAAAAAGGAGATAAAAAGAAAATACAGATGACTTTACAGGTAAACATTCTAGAAGGAAGAATGTGATTTGTTCAATTTTTGTGCTCGTGTACAAAAGAAAGACACCTAAATAGGTTAATATACAAACCAGAAATATATTAAATATAGTCTCTTAAGAATTTATGTTTATATTATCTGTATTATTTTGAATGCCTTAAGGAGTGAAGATACTGTAAGTAGTATTATAGACTAGAAACACATGTACTAGACATTCAAAAATTTGCATGTCAAAACTAGTAAATCAGCCAAAGAAAAAGCAATTTACACCATCCCCAACACATCACTTATCCAAGATAAATACCACAACCTCTGCTTACCAGAACTTGTCAAATGCTTTAATCCCCTGATCATTACAGTTGTTGAACTCTCAACCCTGCTATTCTACTAAAATTGTTCTACATGATCCTACTTCTGAAAATAAATCACTTCTTTCCTTCTTTTGGAAATAGAACACAAACACTCTACAAACTGCTGGTAGTGACTGCACTATCTTTACTACTGCACTTGCAGTTGGTAGACATCTGACTGCAAGGGAAGTTTCTGAAACTTAAGTCAAAACATTTCTGTTTTCATGACTATGAATAGTTTAAAATACTTCCCTTGCTAGAAACAACATGCCTATTCATGGGAATGTTGGCTAAATTTTCCTTACTTAAACGCCAACACTGTTTGACAGCCATTCACTGTCTTGTAGAGAGATACAGTACCTAGTACTTACTAATATTATTGCACCAAATAATGAATGCAACATAAGCTACTGCAATGTGACAGCTGTTTCTATCAAAGCTTGGTGGTTCAATGTGACTAGAAAATTTTTGTCAGAAGCGTAAACCAATTTATAGTTGATTTCACAAGAAGAGAAAGAAAAGCTTCTTTCCTGCCAGAACATGACCTTAACCTGCCTTCAGATGCTATTAAATGCCCAAACATCAAATTGCATTCTGCCTTCTGTGAAATCACAGGAAGTTTCAAATGCCTTCTTACTCAAGTTTCTGAAGCTGCAAGCCACACTAGGGTGCAAGCAACATAGGAAATTATGTTTCAGTGTAAGCTGTGACCTGAAAATGCAGCAGTAACAAACAAAAAAGTCTTCAATACGTAGAGATTCTATGCCTTTTATGAAGAAAACATAAAATTAATTCTGTATTGCTGAGCTGTATCTTTCCATATTAGAGTAAAATTGTGATTTGGAATGGACTTGAGCTGTAATTCTTCATAAAATTCAGTATTCTTTTGCTGAATAAGTTAAAATTCTATAATTCGTTTTTGCTGCCATTAAAAAACTTGGGGTGATATGTTTACACAGGTAGACCATCTCATTATTATTCACAAAGAATACTAAGGCTTGAAAGTTAAACAAAAATAAAGAAAACTTCATAACTAAGACTGTTACATCAATATTTAATTCTGTTATGTTACAAACAGTTTTTAAAATTATTTAGGACAATATAATGAACTAAATATTATAACCTCAACTTCGTATTACCTGTCTTTTCATGGTTTAGATTTGCATTTTAAATGCTATAATTGTTTCTGCCTTTATCCTTGCCTCTACACCCACAAAAAAGGAAGGATTATGTTGCCATCATCTGGAGTTGAGTTTGTTCCTTTAGTTTTTACAAAACACCATCATTTTAAACAGCAGCCTTTCATAGATATGAAAGAAAAACAGAAACAGCACAGTTGAAATAGACATGTTTTCAATGCTGTAGAAAATTATTCTACAACAAAATAACATTTTCTGCTTACCCTGCATATGCCAAAGAACATCTGTTAAGTATTATGTTATCTTATATATTTTTCCAACAATGTCACCAAGAATAGAACAGTTCAACAATTTACCACTACTGAGTTGCTTTGATTTTAGAAAGTATTAATTAATTAATTAGAAGTATTAATTTACAAGGAAATTAAGGCCACGTAAGAGTAAATGAATGTTTACTCTGTATCCATGCTCCAGAGAGCTAGAAGAGGATACAGAGCAAAAAAAATGGACAAAGATACTGCAAGAAGTTGAGAATCCCACTTACATTTAAGGACAAAATTATTCAACGTGTAGGATGAAAGCCTTCTATGCTATCACTATAGAAGTCCTTCTGAAAGAGGGAAGAGCTTCATCCTAAGCTTTTCAACCCACTTATAAAAATTCCTCTGGCAACTGTTCACAGAGAGGTATTTTTTGGACAGGTTTTATATACTTCTTAATATATTAACCAGGTTTTACAATATTTCTTAGTTTCTTTTTAATATGTATGTTCAGTAAGAAGTTTTGTGTGTTTATTATTTATATGTATATTATTTTTATTTATCTCCCTTCTTCAGCATTGATTTGTTTTTACATAGTCACAAATATCTTGCTCAACTCTTCCAGATTTTTAACATTAAGCTTTGAAAAGCATGCCTGGGAGAAAAATAAAAATCCCAAAAAAAGCATATCTGAGAGAAAAATCAAAATCCCTGGAAAATGAAATGCAGTCTTAAACTGAATAAAGGATTAAAAAAAAAATATGCTAAAACTTGTGGTGCACAATAGTCAGAAGCTAACCGGGAAGAAGGAACTGCAATATAAACGTGATTGATCTTACTTGGATTTTGCCTCTTGCAACAATGAAGGGTCATCTGTAGCCAAGTACACTCTTTTTTTATCGACATGCATCCTGCGAGCAAGAAGCTCGAAGCGCTCTTCCACGTGCACCATGTACTCCTCGATGGGGTGAAACGCAGCCTCGGTCCCCACTTTGTCTGTCCTTCGGACGTGAACGCTGCAAAAAGGGACACACCAGGAATCACGTCTATAAATACTACACAGACTCTAGCAAATGAAAATTTAAATTCAATCCCTCCATAAAATAAGGGGGGATTAAAACTCATCCATGTCCATCAAGGCACACTGAGAATATGAAGTTAGTCTGTTCTCAAAAGCAATATAATAATCTGACAAGGAAGGCAAAGGGTAACTGAAAGAAAGGAATAAAGGACATTGAATTATATCATATAAGGTGGCATTCCTTTTGTGCACAAAGTTATCTACTGTAGATAGATAATGCTTGATCAATACAGGTCAAAAGGAAAATAGGAATAATTGCATCATATAATGCATAGTTTGAATTGAGGTAGTTACACATGCCTTTTTTTGACCTCCTTGAAATGAAACAAGTCTTCAGATACAGCAGCAGTGAAGTGCCCTACCAGCTCAAGGGCAAAAGCCAACTAACATTTGGACAACCAACTGTGTACTCCTAGAAAAAGAAAGTTTAAGGACTGAAGAAAATTCTAGCAAAGGAAGACTCTAGCACAGCAGCAGCAACATTTTTCATACCACATGGTGGAAAAACCTCTCTCTCACAAGTTGCTTATAATTGCTTTTCTTCCTTCTCCCTTTATCTCCCCACACAGACCTTTCCAATTCATGATTATTGCTGAGAAACAACACTGGCAAAAACACCAGCAGGGAAGGGAAAGGCACATACCATGTTCATATGTAGCCAGTGATAAAATTAGTTGTGAACTGTGGCATGTAAAATGTAGGCTTAGCCTTTTTTCCTCAAATTTAAAGCTATAGGCACTGGAAAGAAGACATAGATAGTAAAGTGCCTGGAATACAAGCTCTGAGGCAATTACATTAATGAAATTCTGTATTACCAGATGTGGAAGGACATGTTAAAAAACCTTCTATTGAGCTGCCTGTTACATATCTGTCCAACTACAGGTAGATAAGTGTGCTGAAGAAGTACTTGTAACCAACTTGTATTATGCACAGTTAAAAAATAAGAGCTTCATCTAGAAATCACCCTCACTCCCCACAAAATACTTTGAGACTCTATCATGATTAAACAATTTTTCCTGAACAGGAATCACTACATACACATATTAAAGCATAGACAGTTAAAAAGGAAACAAAATACCCACCCGATCACTGGATGTTTGAAACCAAGTTTCCTTGTGGCTTCCTCTATTTCTTTTTCTAGCCAAGGCTGTGGACGAATCAAGTATTTCACAAACTGAGAGACCCACCACACTGCAGGATCCCCATGTACACGAATTAGTCTATCAGCCAAGTCTTCAGGGACAGCCAAGGGCAAATAGGGTGGCCGTGGGTGTAAGCTGTCAACAATGGGAAGTTCCACCACCTGAACATCCTTATCATTAGTCTCACCTGTTTTAAAATACATACTAAGATGAGTCAAGTAGTTTACTTTATTAATAAGCTTTACCATTGGCAAATAATATCCCAAACATATTTACTCATCTCTATCTTCAATTTCAAAAGGACTGCCTAACCCTTGCTCTATTTTTTCAGAAACAGCATTAATAAATCTAATAAAAATCATATTTTATTATAAAATCAAATATTTATATGAGTTGTATCCAACGATGCACTCAAGTAAAACAAAATTGAAGCTTTTTGAATTCTTAGCAGCTTGTAGTTAATAAAATATAAAATGTGTTCCTGTTTATATATTGATACCTTCTCGCATACAACTATACCATTACTATGTGCAAAGGTTTATCTAAGGACAGAATGGTTATCTAAAATGTCTAAAATTCACCTACTTGTTTAAAAATTAAACAAAGAAATATTTTAAGGCATAAGAAATTGTTTAAAAAATAATACAGCTCTGCTGCTCTTTTGACCACATTCTATTGCAGTAAATTTCAGCATTCCAGACATTACTATAACTACTGAATTAGCTTCTCTGTTGTTAGAAGAGGAGGAAGACAATTCCTCTCTTCAAGAACTTAAACTATGAAGTAGCAAATTAAATAGACCATGGAAAACACAAGCACTATATAAGCATGTGATATATATATAAGTAAGAATTTGTTATGTTTTAAATATTAACTACAGTAAAACATACAGATGGTTTAGATGGGATTTTAATTCAAGGCTTAATAGCCACTAAACATCTTCCAAGAGTTTTTACAAATTACACAAACACAACTGTCTACATTAGTGATAATTCAAAGCTACGTTCATATACTGAAATAAATTATAATACATGACAACATAAAACAAAGCATTACATTTTTAAAGCATTGAACATTTCAGCTAATCTTTCTAGTGCGCTCATTTCCTCCAAAATAATGTTTCCATTGTCTGCAATATTTACTGGCAAAGATGGTTAGTTCTCCCTTTAGTGCTCACCAGCCAGGAAAAAAAACTGCTTTAAATATAAGCAAATCAAACTCATAGAACTGTTGATGACTAAGTAAATCTTAATGCTGAAAAAATCAATTCAGGGAAGGAATAATGAGTTTAAGAACAGTTAAAGATCCCAAAGGTAAGAACACTTTTGCAAGACTAGTCAAAATTCTGCAGTAACTCCCTGAGATATGGTTATTTAAACAAGGAATGTTTGTTATGCTCAGGTATATTTTCAATTCATTTTTACCAGATTTGGAAATCTATCTTCCAAGATGTATCTATATGTCAGTATTTCATCACTGCACTGTGTATCATCACTGTAAGGGATTCTTTAGAAGAATTTCCCATACTACAGGTATGGATGATTCTTTTTAATTCAAGAAGCCAGTTCATATTTTTACCATCTATTATATCACACTCACAGGAAAAGATTTAATAGAAGTTCATAAATTCAGCAAAAATATTGAGCATTTAAATCTTCTTATAATATGATGGATAATACTTTATTAGTACGACTTCAGAGAGCTGCAATAAAGAAGAGCAGCATGAAGCAAGGGAAGTGCTAAATCTGGTGCAGATGTGAAGTATCAGGAAAAAGTTCAGGTAAGAAATGTTTAGCTTGGGAATGGTATGACAGAATGCTCGAGGTTCCATCCTTTTTACCTTTATCCCCTCAACTGAGAATGGGAGAAGAAACAGGGTGGCAAATAAAACAATAGCAGTCTTTGCCAAGAGAAGAAAGAAAATACTTCAGTCTTAAATTGGAGAAGAAAATCTGCTGCAAAACCTTTTGAGGAGAAGAAGCAGGTGGTGCAAAGCTGCATATAAAAGGTGAATTTTTACTAAGTACAGCATCACTGACAAACTTTTAAACTTTCTTCTGTGACTGAATAAATATGTTGGTCTGTAAAGACAGTCATTTGTATAATCTTGCTATTGATACAGCTGATTGAGCAATCTGACTTCTACTCGATATTCCTACTCTGAAAAGCACTCAATACATTGTTCCATCTTATTTAAAGGACTTGCTTCTAGAAATTTCCATAGGCTGTCTTAAGGTTTTGAAGAAAATTAGATTGGCCAGAAATAACTAAGAAAACTCTCAGCATATATAGCAAACTATATGAAAGAATACCAAAATCACAGCATATCAAAGATGATTGTGAAAAAATAATCAGATTTCAGCTTTCAAGTCTATGTGATACGTTGTTTGAATACTAATGAAGTTGCAAGACTTAGTGCAAATCAAAATCAGAAACAACTGAAATGTACTTCATTAAGGAAAAACAATTAGATTGTTCAAAATTAACTACTAGGTGGAGTGTTATCTTTTTAAAAAATTACTAATCAAATCATAAATATGGTCATGGCTATTTCAGTGATGCTGTAGTGTGTTAATTGCTTACATACAAATATCATCTGCATAATCAAACACATAGATATGTATACAATTCCAGAAAATCTTATGGCAACTCTCTAGACTGCATTACCTATATTATCATATCTGAATGAAGGAAAAGCTCCCTATTAGTCTTCAATCACTTTTAAGAGAATGAGATAGTAGATGCAGTGAAAGGAAAACTTACAGCAACTGTTTGCTTTTGCACTGGAAAAAAACAGTGTAAAGTAACTCTTTAGTAACCCTGAAGGAGTAAACAACTCTCTGCAACAGCCATACAGGCAAGAGACAGCACTCTAACCCTACTGACCACTTCTTCTTTTTCAGTATTTGTTAAAAGGTTCTTGATAGGCAATGAGCTTGTCCTATTTTCAACAGGCAGAGTTTAAAAAAACTGTCATCCTTTTTTTGGACAGCAGGAATTGTTTTATTTTACTAAGAAATAAGCTGCAATCAAAATCAATGATAGAGGAGATAACCAAAACTCAGTCAGATCAATAGACAAGCAGATACATCAGAGAATGATAAGTCACATTGCTGATTCATATAAATTGTCAACTAAAGATAATGAAACCAAGTTAAAATACAGAATGAATTTTTAATCCACATTTCAGTTGTTAGCTGCATTTTCTCTAAATTGTAAAATAATTGAGTCTTTTCTACTTCACAGGTGTATTTTGTTAAGTAATAGAAAAGCCATAAAAGGTAATAATCCATACTAATGTTTACATATTTTTCTCCTGTTGGTAGTTTAAATCACAGCATCATCATGTCAATCAGGTCCAATGCTCTGCTCAGTGGTGGTACAATTTTGACATTTGACCACAGAATCATAGAATGATTTAGGTTAGAAGATACCTCTTAGAGCTGTTATACATAACTTACATGTCAGCAGTACTTCAAGTTACTACTTCTGGTGTGATTTATTTTACAGTTGTCAAATTTGTCACTATAATTCTATTTATAGCTTAACTTTCAAATGATTCCAGGTGCTATTTTTCAGTTTGGAAAAACCTAAACAATTGTCTTCCAGAGTTCTGCCGCTTAATCCTGTTTTGGATTTTACTTCACTGAGTAACCAAAGATTGAGTGTTTTTGCAAGAGTCATAAAGTACTGCAATATTGAAAACACTCACTCTTACCACAATAACATGCTCTGGAGGAAGGTCCTGGACTGAAATTGTTTTTAATTCAGATGACCCATGCCAGTTGTACCATCAAGTTCTTATTTATTACCAGTTTTTGGATATATTCAACACTAATACATCAGTTACACCATTTTAATTTCCCAAAGACCCACTGAATACTTTTAAGGTACTGAAATGAGCTCCATGTGTTATAAAAAGCATAACTTTGCTTTGCTGCAGTGTCCCAATGTGCCTGAATCACTTTATAGCTCTCAGGACATATATAATTTTTGTGATTTGACATAACCTTACCGTCTGTCTACTTTTCAAATTTACTCTCATTTAAAGCCCATTTAAAAACTTTTGCTATTTGTATCTTCCTTATCAACTTCTTTTTCTTGGAATCCTGAAAAATGTTGGTTTGACTCAAAAAGACCTTTGGAATTTTGTCATTTTAGGTAAGCTTACTTCCTGACATCTGAACATCAGCTCATACCTGCACTTGGATGGGCATTTTCATCGGGTGTTGATTAATTCCTTACCTGAAAGGAGACTGACATTTCACCATGCAATCACTACTGTTAGTTAATGTTAACTGAAAACCTGTTTGATCATTCATTCTCCTATTATTTTAAAATTCACCAGCTAATTTCAATTTTTTTCAAGAAGTCCTTAAAAGTATGCCAGAGAACACCATGCTAAGGACATTCCTGTCTTGTAACTGAGAATTTCAATTTAACTTCAATTTGTCTTGCTAGAAACACAAGTGAATAAACTGATGTAAAAACGGAATAGCTTCCCTGCTTTTCTGTTTCTCTAACATACTTAATTAAGCTGATATCAACTTGCAGAGACTTATCACAGATCTACTTAACCAGGCTCTACAGCACGAAAGACTGACTGCCAATTTGGAACCCTACCCAAGTGAACAACTCTAAATTCAACCACAGGAGATATGTCAGAGTGCTGGGAAAGCTGTTTGATTAGCACAGGATATGGTGAGAGGACTGTGCTGAATTTTGTGATGCAGACTACACCTCCTGCAACTATCTTCTGGGCATTTGCAAGCTTAAATAAAGTTACCTCATAAGAGCTTTATGCATAGTTGAATTATAAAATGAAATTGACATGAGGTAAAAATAATATTTTCTTTTAAAGTAGTCAATGTAAAATACAACTCATATATCTAAATGTTTTTTTTTCTCTAAGCTTTTGCTTTGTACAATTTTAATACAGAATTTTTGAACTTGGTTTCTGAATTGTTTCTCACTAGTGTTCCACTTACTAATTTTTTAATCACCCTTTATGTAACCAAGCCTTTTAAGGCAGACAGGTGTTGAATAAATTTGGTGCAACTCTGTTTTAAAGAAACTGAAAATACAGTGCTTTTTTTCCCAGGTTTCATATGCCATATGGATAGTGTTGTCCCATTTGTCATCTCAACGGGCTGAATCCACAATACTTTCAGGAGTGAATAAACCAAAATATTTTCAAACATGCCAACACGCCTTCTATTACTTTTCTCAGCCCAGCACTTCCAATGCTTTTTTCCTGCTTTCTTTCCTATCCTCTCCTCCACAACTCTTGCAACTACCCTCACTTGCTCTCACATCCCTTACCTCTCTGGGTTGTGTTTGTGTGTTGAAAAGTAGCATCTGTGATCAGTCACTGCCTCTCACTTCCTCACAGGCCTGAGTGTTGACTTCAGCAGCTCTTTACACACAGCCATTTTATCTGTTTTGAGGACTTTTGAGAGAACTTAACAAGACCTATTTATTTTAGTCAAATTTGGCCAAAATTCATCCAATATTCAGGGCTTAAACTGATTCAGGCTTAAGAAGAAAAAGAGCAGATAGAAAGGTAAAGCACAATGCCAAAACTTTTGTTCTCACAAGAAACTTGTCTAAAATAAATCTGTAAAGATATTACTTTATCATCTCCCTCCCAAAAAGTAAAACTTTAATGATAGTCTTTTCTGCTCCTGCAAAAACTGTAACTTTCAGAGCTACTGAGCTACCAACATGTCTTTGTAACACCAGTGACAGTCCTGCAATAATATTTATTTTCCCATGTTATTCCGGTTCTTTGATAATCCTAACCATAATCAAAACCATAGCATAAAGATGAACAGTGCTCTTACTGTCCTAACAAGTGATAAGATTCCAGTGAATGTTCTCCCTTTTGACCTGACAGAGGCCTCAACTGAGTGCAACAATTTCTGCATTTGCAATAGCCCTGTCTCTCACAAAACAAAAGCCTTTAGAGCCTCCATTCCCTTTTTAGCAGCTCAGCTGAGCTGCATTATAAAGACCTATATTCCTGTTTCACTTTACTGAAAACTTCTCATCGTTTAATAGAAGTTTTATGTGGCAACTGTCACATCACTTTGAGAGAACATTAAAAAAGTAAAGATTTTTCCATCCTCAATTGTTTAGATACCCAGCATGTCAGCTGGAAAGTTTACAGATGAAGAGATTGCACAAATGGACTTCACAGAACAGTCAGAAGACCATCAAACTAGGTAGAAATCAAGAAGCTTACTAGCGATTTATTTTCCTTTTATCTTTATATATTCAAACGGCTTTTGAACAATGCCCCATTTCATCTAAACAGCAGATATGAAAGGGGTACCTGTTAAAGAGGAGCTCCAATTCCCTGGCTGCCAGAAACTATCATGAAATGTATTTGCAAAGGCAAATACACTTTTATAAATGCAAAGGGGTTTTGCCATGTTACCCAAGTCTAGTCATTCAAGTAAACAGAACTGATATTTTGTAAGTAAGATCATGCATAAAGATAGTTGAAATAACTCAGGAACACATAAAGATCATTACAGCTATATTGATGAAAAACCAATTTTGAATTTGATTTCAAACAATTCCACTGAAGCTGATTTCATATTTCAGTCTAATGTTAATTATTATATATTTAAACATAGTTCCAAATACTTCCTTTGGATATTAGGTTATCTTTTCTGGAATAGAAAATGGCTTATTTTTATAATAATCATTCAACAGCTTCAGGGACTTATCTCTTGCATGCATATGCTGACTGGACATACACTCAAGCCTATAACAGGTATGTATAAGCATGTAAAAAACAAGACAATATTTCATATCTCATGACTTGGAAGTTTCCAACAGGTCATGACAATGGAGCTTAATATTTGCAGCTAGCTGGCCAGGCATCTAGTGAAGAAGCACTCCCAGTTTAGAGAAGACATTTACTGTCTTTTTGAGATAGTGGTTTATAACTCCCAGTCTTTTGTTGTTCAAATCTGAACACGTGGAGGACTCCTCTTCCAATGAATTAGTAAAAGTACCTCCATATGCAAGTCCAGATAGAACACAGCTCTCAAGGTATTTGTAGACAAAAGGACATTTTAGTTACCCATAAATAAAACAGGAAAGAATAAACCTTCTGTTTGAGATTGTTTGAGATTCACAGCAGTGAGGCACACGTCACCTTAACAATGCATCTGAAAGAAACAAGGATGCATTCTATTTCATATGGACTACCAAGACTACCAACATGAAAGGAGAAAACCAAGAATGAAAGGCTGCAATAGTGGAAAAGGAAATCTTTCTGATCTTCAGTCATAGGGGAAAATGTAATGGAAGTATTAAGAAAAAACAAGATAAATCACACAGAAATAGGGATGCTTTCTCCATAACTATTACAGCAATGAACTATTATTAATTTGCACATTATTAGACATTTAAAACCACTACTTTAGTTAAGGGGACTTGCAAAAAAAAAATACTGTTTTGTTCAGATTTGTCATAGGATTTATGTAATACCAGATAAAGGAAAACATCTTCCAAAGATTTCTCTACAAAACTTAAGCATAATCACATTCACGGGCATGCAATACCAAAATTATGGTATTATAGTAAATATTTTTTTCTTTTAATATAAAAATTTTATTTATTTTGAAATGCTAAATTAAATTAAATGTTAAAATTAATGTGTGTCTTCAAATATTGGTGGGAGATCAGTGCAATAAAAGGCAGCTTCTCAAATTTCTTATCTGTTCACAACACTTGAAATAAATCAGTGGGCTGAAGGCCTAAAGATTGAGAAACAAAAACATAAAATGCAAGAAATTATTTCTGCTTTAGAAGTCTTAGTATAACTTTCAGTTATTTCACATGGTGGAAAAATGGTTCTTTATTCAGAACCATTTGTATGTAAGCAGCTTCTCAATATAACATTCTAAATCTAGACGAGATATATCTTGAGAATTAGCTGACATTTTAAGGTTCTCTTTTAATTCATTACTCAAATGCAAAAAGACCTTTATAGGACTTGGTGAAAAGTCCTGTAACAAATGAAATGCCCAGCCTTGTGCTACTGTAAAGAACTAAGAGAAAGAATGGCCACCATAATAATTGATATATTCCCAAGCATCAGAGGCATAACCCATAGTGCTGGCAGTGCTCTGGGATGTCTCCTACTGGAAATGGCAGTAGTCATTTTCAAGATGTAGGAAGGGTTTGGATGACTTGATTTCAACCCCACAGCTGCCAGTTCAGGTTACCCTTCCTTAAAGATTACTTAAAAACAGGCGATATTACTTAACTAGAACGTGGTGATGACCAGTGTAATACATTAGAAAGTTATTCAGAACTTGAATGCAGATTATAATTCCCCAAAAACCTAACAACGTTTCAGTGTGGATTGAAATTTATGCAGCCAAACAACTCAGATTAGCATTTCAAACTTTGCAGTTTGTTTGAGACCTAACATACTGAGTTTACCTCATGCGATCTCTTCATATGAAAAAAAAAACTGATTTTTTTCAGTTGACCACAGAACACTGTTTTTCCCTACTGTGCATCCTGCAGTACAACTTTTCAAGTAAAAAGTTTTTTGAAAAAAACTTTTCAAAATAAAAATCAAATAAACTCTAATATTAAGCAAATTCATAGCCTTTTTGCTTATTAAACAATTCTTATAAGGGTGACAGTTAAGCAAAAACCTTTTTTACAGTTTGTAATGGACACTTTGTTTGCCAATCTGCAATTTGTCTTCCACGATTTAATGCTCATGAGGAAAGCCTGTAATTAACCACTAACCTACAGGTAACTAGTTTTGTTACTACATTGTGGGAGGCAACATCAATATGTTAGGAAAAAGGAAAAGTCATGCTTCAAAGTGTAATATTTCATATGAACAGCACAAAATGAATGTGATGAAATTTGTGATCGATTATTCCTACCACTGAACAGAACAAAGCCAAGAATCCTTTTCCCTGCCTCCACGCACTCTCTGGATTTTTAAGTCTTCAGCTTCGGCTTCCCTTATCAAGAAATGTAGGGAAAGAAGCCCCTGCTATTTGGGAAGTAATTATTTCAGTGTGCACATTTAGGTTGCCTCCCTGCATTTCAACATGGTTGAAGAATTCTCATGGAACATATTTGCTAATCTGCTTATGGTCCTGCCCATGCAAGGAACTATTATCAACCACTCAATTGCATTTTATACAGACATCAAATCTTAACCTAAACTGGCAATGACATAAGGAGAATTCACTGCATACAATCCCCTTTATGCTTCTTGAACATTTTTTGATAGCACAGTCATATACATTAACCTTTAAATATATATATACATTCTTAATTATGCTATCAGAAAATTTACTAGACAATGGCTGTATTTAAATGAAAGTATTTCCCATCTATCTCCTATCCTGTTAAAAGATGCTACTGACATGCAAAACAACTTCCAACACCATTCTTTTACCAAGAGTAGATTTGATGTAATTCCTCATAATAATTAGATGAGAACCAGTGGTACATTTAGGCCACATAAATGGCTTAATTAGGATCAACTTGGCTTGATTTATTATAGCATGAAACAACACACATATATTTTATTACAGTCTCCTTAAAATATAAATTAATTTAGTTTAATGTGGCAGATTTGGGACTGCACAAGTGAACTTCGTGACACAAGTTGTAAGACAATATTAAAAGCATCACTACAAAACAAAAAAATTTTTAAAATCCCATACCCACTCAAAAACCCAAGGCAAACATTCTTCTGTGTTAAGAATCCCCGAAAGAAATAAAACTAGTTACAAGAAAAGGCAGCATCTCCTGCAATTCCAATTTCAGACTGTGCAATTTTTTTGCTTTTCTACTTCTGGACCAGTTGCCATAATAGGGGTCAACAGCAGCAGTGAGTTGTTAAAAAGCAGACCTCATCTCTAATCAAAATCATCCAGCCACATCTTTGTCTAAAAGTAGAAATACTTCCCATATAGAAATACCTATAAAATGTGGCAGGACCAGCTTTTAAAACTTGCTTTATTTTAGAAGTGAATTATGGTTTTTAATTTCCTACTGTAAAGCAGATTTTTATGTCCTTGAATCAGTGTAGGTTTTTCTCAGAATCATTTCATATTTATCAATACTCATTCTGAAGGCCAGATAACAGAAGTAGAGTGTCCTGCAGCCTGTCTTTGCTCTGCATGATGAAAATAACTCCTTGCTATTATTCAATAACCCTCCACTTAGTCATGAATAAGGATCACACTTAGCTCTTTAAGGCTACTGCACTGCTCTGAAAACTCAGACATACCTCATTAGAATTCCAAAGTCCTTTTAAGATCTACCACTTCCTAAATATATTTATGTGTTTACACAGACAAATGTCTTTACATAGAGTATCTTACAAGGCACCTTGAGGACAAAAAATCTATACAATATCAGTAACTTAATTTCAAGATTAACACAATTGAAAAAAACTGAAAATTCAAAGAGGTTGCTGTTACACTGTTCTCTCAAATCACCGTTCTCCAGTTTGCTTCACAGAAATGTTTGAATTAAAACGTAAATAATGAAAGTCCCTGTATAAAAACAATGTTAAGAATTAGAACTAGAAATGAGTCCATTTTTTCTGCAAGATTTTATAAATAAGAGTGAGACATGGGAGCAAAATATAATTCATACAATTGTATGCAAGTTAAAGGGTTTTTTAGGCCAATACTAAATATTCAGCTGATTTCCATAAAAAAACTACTGTCAAGGAATATCTAGTTCATGGAGTGAAAATTTTAAATTTATTTCAATTAATTCTGTACAACTTTTTATGGTTTGATTCTGCAATTTTTATTTAGTCTTTTTGATTACTGCTGCCAGATAGGCTTCAATAAATTAAATATTAATTTTGTGTACCCACAGTATCCTCATTCTTGAATTATACATATAAACATATTAGTTAATTCATATTTTAAGATTGTAGTTAAATTAATACTTAAAAGCTGGCACTACCAACATATGAAGAGCTCTGCCATTTTCTCCCCCCTGGGTATCCCTTCCTCAAAAGCATTAATTCATCAAATCAGTTAGAGACAGCAAAATCAATATTCAAGGATAACTGCAGGAAACTTTGTTTCAGGTTCCCCTTTTCAAGTTATCTTTCATCTTTCTGGCTTTTAGGCTTTATGGGAAGGAGCACATACTGTTATTTAAAGCATGTAGATGGCTTTTTTACCTCCACATCCCTCCACATCTCCACCTTGAAACACAGATATGACTTCTATAACCTGTCCTTGCTATTAATCTATTTTCTTTTTCATTTATTTTATGATTTTTTTATCTAGTTATTTTATAGACCTATTTCAATTTATTATTGGGGAATGTCACCATAACATCATAAATCAGCAAGTAAAAAATTATAAGAAGAGGCTCCGTTTTAGCATGCAGCAATGATAACAGAACATTATGACCCAGCTAACTAATTAATTTAAAGAAAATTAATCAAAAATTTCATGATAAATATGTCTTCACAAGTTCTCCATGTTTTGGCTCTCATTACTAGCAAACCATTCATGCTTCTTATAAAAATTCCTACCTAAATTATTCATAAAAAGTTTGACCATAGATATCAAAGGAAAAACGAACTACAAGAAAGATGCAATTACAGGCAAGACATAATTTTAGAACTAAAAAGAGCCTATATACAACCATCTCTTCAGATTTTTTTTCTCTAGAATGACAGTATGAATGAAAGAAAGGACAAGGAAAACTTCTGCTACAGTGTAAAATAACTGTTGTATTTACAGAAATCTGCAATAGAATTCTCAGTCATTTAATATGTTTAAGCCAGAAAAGCTGAACTTGATTCCAGAACTACCATGTCAAACACAAAGAACGACTCCTGCAAGACAATTAAGCTGACCCTTAGTTCTTCACAGATGAGAACAGGTCTTACTAATCTTCTGCTATCAGGCAAATATCAGCTTGCTCATTAAAATTCACTCTACTTCCCAAATTCCAAAAACATGCCTAGCTTTTATACCTAGTTAGGAGAGGACTGGACAAAGAAAATTCCAGAATTATATGTATTCTCTTAATTTTTTGGAGAAGGTATTACAATCTAAATTGTTTCACTGAAGATAAAGTTCAGAAACTAAAAATTGTCAAGCAGCAGCAATTAAATTAAAAAGTAAAACGATAGATGCATAAATTTACACAATTTTGTCATGAAGCATATTTTACTACATTAGCTATTCAGGTCTGCAAATTACATGAAAGCATTTCTCTGAGAGGATATATTTTTCTGAATTGTTGGCTTATTTTCATAACTTACATAGAACACTTGCTAAAATTATTCACTTGTATGAATATTTTTGAAACATAATTTCTAAAAAATTTCAAAACCCTACACTACATATGAGAAATTATTTGTTTATGAAAAATGAAAATTGATAAATATCAATGCATTTTAATACATTTATTTTGAAAATCTAGAAAATCCCGTGCTGATTTCAGAATTTGTAGGGAGAAAAGCTGCAAAAAAACTACTATGTGCTCTGCCTTCAAACTATTCATCCTGATGTAGAAACTAATTGAAAAGGAAAAAAAAAAAAGAACACAAACTGTAGGGACCTAAAATGAAGCATTATTTGCATTTTCATCAGCAAGAGCCTATATCGCAGGAAATCATTATCTATTTAAACAGATTTTCATGAAAGTATAAAATCTTTTGAAGCCATGTGTGCATGAGTGCACTGTTTTACAGCTTACTGTGCTTAAAAGCTGCTCACAAAACTGCCTGCATCTAAATTCTGCAGTCACATAGAGGAGTCTGCTGTGAGCCATGTCCAGACGGTCGTTTCACTTACTAACTTCACGAATAAACATGAATAAAACTTCATCTGGAGTTCTCAATATCTGTTGTCTATTTATAGTTGCTTTTATAAAACATCCAACCATTTCTAAGAAACATTTTTTGCAAAAAAATCTCATTTAGAAAACCCACCAGAATTCTCAAAGCTAAGTTTTGTAGCATCTTGAAGCTCTGAAGAACAGATGCTATTTCACTGTGCAAATGCTGTTTCAGTGTGTAAACATGCAAATTTACATGCAATCTGTAAATTGCATTTTATAAATCTGACTAAATTAATTTCAGACCTGTAAAACTTTAAGTTACTTTAAGATTCCATATGCACTGGGTATGCAGTGCCCTAGTGAAAAGACTGAAGATTTTGATATGTCTTGACTATCAATCACATGGAGAAAGATGCCATTTAAAACAAACATTGTTTACTTTGACACAAACAAATCCACCTGGTCCTCCAAACTTCAGTGGCCATCTACTTATTCTAGGGAAATTGCTCGGCATCATATTTAACATTGCCATTGTTTTTACAACATGAATTTTGGATCTGTTCAGCTTGCATTAGGAATTAGCTCAACTATTTCATTATTTTGTTGAGCTGTGAATGACTATTGGGTACCATTTCTTTTATAGTTCTATTGTCCAGTCTTGGCAACATCCCTCATTTTTTAAGAAGTTTATTAACAATAGCTTGTATTTAATACTCTATTCCAATAAAAATTAGATTAATATCTAGCAGAGAACACAGCAGCAGCCTGCTGAAAAATTATAATTTAAATGTCAAATATGAAAATTTGCCTTAAAAATCTTTGCCAAAGCAGAGCTATCTTTGTCAAGGAACTTTTTTTCAACACAATGGGGCAAGTAAGATGCAAAAGGCGCTTACATACGCAACTGCAGTCACGGTTATCGCACTCCGCACAACACGAAAGAGACACCCGGTGAATTCCGTGTGTGTGAATTCCACCGTGGGGGTGGAGCTGCAGGAGGGATGGTGAGGGTGCTGAAGGCTTACCTGACCAGTGGCCGGTGGTGGAGCCCGCTCTGTCGGTGCAGGTCTCGCTGACGGGCCGGAACACGGTCTCCCAGCCGCCGGTGGCGTAGCGCCAGTTCTGCGACTCCAGGATGAGCGTGCGCTGCGTGCCGTACGCGATCATGAAGCAGTACACCACGTGGTGAAGCTGGCAGCCATACCCGCAGCCCTTGTTGATGTTGCACACGAGTTTCTTAGCTTTGCTGCAATCCTTCGGGTTCTGTAAGGATGGGTGAAAAAGTGGAGCTGAAGGAACGATACGCCAAAGGCTTGTGTTTTTTCTGAAAAACTGGCGAATGTCATAAATCACAGAAGCCGTCCTGCTGTAATACATCTCCCATTAAAATGGATGAGCAAGCGTCAGCTCCATGAAACTTTTATGTGAATTCTTCACTGTGAACGTGAACAGTTATTGAACATACTTCACTATCCTAATGTAAAATAGAATACATTCAAGATTTTAAATTACTTCCTCATTTGTAAATCTGTCAGAATAAGCCAACATTTGGACTCTGAGTTCACATTTCATCAACATGATTCTCGGTGCTGGAATGCTTTTTCCTTTGGCATTTTTTCAAGTTTGTTAGTTCTCTTTCAATAAGCATGCATGTCATCCAATAAAAGAAAATTTCCACCTGTCTACAACATACCAAATAAAACAAATGCTTATTAAAGAACTGCTTCCCAGGCTTAATGACCACATAGTAAATACAGAATGTAAAACACATACCTGAGCAGACTGATAAAGGACAGAATTTTAATCTGCATACACTTTCCATAAAATAACATACTTCATGTCCACAACCCAGGAAATCACAAGATAGGAGGCAAGTCCATACATTGTATGAATGCTATGTTTAAAAGCAAAAACTAATAAATATTTTTAGGTACGAGGAATTTTTAGGTATGTGGACAGCACAACATCATAACCAACAGTTTTTCTTTATGTAGAAGAGAGCACTTTTTTGTACGTACTCATACTTGCATGGCTCTAGACAGACCTAAATTCCAGAAAGGTCTTCCACAAAATATCTAGGATGAAAGTTTCAGATAAGGTGCAAGGATACTGATATTTGAGCATAATATAAATTCTGCTTCTTTCACATCTAAACAACTTTAAATAAAATTTTCTGTAAATTTGCAACAATCAAATCAAATCTTAAAAAAACAATGACCCCTGTCTGGAGAACTGAGATCCCTCCTTTAAGTGATCTTAAAGATAATCTGAATATTCTGAGTCCTAAAATACTTTTAAATAAAATTAATTTGTATATTAAATTGTGTAAAGGAGGGGACAACGATTCAGACTGGGAGAGGGGTAGGGGCAGAAGGGAAAAATAAAACATCCAAACCAAACCCAAAACTCTACAACATGTGCTATACCTTCAGCATTTCTTTTTCATTTTAAATACACCTGATTCAAAGCATAACTAAGTATGAAAACAATAAATGAAATAAAATTTCCATTCCCAATTTTTGTACCTCAGACCAGTACTTCTGTCATCACAAATTTAATGGATAACTTGAGACTAAACCTAACAGGTATCTTTCAAAATTATAACAAATGTATTTCCCACAGTGTTTCAGAAGAGAAAGAGGGCCTTTCAAGTATTCTGTACAAGTCCACATAGAAAGAACTCCATCAAAAAATACTTCCTCATATCATTATTATCAGCAGTATTATATTTTTATTATTAATATTGTCATTAATATTATCATATTTTGCTTGGTTTCAGTTATTAACCTGTTCTTATCTGAACCCAGAATGGGGTTTCTTTGTGGGGTTTTTTTAATTTGTTCGGGGTTTTTTGCCTTTCTGTCCTACCAGGGAGGAGGAGGAGTGAGTGTCCACGGGTACTTTGCTGCCGGCTTGGGTAAAGCCACAATGCTATTCTTTTTGAAAGGGATAATCATTGTGAATTTTTAGAAAATGCCCTTAGATTATGCTTTCTACACTTGCCATTACATTCAAATGCTTGTGTCCTCTAAAATGAAAGCATTTAATCGATGGCATATTTGAAGTAATGTCAAGGTGTGCCCTTCTCACTTTCTTTCATGCAAATGTAAGCTTCGTATAATAGCTTATGAACAGTATTATGGAAATCAAGTAGTAATCACACAATGAAACATAATTTGATAGTGTGACTTACCAGTGTTAATATAATGCACTTACTTGGGTTTTATCATTATCTGTAGACTTAACTAAAAACTATATATAAGTATTAGTTTGTGAGTTTAAAAGGAAGCTATTTAACTAATATTTTTATGACTGTGGGGTTTTTCCAAATTGCTATACTCAAGTAGCAAAAAGCCAAAGCAGCATTTGAGCTTCTATTGTCTATTGAGAATTTTAAAATAAAAAGGGAAGTAGAGATACTTGGATATATTGCAGTTTCAACTAGTGTTTCCAGGAAAAGGTGGAATTATTACCCATTGATAAGGAAGAAAAGTTACATTTCAGGCATCAGAATAGCTTGGGTGTTCATAACCAAAACTGCCAACCAAAGCAAGCACAGTACAAGTATTGAGCTGATAAAGGATAACAGCCAATTTCAAAACCAATTAAGACTGACAAAAGAGTTTTCCTCCTGGCACAAAGTCACAGAAAAGGATTATAAATCTCTGATCTGAATGGGTAGTGCATTCTGTTCTCAACCCTAATGACACTGCTCATCACACACCCATCTCCAGTTTAATGATCTACATAATCAAGAGAGGGATGAAAGGAACCTCCACGAATGCCAAGCCCCATAGTGTAACAGCCATACAGCTGCAGTAAAAACAAATACCAAAAAATCCAAACAAAAATTAAACAAACCCACACAAAACCCCAAACAAAAAACCTACACCTGACCAATCACACAAAACATACTTCAATATATAAAAGATTAGATCATCAAGCCATTGCAGAGTTTACACCTTTTATCTTCCTCTGAATGACTTCTATTAACAATGCAACTGAAAAAAATAACAAATTTTCAGAATAGCAAAATGGTTAGAATTACATATTTCTGTGGAAAAGAATACCAGCTAAAATAAAAGTAGATTTTTGCAACTTGCAAGATGGATGTAATGGTCTTTCATCACGAAGAACATGGGCATATACTGTTGCTCTCACCAAATTCAGGGTTTCAACTGCATTCTTCTTCCAGGGCTCTTGGTTGGCCTATTCACAGAAAGCAGGCTCAGATGGGAATAATGTCCCAAGTGCTGCCTCAATGCCTCACCATCTTCCAGTGCTTTCAAGTGTGTACTCAGTCATCAAAACACATAACAAACTGACAAAAGTAAACCCTGTTCCTGAACATATTTTACTATATGAGAAATGACTGTGTGGTTAATGACTTTAAAACAGTTCAGAGAAATGTACTTACTCTAATGAATCACAACAGATTAGAGTGCAGCAGGAAAGCACTCTGCTACCATTTACTAAGTAACCTCATAAACACAGTATAATGCTCATTTTAAAGGTTGTTATTTTTTCATATTTTCAATAAATATTTTATTCTTTGATGCTACACTGTCAGCTGGAGAAGAGAGTCCCACCCAAAGTCTTTGAAATATCTCATTTTTTTAGAGAAATTTGTCAAAAATGGGTGTTTCTCACCCTAGTTATCACAAACGTAATTCTTACCATCTTCTATTCCCCTTCTTCTGTTATGTCATCTATAATCCTTCCTTTTCAGACCAGCTCCTCTCAAGACTTTAGAGGTAGAAAAAAATCCAAACAAAGAAACAAAAAAACCCAAACAAACCACCAGAAGTTTCTTCCAGAGATCTCAAACCTTCCTCTAATATTAATTCCTCCAGTTTGCACCTACCCTCCTACGACACACAAGTTTCAGCTTGAGCAAAACATCCCAGCATGCAGGTGGATTTTAACACACTGTGCTCCTCAATCCTAGAGAAAACCTCATGCAGATATCAGCTGTGATCACACTTTCTTAGGTGGCTATTGTACTAAAACCATATAATTTTGATTTTATTGATTACAGTTGTACGGGATCCATCCCTTTGCATGTATGCAAAGTGCCCAGAGCCTTTATTTTTTTTTTTGTTCTTGTCATTTTAGCATAAGCACTTTTATTAAAAATATGAATCAGTAATTTTAATGTGAGGGAGAGGATTTTACACACTTTTAAAAAATACACTTAGAAAAATCTAAGTAACACATTAAATCACCAAAAATACTGCGAAGTCCAGAAAGCTCAGAAAAAAGTTTTGTGATCAACTTTCTTTTCTTTGCATACGTACAAAGCCCCAGTGAAACAGTATGGCAGAATATGTCTAGAATATGGCAAACTATGACTAATATAATTGATGTGTTGCTGAGTACTTAGTAACCTTTCTCACCTGATTTTATATTTAACCTTCAAAGCTGAACAAAAAGTTTTGGTTTTTTTTTAAATCAGAGGCAAAAATATTCTGCTATTGCAAGACCGCATGCTGAATCACAAACTTCCTAAAATAAACAGAACAAAAATAAGCACAAAAGAGAAGGGACAGAAAACTGCTGCCTTCATAATAATTTATTCACTTGATTACAGTACCACAGGTGCTCTTATCTGACTTCTCTTGCACATCCTCTTCAACTGTTCGATAAAAAACATCTCTGAAAATAAGGCCTTTTCCTTAAATATAAAGTCCTAGCTTTTTAAATGTTGCTCCAACTATAGGGAACTAGTTATGTGTAGCCTCATTAAATCAAATTTATGGTAATGTCATCCAAATGAAGTAGCAGTCATCACTATTCACAATCATTCAGCTAAATGACTTCCCAGGGAGATGTCTCAAAATAATGCAGCTGTCACTGTTCAACATGTACCAGAAAAAAGCTATGCAGTACTTTCACACTGAACTAAAAAACCAATTACAAATATGTCCCATATTATTCTTTTTGGTGTCGACTTGAGGGGTAAGGGTCGTTGAATTTTTTAGTTTATTTTTTAATACAGTTTTATTATTAATAGAGGTATATAAATGTGTGTCATTTAGAACTATTTGACTGCTTTACATTGGTGCATATTTGTTAAAGTAAATAACTTTGTGCTCTTTTTGACGACGTGCACAGTTATACTACTAAATAGGACAACAAATGGATAGTGAAAGACAAGAAAAAGGTAAAGAAAGGCTATATTTACCAGCATGAAAAGCAGTTACAGTATACTACTGCCAATCAGCAGTATCAAAATGAAAAAATAAGGAACAGTTCTCAGAAAGGAGTTGAAGCAGTACAATAAAGTGATGACTCCTGCACAATTTAGAGAGATGTTTTTTCTCAGAAGGGTGTCCTTTTTTATGTAACATGCATCAAATACACATGGCTTGGTCGCAGAAGAGACGGTTCCAACAGCTGAACTGTGAAATAATGAAAATCTGAGAAGCAAATTCAGCTATTTACACAGGAGAAAAGATCCGGCATTAGGAGTGATCGTACAAAACAGCTGCACACATGTCATAAAAAAAAAAACAAGTACAAATTAAACAGACTACATTAAGTATTTTTTTGATCACTACACAAATAGCTGCATGCAGTCATGAAAAAAAGTCACAACACCTTCAGATCAAGTTTTATTTAAATTTTATACACGCACACAAGCACATATATTAAAAAGGCCTTATACACTCAAAGGAGCATCTAGAGAAGTCTCAACCATCTGTTGAAACAATCTAGGACTAGACAATACACTATACAAGCACTTCAATTTTGCTTCCTTATGTTTTTAAAAATGGGCTGCTAGTTCAGAAGTCTGATACAAGGACTTTTGTATTTTTAAGACTATGGAAACATATTTATGCATTTTGATACTCTAAAGGATAAAATTTAAAAAATCAACCAGAGGATTATCTTCTACAATAAAGTGAAGAATTCAAACTGGTAAGTACAGCCCAGTAAAAACCACAGATCCAAAAAAAACCCCACAAACAAAGAAACAAACAAACCAAAATAGCCAACAACAAAAACAGAAACCCCAATGATTGCCTTTAAATACTACCTTCCATATACATATAAAATAATGTTTGAAACAAATGTAGTAATTTCTTTTCTATATAATTCGTTCATATACCAACATTCATTTTATACTGCAAGGTAATTATGTTATTGCAAGGTTTTAGCTTGCATAGGAAGAAAAAAAATGTTCACCCTGATTCAAAAGCTCTATCCTCTTACCTGTAAATAAGTTATTCTTCTCTGTACCAAATCTGTTAGATCTTTGGCCTCTTTTTCTCGCCAATCTCCAGCTCCATCTGTTTGACTGAGGTAGTACAAGTCGGTCATTATTGACCTATAAACAACAATGGAAAACAAATTTAACATTACTGAATTGGAGGATTAAATTAAATCAAAGACAAATTAAAGAGATATTTCAATTGTAGCTTCAAAATCAGTTTCTCCATGCCACCTCCGACTGCACAATTCAAACAGCAGCTAAGACAGACTGCATCCTTCATCTAACAAATGTTCCATACCCATTAGCAATTCAAAATTAACAATTCTAAACAGACTCACGGCCATGCAAGTCCATACTACAAAACATGAATTTTGAGAAACTATCAAATACTAAATTGAGATTATCTAATACATTAAAGATTCTCTCCTTAGGGTTGTAACATTTCATTGGCCAAATAAGAGAATAAAGAATTCATCATCATGAAAATAAAAATGTTACATGACATTTATTTGTTAAGATTTGCACATTAGTCCAAACTACTAATTTTGTCCAAACAGTACCACCCTGGAAAAGATTTTTTTTTCATCTCTGTGGCTCTTGGGGAGAAATAGGTAACTAGAGACAAACTATCCAAAGTGTTTCTAGAAATGTTAATGGTTATTCTAAAAGTAAAAGGTGGTCCAATTCAGAACCAGTTATTTCAGAGTTGGTTTCATAGATTGAGACTATTTAATATTGCTAAACATTGCTCCATAAAACAGTGCTAAAGTTGTAAGACTGAACCACTTTTCTTAATACTTTCATCTGAACTTCAGATGCTGCTATTTATTGCCTGAAATTGTTGATAAACCTCAAGTTTGATCACCAGAAAGAGAAGCAACAGAACAAAGGCAGAGAAATTTGGGAGGCGACCAAAAACAGTGTGAGGGTAAGACAAATACATTTCCTAACAGCATTTGAAGTGGTCTTGTCAAGCTGTTGGCAGCACTTGTTAGCACTGGAAGCACAAACCCAATTAGCCAAGGCTACATAAGAGAGCCCTTGTACGTAAGTGAGAGGAGCAGGCTGCCTATCCCTACCAGGAAACTATTTCCAATTACACAATATTTAAGCAATAGACATTGAGATAAATCAAATTAGGGCAGCCCTATCTTTATCAGTAGAGTTATCAGACAAACTTTTCTTGCTAATTTAATAACTGGATTTACGGATCTGTAGTTTTATTCTCATACACTCATTCTGGTCTTTATCCTCATGCTTCTACATAGGGTAACAGTGTAGCATCTACTGCTGTTATATTAAATATTTTACCCAAATTATTCAGAAGCAGTAATCCTCACTTTCTGTCAATCAACTGGAAGAACCATATCTACATTCTAAACTGAAACTATATAAACTGCATTTTCTTCTACAAGGTAATTGAGCTTGAAGCACCCTATTAATATGCACACCCAGTTTAAAGAGAATTAGAACAGAACTCATGATGGACTATTTCTAATACAATGGATTATATACAGATAACTGAACAGATATAGTTCAGTTAAACAGATAAAGTATGCTCCTCTTAAGACAGTTTCCCTATTTATAGAAAACACATAAGCTAGTAGGCACACTGGAAAAGGAAACCAGTGCATTTTCTTGTGAGTTTAAATATTTTTTTTCTCCCAATCAGGATGCAACCATGTTGGATGTTTAAAGAAAAAATACAAAGTTAAGGTTTAAATATTAAAAAAAGAAAAAAAATCCTCTATCACTAAAAGCAGCTGTGCAACCACATAGTATAGCCACATTTTAAACCATTTTCAAATGCTCTTTCATGAGCCTTAAAAAAGTCTTTTCTGTACCTGTGATGTAAGTAATCAGTATACTCTCCCTATAGATATATAGAAATATATTTTCCATTAAATATTATTTCCAGCTCTTAAGTAATTTTTCCTATTTCTATGGAAAAATGTGTTGCCCAAATTTTATTTTTTATATTATTGGCCATGGTGACCACGACAAAGAAAAGGCAGTAGCTTAGTTTTAATAATCAGCCTTATGGATGAAATAGAATTACTTTGATAATTTTTGAGGTAAGAGAAATGGTGAGTGTCCTTACACAGCCTCAATGACTCACCACATTAGGTAAAGGCAGCTTTGCTCAGTAGAAACCATAAAAAGTATCGAATTATTTGCAGGAAATGTTATGAATTCATGAAAGAGTTTTCAGACTGTATCCATAATCTTCTTTAAAAAAAAAAAATTCAAAACCCTGAAGTAAACTAGGAAGTGAAAAATTCACGGGTGTTATCACACAGAAATTATTATAAGCCAGGACTATTTTAAGACACAGTCACAGAGACCTTCTTCCTTTGATTGTTACTGCTCAGAAATGTTCATTTTCTAGCTAGGGTTTTTTGAGTGTGACAGATCACTGTGATAACCTATTAATATAGATTTAGAAGACACACAAATACCAAAGCCCATGGTATTTTTAACTCTCTGCACGGTCAGGCTCCATGCAGAGAGGGAAAAGCACAGGGAGTGGTGATCCCTGAGACCAAGATAGCTCAGTGCAGACAAAGGATGAGCCTGCACAGGGTTACCAGAGGCTGCTGCAGCTGGTAAAATGGCAGGAAACTTCACACTGCAGATTTTACTGCATCAAACTTGGCATTTCACCGAGTTACTAACCAACAACATCAACTTGTTGCTGTTGTTGCTTCATGTCATAAAATAAATCTTGGAGTGGCACTTAAAAGCATCTTGCTCCTGGAAAGCAGAATGGAGGAAAAAATCTGGCTGTGTTTTATCTGCATTTGATTGCCAAAATAAAGAGGGAAGGGTGGGTGTTTTTAACAATCAGTCTAGACATTTATTCCAGTCATATGAAAAAATTTCAACCACCTAAAAATTTTCTATCAACAAATAAAACCTCAAAGGAAAATACATAATTCAAAGGAAATAATGTGAAAATTTGTCCAAACACTATGCATCAAACGTTGGCCAGTTACCACAAAATCCCTAATGACAGCTACTCCCTGGGAAAAGGAATGAAACTAACTCAGTAACAGCCACCTTGCAAACAACTTTTGTCAACACAGGAAACAGCCATGACAACTAGAGGACTAACCTGCTCTTTTTTAATAACTCGATATCAAATAGTCTTTCCAATGTTAAAATGAATTTACTCTCAACGGCCCTCTTCCCTATAGCAACTTGGAGAATACAATGATGTAATTCTCAAGGAAACTCTTGTGTTGGGCAACACTGTTTCTCAAACAGAACCAGTACTGAAATACTTGACAAAAACATATGCA
Source organism: Rhabdornis inornatus (assembly GCA_013397075.1). Taxonomy (NCBI): domain Eukaryota; kingdom Metazoa; phylum Chordata; class Aves; order Passeriformes; family Rhabdornithidae; genus Rhabdornis; species Rhabdornis inornatus. The sequence continues at coordinate 1,515,597 of VWZS01001621.1, read as the reverse complement.
AGACCAGCACTCTCTAGGAGAAAATCCACAGCTCCGAGGGCACAGCCAACAAACAGTGATTAAGGCATCCAACAAGAAGCACTAGCATATGAGTAGTAAACTATTTTCTTAACATCACCAAGATTAATAAAGAACTCTAATACTACTTGTCCAAATCCACGGAAACTAAAGTTTATCATCTCTTAGAAAGCAAGTCTTAATCTATGACACAGCAGGCTTTCATCACAAACAAAACAAAATAAATATTAGCCTCTTTCCTTACATAGCTATCTCATCATTTTATACCCACCTCTTTGCTTTCCCACATAAGGACAGCATGAAAAACTCCTTTAAGTACTTATAATTAACACTGATCTTTCTAATCCAAACGTTAGATTATAATAGATATTAAAACTTCTGAGATATCTTTATGTATATTTATGTGCATGTATACATTTATAAAAGTAAGTAATACCAGCTGCACTCGCAGTGTTCCATTTATCTAAAATATAACTTTTTAAGACAGAACTGTAAACAAAAGAGCATTTGGCAACAGTTTAATCTCTTTTAAAAAATTCAAAAAGTGCACATGTACTTAAAAAAAACCAAACCAAACAAACAAAACAGGCAATAAGTAAAAAAACAAAACAACAAAAAATCCCAAACAAACGGAGGAAAAAAAAAAGAAAAAAAAAAGAAACAAAACAAAACAAACCTGTGTTTTTCAGAGTGAACGAGAACATCTGATTTGCTCATTCCAAACTTATGCTATGTTTCTTTCAAAGAAGCAACCAGATGCACAGTGTGGAGGGAAGATGAGTGGCTCCTTCCCTAGGGAGCCACTGTACATTGTGAGGGAAAAGAACACCCCAGAGACAGCAGTACATCACATGCCAAAGGATGTGCACACAAAGAACTGGGAATTTCCCTGCAATTCACACAACACCACTGAAAGAATAAAGGAAAAGAAGGAGACAGCTTGACCTCAAAGATCCAGGAAAAAACTTCCCCAGGACTAGAGGCAACCAAGAAGTGCATTCTGCAACACAAGAGAATTCTACTGCTTGAAGGCAACATTGCAAATGCACAGAAACAAAGGCTGAATATCATAGAACTATTTTTGTATCTGTTTTTTAATAATGAAATTCCCTTGAATTTCTATATTGTAAAGATTGTCTACAGCCAGTTAAATAAAAATTAGTTTATGGATGTTTGCTTTTAGTTTAAATGATTTTAAACTTCTTTGAGGACCTCACCAGGCAGGAAGGTCTACACAGATCTATTACTAAGACTAAACAGACTTCAGATTATTTTGTATTTAATAACCACCATGACAACTGAAAGAATACTTGTACTCAACACAAAAATTCTCAGAGGAAAAAAAATAAGCAGTTGTGGTTGCTTGCATCATATACAAACTTCTTTCAGTATCACAGAGAGATTAATCTCATAAATTCCAGAGGTCTACAGAGCAGTTTTATAATTCAATGCAAAGCAGTTTATGCACCTCAGAATGGGTTTCATCTCATCCTGAAGTATAGAGAGATGTGAACGTAACAGTGTCAGAAATGCAGGAAGTTGCAAATTAAAACTTCATGAATTAATAATCATTGGTGTAGAATGGAAAGGACTAAGGAAAAGGACTCATCCTGGGAGGTGGCAACATAAAAACCTTCTGGCATCAAACACATACAGCATTAAGGTTTCACTGTGGTGACTGTTTCATCCTGGCTTTATAAACAGAGCAATAATGTGCACACAAGCGATTTTGTTACCATGACAGATGTCAGAAAATCTGGTATTCGACTACTTGCTCCAATTTTTAGCAGAGATAGTTTAAAAGGTACATAAGAATCCATGACCTAAAGTTCAAGAAGCCCAGGCAGAAATAACTTCTATGGAGAAAGAATATTTCTGAGAGGAGATAGCTATTGAAACAAACTGTCCAGGGAAGTGGCAGCTTCTCTGTCAGTTCACCATTCAAGTGAAGATCTCAAGCCTTTTGGAAAATTCTGCTTCAGCCAAGCACTATTTTTATTTCAGTCAAATATATAAAACTACACTTGGCAGAGAACTAATTGGATGAAATTTAATCATGTCTTTCATATAAATAATAACTCTCAATAATTGAATAGTCCCTTCTCACTTTCAACTCAATCAATCTGTGACAAAATGGATTTTGGAATTGTGGAATATTAAATTACAAAATTTAATGGCCTATACTATTTGCCCATATTAATAACCAAATTCATATTGTCTTTACACTTTAAACAGTGTTTGCATTATTTCTCAGGAATTGAAAATTCTTATGATTTTTTTTACCTTTACTATATTATTATTATTTTCAAAGGCTCTTGCTTTATTACTGATGTTCACAGCATACAGATCACAGCTTTTTTCAGGGGACTGATTTAAGGTAGTATATATAGTTAATTCACCTCTTTTTGTATAACTGTTTACTGATGAGATACAAACTGTCGTTGCAATCCTGTTGGGAACAGAGTTATAATATGCTTAAAGACAGATGTCACTGAATTTTTAACAGTTCCTGGATTAATTTTGCTCAGCACAAAACTCATACAGAATATTTTAATATAATACAAAAGGTACTCCAACAATAAGGAGGCCTGATGATTGACAACAATGAAAAATATAATTGCCATGCATCTTTGAAGAACAAAATGACAGTTAAATTAAAGGTGAGAACCAGCTATTTCAAGTACCTTTCCTGATGACCCAAATCAGACAGAAATTCATCAATGCGTGTCTGCAGTTCATTTCCTTCTAGATTTTTCAACTTCTTCAGTTCACTCTGGAGGAAAAACCAAAGTTCCTTAGCCCCATTTTCAATCCTCCTCCTCAGTATTTCATGGTCTTTTCCAAGGCCTTCTACTTTAAAAAAAAAAAAAAAAAAAGCATAAAAGTATCAGTACTTGTAGCTGAATTATTTGTTAAGAAGCCAATACATCTGTGATATGAAATACCAAAACACCAAAACTTGTTTTAGAAATAAAAGAAAACTTATCTACCAACCATCTCCTGTCCGCTTCTTATAGTTTTCTATCTGTTCTTTGGCCTTTAGAAGTTGCTCCTCTAAAGCATGTACCTTTCCTGCAGCTGGGCCCTGATCAATGGGACCATCTGGTATCCTAGGATACAGAAAATAAAGAAATTGCATGATTTATAAGTACAATTATTTGATAAATTATTCGCATGAACAATTCAGCTGTGCTCCCATTTTTATTTCATACTGTTTTATTGATAAACCATCAGATTTCCTTAAAACCAGAAGAAATTAAACATTTTTGAAAAACAGGAATTCTTACAAAAAAAAAAATTCTTATCAAAGTCCTGACAACTATTTTACTCCTTAAAATATGAGAAGTGAGTTTAAGGTAAGTTCATCTAAACTAAGATGATTCTAAGCAGTAATAAAAAACCACATTAGTAAGCATCTAGTAGAGAGTATCCTTCACTTATTACTATGGTAAAACTGTAAATTAAGTTATGAACACAAAAAAAACCACCATTATAATCCACTCAAATGGTCAGCCAAGCTAATAAATCAAGGTTTATTTCTATTCTCATAAATTACAAAGTGTGATGTTTTCATTCTTCTTCCTACCATCCGATAGCAAATATAAATTATCTTTTCCATAATCAACTCATCAAATAATTATATTACTGTATAACTTTAAACATCAAGATTATGTTGTAGAGACAACCTGTTTCTGCTTTGTCTCTTGTTAGTAATTCAGATTTTAAAAAAATAATTATGCGTACATAATCCATATGACTGAGGCCACCTTCTCATCACCTTCAGGTAAAAGAGGCAATGACAAAGCAATGATCTCTAGTCTGGATCTCTGAAGGCAAAAAGAATCCCTTAAAAATTAATCATAGAGACATTCAATTTAGCTAGAAGAACTGCCATACTGTGTAAAATAATTGTAAAAATAGTTTTTAAAAACCCATAAATTACAAAAACCATTCTAACCTTTTCCTATTTCCAAGATATCTAAAAGGTTACACCAATTTATCAGCAAAAGGAAAAATGTAAGATTTCACAAGTTCACACTCAAATACTTTCTCATTCTTTCATTTATATCCAAGTTCTTTGTATGGAGCTAGAAGGTTTATAATTAACTAAAGTCACATTATGATTGCCTTTTCTTCTTTCACTTTTTTCTCTTCCCCAAGAAGAAAATCATGTTCAATTATTAATGACCACTAGCACACACAAACAAAAATAATACAGGCTGTCACTTCATGCTTCTTAGATGAAACCTCCTCAGTGAATAAAACTGAGTCAATGTTATCTGCAAATAAAGAGCAAGCATCCCTTATCAATTTAGATCAGCACAGCCCTGATCAGTGCTGATTTGTATCCACTGCACGTCTTCCTTCCCTTAAGTCAGAATTGCACAAAAACCAGTAAAAAGAGCAGAGGTGCCACCATTTGGTTCAATTATCTTCATTCTTCCCACACCGGCCGATGCAATGCCCTCCACTTGAAACTTGAGATATTTTAAATACATGAAGTAGAAAATTGTACAGAACTAGTTTAATAGAGTTGCTTATAATTAATTGATCTTGAGTTTAGATTCTCCACCAGCCTCAGCACCAGCTACATTAAAGCAATTCTAGCGATCCTTCAAAATTAAAATCTGATCTCTTCTTTCTGAAGCTACACTCAGAACTATAAGAATAATGTGCAGAGACACTGGTGTTTGGTTTTATGTGTTTGATGACGTTTTGCCCTTTTCCACCTCTCTTCTGCTTTATAACACACGCTCCTAATTCAGAGTCAGAAACAGGTTATCATATTTATTAAAAGAATTGCAGGTTCTACAAAATGCAATATTTAAAAGACTCTAGGAAGCAAATATAGTCCAAATGTGATGTATTCATAACATGAACACAGTATGAATCCATTTAACAAGATTCTCTATTTCCCTGAGGAGGACTCTGAAATTACTGGTTCCTAAACTGCTAGGTTTATCTTCCATCAAAATACCCTAAAATATAAAAATTTAACTACCACCCAGTAATATACAAAGAAGCACATAAATACTATGAAGCATTCATGTATTGCAAAAATGAAGAAAGCCTAGGACAAGGATGAAGGCATACACAGCTTCACAGTTTCCATCCAAGAAAATGGGACATTACAATGGTTGTAATTTTAAGCTCTTTCCTATTCCTAAAAGCCTTGTATCATCTTTATGCAACAGGGACAGTCTTTAGCAGCCATATTATAATCCTAATAGAAAGTAAAACTTTTAGGCACAACTACTGGTGTTAAGAAACAGCATCATGTAATACTTTGATTTGATTTTTATTCCCTCTCAAGTTTCCCTTAAATAACTACAAAATTGTAGTAAAGATTTCCAGTTTTGCTGTGACACTTTCTTCTATTACATCTTTAATAAGTGTCCTTGAAAGGGCTCTTCCAGGTCTATGGGATATAGAAGAGTAAAACATCAGCCTATAAAAAACTCAGATTTATTACTATCTTGCCCTAATGAAACCTAGACTGCTTCTAAAATGAACCCAGATCTGCTCACACAATATTGTTTATAATCTTATACAGACTATGGTAACTCTCCAAACTCACTATACTGCAATATTCATGCACATAATTTCTAAAGTTCAGACAATATAAAACACCTTTAATTCCATTTATCTTCTTCATCATTAATATACATCTGTGCCTCTTTCTAGCCCACAAGCAAGGTTTTCACAAAGCATCATATTGGCAAAAGAAAGATTACACTAACTTCTCACCTAAGGCTTTTTAAATACACCATAAAAACTATGTGGTACCTGATGTAATTTCAATTAATCAGAAGTGCACCACAAAAGTGTATTCAATTCTTAAAGGAATATCTTTTTTTATTTCAGGCCATTTTCAGAAAGATGTCACTGCTCCAACTTGCACTCTGGCAAAGGTACATCTTAGAAAATAAATATCCAAAAATATGCTCACCAAAAATCCTTGAAAAATATGAACTACTCTTAACCAATATGGATAATAAATTAAAAATATTTTAAAAATCATAAATTTATAAGAAGATTGTATATTTTTTTAAATCAAACATACAAATGGTTGCAGTGGGTGGGAAATGAACCATAATAACCCAAAAAAGTACCTATCCCTGCCCTAAAACCCTGATTCTATTCCTGAGACATCTTGTGTGAAAAGAAGCAAGCAGGAAAAAATTACAAAATCAGATATTATTTAAGTATCACAGAGCAAAAAAAGGTTTAAGTAAGATTTTATAAAGCCTTTTCACAGATATGGTCTTTGTCAAGTTTTGAATGGTTGGTTTCGCATGCACATAAGGTATGTTTCACAAGGCACATTTCCTTTTTTGTTGTTGGTCTTTGGGGATGAGGAGCTGCTACATAAATTGGCAGCAAAGGAGGTTTCAAATCTGAGGGTGCAAAGATCACTTCTTGTCATTGTATGTTGGCATTCTTAGAGAGATGGATGGAAACAAGCACAGTCTAGCTCCTGTTTTCAACCATCCCAGAAGACTGACACTTTTATCAGGTGATAAGGAAGTCAGAGGTGTCACAGGAACACATTATAATGGGAAAGCCCAGGCAATTGAAATGTACTGAAATGCATTTTACCATTTTAACTAACCATTAAAGATGAAACACCAATTTTCTCTAACTTCAAAATGGAAATTAAAAAACAACTTCCACTTCTATTAAATTACTAATTCTTGTAACCATACCTGCCTTTTGCCCCTTCCTGCCTGCCCTAACTAGCTATTAATAATAGCACAACTATTCATTATGATAATTTTCTAACATTCACAGAACTTCTTTGCTCACTAAGGTAAATTCTGTTAACTGGAGCTTTTTACCATGCAAAAGTTTTATCTAATAGTGCCAAAGTATTTTAAGTACTATATAGTTAACTAGCATAGTTAATCAGATGTTTGTTTATTGTTCCAATTTTACAAGTAGGCATTCTCATCTTGTATAAACTCCTCCACAAGTAACTTTAAGCTCTTATTTGGAATATTCCTAATTTCAGGCATTATCTTAGCCTTGCTGCATACCATAATATATTCTATGTTTTAACCACAAAACCTGTGCTGTTTTGTTCTCTATATATAAAATCTTGGTGGAAAAGGGCAGCAAAACCCAGTTTTTACTTCATGCCCTTTATGAGCTGCACTGATGCAGCGAGTGTTGTCTTATCCACTCCGATTTTTCTGCCATTATCAGTAATTAAGAGTTTTCAATACAAAACAAAAAATTCTAGCAATTAAATCATATTCAAATAATAGTTCCAATCTTTGTCACTGATCAGTAAAGCCTGAAATAAATTTCGTCTTTACTTTAAGATGTAAACTGGAACAAAAGTAATCTTTTCCATCTAATTGGATTTCTGAAGTTAAGAGGTATTTTGTTTCTATAATGTATGCTCACAGCAGCAGTAATCTCTTCCAGGACACAGACACACTCAATCCATGGACTGCTGGTTAATGCCTCGTTTTAAACAGGCACACTGCTACAAAACTATAAATGGGACAGTTTTAAAGCTAACAGCTATTTACAACACAGCTTATTTTATCTGGCAAACAAAGAAATGAGATACTGAAATTCTGTACCACATTATGATTTAATACTTTAATAACACAGGTTGACCAGGATATTTCCAAAACCTATTTGTAATGTTTCTATGTAAACAGTACCATGAATTTGGCACAGTAAAAATAATGAAAAGGCCCTATATTGTCATGCATCATTTCCCTCGAAGTCTAGTACTTCACCAATCTCAGATTATTTCCAGCAAAAAACTATGCATGATGATCTTCCAGTCTCAAGCTGGCTCACTCCTGGAGAGCACTGACTACTGAACCTGGACATGTGTGGCTGTTCAACTGGTATTTAAAGTCATTTAGGCTTCCTCATGCTAGAATTTCAGATTCTCCTGTGGTTATGACATGCAAACACTCTGAGGAAAGGTCTCAGAAATATTATTAAACAACATATTTACAAAAAAAGCTGAACAGAGTCCAGTCAACACAGTTCTGCATCTAACTCCAGCTTCCTGACATCATTAATGGAATCATAGAGAAGGAATGTTGAAATACTGTAGCATGTTTAGAGTTGATATAAGCTGATGTTTTTATTTTTATAAATCATGGGAAATTACCAGTATAAGCTATTATTTAAAACTTGCCCACCAAAAATGTAATATTTATCTGAATATAGAAAAGGTTAGTGAAATATAGAAGGGTATTTAGAAAAATCATCACTGCCTAAAAAATAGTTTATGCTCTACTTTGCCTCCTTCTTGAGAGGCAAACAGTACCCTGCCACCAGTAAAATCATTTACTTTCTTCTAGTCACTGTGTAATTTGAATGGGTTATATTTCAATGACTGTGTAATTGTAAAAAAGGAGATGATCCTACTGTTTTACAAGTATTTCTACAAGTTTAGTGGCAAGGAAGAAAACTTAGATAAAAGAACTTGTATAATGCAGCAATCTATTGCAGATCATCTTCAGCAAGTCAGCATTTATCTTCAACGAGCTGTACAAATGTTTTCAGCAATTTTAAAATGAGCTCTTCCAATTACTGCATGCAGAAGTATAAAGAACTAGATGTTCTAATTTGTATGAATGTCATAATAATTGCACTTGTTTGAAGTCAGCATTGAGGGGTGAATCACCTACAGAACTCAGTTATTGTGACAGTAGCACTTCCACACCATTAAACGACTCTTAAGTAATGATTACATTAGACCACAACTAAATGTACATTATTTATTTAAATTTTTGCAATATATTTTCATCTACTTATAGCATAGATTAAAACACTTGTATATACTTCTAAATGTGAAATATAATTTTGCAAAAACTCCCCAAACAACCCTTACAATTTAAATTCTGATATTTCGTATTTCAAACATTTTCTGAACAGTTTAATTACTTCAAGATCCTACCTGAGAGATTCTGCCATTCGCCTTAAGTCTTCATTTTGCTGTTTTAACCGTTCAAGTTTAGCAAGGATCTTGGATAATTCCCGACTGGAGTGATCTGGGTGCTCGCTGTCTCGTACCAGGTGCCCACCGATATAAAAGAGTAAAGTTCCCCAAGCAAAGAGGATGAGCATAATCCAACGCCAGGAACCAGTCCATGGCCGCATTTTCAGAAGTTCAATTCACTCCAGAGCTGCCTCCACTCACAAAATAGAAAACATTTTCTTAGCTTATACAAAGGTGGACAATTCCAGTTCCTCTGCTTCAACACATTGTACCAGAGAAAAATTCTTTTCAGTAGTTGTCTTACTGCAACTCCTTAAAGAAGGTCCTTATAAGGCTGTACATAGAAAGCATTAATATTGCATCATTCTTCATTCATATTCTGTAGAAAAAAATAAAAAATAAATCTGAAATTATAATTCTGATATGTAAAAATACAGTGGACTGCAATTGAGCTAAATGTATCGCCATTTACATTCAAGAGCAACAATAGACAATGTTATTAATTTCTGTCACAGAGACAAAGGAAAAAGCTTTCAACTTTCCACAGAACATTATGCTGAATTCACAAATGAGTGACAAAGAATATGCAATTAATCCTGGCTTTGAAACGGCCAGAAGAAATGCTGCTTTTTATAAGAGAAACATTTACCATTTCATGTGCCATTTCAGACATTAAAATAGTTTAAAAGTCACTCTGTGATAAGCTTAACATTTTCCTTTACTATCAACAAATAGCTTTTATTTAAGTACAAATATATCTTCATTTTTTTCACTTTTATTAACTTTCTTCTCCATTTTTAATCATGACTGCCACTCTAAAAAATGACTTATAGCTATTTTAACACTATATTCTGCTATTTGCAAGTATTTAAAAATCAGGCATGCTTTCAGAAACACTTCTCTGCTGTTTCAAAACTATTAAACCCATTTTGACAAGTCATTATTAAAACTATTAAAAAAAAAGCAAAAAATGTTCCAAAGGTAATACCTTCTCTCACAAAAAAAAACCCACCATGCAATTTTTAAAAAAATACAAAATCACCTCAACTCATTTTCTACTTGGCAAAATATCATTCGATTAGGGAAAAATTTCCTCATCTATCTAGATTAAATTTTAACTGACAGCATGTCCAGAGTCTTAAGTACTTCTCCCCTCTCTTCGTCTTTCTCAGCAATGTAACATTTCCACCTTTTTTAAAGGGCACATATATGCTGTTCTGATTCAATTTTCAAAACAACCCATTTTTTGAATTCTCAAATCTCTAAATCCGCTGTATTTCTTCTGAGCTACCATCCACATCTACCTTCTCCCAAATTATTATTTTCTGTTTGATCCTTCTTTCACCTTAATTTCTTTTTAATTTCATTTAGTTATTTTATTCTGTTACAACTTATCTAAAGTCTAATTTAAAGCAAAATCTTCCCAAATTGCAATAACTTCCAAACTCACCCAGTTATGGAAATATGCCTGGAGCACACACTTCCAGATACAGTAACTCTAACCTTGAAAATGCTTAGTGTTTTTAACAGCACTGAAAATGCTAATAATTTTCTCTAGTTATTTTAAGAAGAGGGGTAGTTTGTACATGTTTAAAAGAGGCAAAAAAAAATTCACTTATGACTAGCAAGATGGGACACAATCGTTTATAGAATACTTTGCAAGCAAAATATTGACTTTTTTGTTTCCAATCTGTTTTTCAGAAAACATGAGCTTAAGCAGACTTACAAATCAGGTGTCTTCTTTATCAGAGGCAGTGTTGGTCTGTCTCAAACAGCGTTAGTAGATCAGACAATCAAAAATCCACAAAACTGATATAACAAGTCATCGGGAACTGACGGTGTTCTTCCAACAGGTCTAAAGAAGTTCAAGAGTGCAATAGTTCAATTTTTAACAGAGGTGTGCAAACTCTTACTTATAAAGACTTTGTAACAAAGGAATGGAAAATTAAGACAGTAAACTGAATTATTTCTAAGGGCTACAGCAGAGAACCCTGCAATTACACGCCAGGAAAAAAATACATTTGCGTCAGCCAAACTGGCAGAAATAATGAAATAAATCCGCAGACATAAGGATGAAAGTAGTCAAAGTAAAAAAGTACTAACATTACTTTTAGAAAGACAAACTGTGCCCCATAAATTTATTAAAGTTCTTTTGAAGATGTAAACAAACACACAGGCAAGACAGAAGCCGTTCTAATTGTTATATAATTGATTTAGTCAATGTGGATTTTCAAATGGCATTCAACAAGGTCCCCAAAATGTTCCAAAAAAACCTAAGCTGAATGGAAGAAGAAAGAGTGAAATGGGTGAGTCCCCACCCCATTGGAAGAGCAGAAACGTACAGTAAGACCACAGTGTTATTTTTCATTCAACTGATGTGTTGAACATTATATATTCTTAATCACTTATGGTAGCCACTACATACCAACCTATTTTATTTCATTAGATAATGCTGCACATTTTGTAGTGATTTTTTATAATCAAACTACAAAATTAAGTTGGAAAGTTTAAGTGGAAAGAGCGAGCAGGGACCTCTCTGCACCCATAGCAGACTTCATACAGCTTGACATATTCATAAGCATTTGGAAAACAAGGTGAAACATGAGGTGAAAAATTCTCATAGCAATCAACTGGAGGTCATAAAGATGCTTAATGAGCAAAAAATAAAAAATGGGGAAAAAATCAGTTCGTCAGTGTAGAGATGACCTTTGAGGCCCATTAGGAATGGGATTTTAGCTGTGATTGGTAATTTTATGAAATATCAGTTCATTGGGCTAAATGCAACAAAGTCCTCACAGGTTTTATCAGATTTCTATCAATCTCTGAAGATTGAACATAGAATGTTCTTTTCATATTCTAGGTCACAGCAGAGTTAAATATAAAATACAGATGCCAAACTAGCTGAATGAATAGGAAGAACATTCTGAAAAAAAAAAACATTAAAAAGCCTGGATCTCAAATGTGGCGTATCTAATTATATAGGAGTTCCAACAACACTTAACTATCAACTTTGTACTGTAATGTGGCTTTCACATTAATTCTTTTATTTGATACTGTTCTGGGAGTGCAAAATGTCAATGCATTTGACATTTTGTCAAAGCATTTGACATTCCAGGGATGAGACATCTATTATCCCTGCATGCCCCATCCCTGGAGAGCTCAAAGCCTGGCTGGATGGGACTTTGAGCAACCTCATGTAGTGAGTGGCATCTCTGCTCATGGCAAGGGAGTTGGAACTACATGATCTTTAAGGTTCCTTCCAACCAAACCATTCTGTAATTCTGTGATTCATTAATTCAAAGTTCACACAAGATGTTTAGATAAATTAGAGGGAAAACCATCACATTTTAAAAACTGTTCAATTTTTAAAGCTTGTCTCAGGTTTCTGAAAGATCTCCATATGCAGACGTATGCCACAGCTATCTGCCTGACAGAAAGTCAAGATGTAATGTCAATATTTATACTTTTTTAATTTTCTACAGCTATTTTTGAGGTTTCATACTGTAAACTAAGTTCAAGACTGCCAAGATTGAAAGTATGAGCCTTGAGTTAGAAAAAAAATACCAGAGCAGCAGCCCACAAATGCAGCAATTCAAACCTGCCATGGATCATAACATGGTTAATAACATCATCTGACACTGAATGTTTAAATAAGAGTCCACCAAATCTAAAAGGTGGGGCAGAGCAGTACAAATAAATATATTTTATCAAGCAGGAGACAGAAAAATATCTAAATAGCAGTCATTAGTGTTATTATAAATTTATGTTATAATTACATAGTGAAGGTCCTTTATCTAAGAATGTTACTTTCATTTTACCAGAGAAAGCCACGAATTCTAATTTAGTAGTTAGTTATCCCCTGAGATTTACCATGATTTCTTGTCTTACATTTCATTAGATTTACCCATACCCTTGCATTTTCCAGGGCATAAGCACATCAAAACATAGTATATTGGCAATTAGCTAATTTTTTCTTCCTTCAATTTTAGATTAGTTCTTCTTTCCTTTCTAGGGGATCCTGAGAACAGTTGACTACATTCTTACAGTGCTAGTCTCTAAAATAATGTTAAAAAAACCTCATCTCTTTCAAAAGGCTTACCCTGGATATATAGAACGAAAAAGAATGTATTCCTCTATTCTCCCCAGCACCTCTAGAGCAATTTTCCAAGCTAATTTTCTTAACAAATTTCATCACCACACACAGTTAATAGGGTTTTTCAACCTGATCTCTCAGGTGAATCATTTCCCATTTCTAAGAGCCCAGCTACCAACCACAGAAATCCCAGTCACAGGTGCAAGGCACGGATGGAAAGGCAAAGCCCAGTACAAGAAGCAGCTCACATCAGTATCGTAAATCAAAGCCAGCTCTAATGCCAGCACCAGTGTGGGACTGCAGACACCACAGTGAAATTGGTAACCTTCAGTCATTCCTCAATGTCTGCCTGTAAAGACACAACTTTTAGCTGCCATGAAATAAAGCAACTTGCTATGACATTACCAGTGCAAAATCTTCCATTACAAATTGAAAAGGTCTCCTGGTTCCCTAAGAGAGAAGATGAAGAGACTACAGATCTTGACAAAATTTTCTCAATGTAATGAAAAATAAACAGCACATTGATGTTGACTAAAATGAATGCTTTTTGTTTTTTAAAGTAGACGTTCTCTACCACTCCTTACAAATTGATTTGTTACTTCAGCTACTAAAGACATCAAACCAATATAAGGAAAAAGTTTTGTAGAATAAGAATGAAGTAACACTAAAAGCAAATGCTAAGTTGAAAGAATCACACACAGTAAGCTATTTTTCAGGTTTAATTTAATCTTGTAGGTTGATTATAAAAAATCACTACAAAATGTGCAGCATTATCTAATGAAATAAAATAGGTTGGTATGTAGTGGCTACCATAAATCATTAAGACTACATAATGTTCAACACATCAGTTGAATGAAAAATAACACTGTGAGAAAGGAACTCAAGTTAATACTTATTTATTGTAAATGCATAGCACAGAAAATGTGGTTAGTGTCACAAATTTATTTGGAGTCCATGCAGAAGAGACAGAATATTTACCTAAAAATAAGGGTCTGCTTCAAGTCTTAATTGGGAAACCAAATTTTGTATACTACACATGTAAGCCACAGCTGATTGTAAGAATGTGAAAAAGTTTTGTTGCCAAATTCAGAGGGAAAATTCAGTTAAAAAATAGCATTGCTTCAATGCAATGGAATGCACTGAATGACTAAGTGAAGATGACTAAATGAAACACTAAAGAGACTTGATTAAAATGATAAGTAAAAAAAGAGACTGAAGCATAGCACCAATATCTTAATGAGAAATAACGTGCATCCATATCAAAGTTCTTTTGCAATAGCAAAAATTATTAATCAAAATTAAAAAAAAAAGTACTACCTTTCTTCATCTTGCTCCCACAGAGCCTTCAAGTTATTTTAAAGCTTTAAAAGGTACTTAAGAATTAGAAAATTGAATAGCCCAATACTACATAATTTCAAATGGAAGGACATTTCTATGACTTAAATAAAGTTCCTTTTAATGTACTATTTCAAACATGCTTTCAACAGTAAATTCAATGATGCAGTGTGTATTTTCTCCTTGTGTATTTTCTCTTCCTACAGAATTACAGCCCCAGAATAGCATTATGATTTTTCTTGGCAATGTACAGTTTCAAGTTATTTTAGATTAAATTCAAAGCAAACTAAGCAAGTCTACTTTTGGCTCAACCACCTACTGGCCTAAATTCAGCCAAAAAAAGTGTACCTTATGTAAGTTGAAAAGGAAAAAATTACTCAGGAAATAAAGCACACACATTGCTATAGCTAACACATACAGCACTATATTTAAGGCATGCAAATCACCTAAAATTGTACAATGTACAAAACATGAAATTCATTCCACTCTAAGAGCTATCATAATGACTTACCACTAAATGTGAAACACTCAAAAAGCATGTTACACCAGACACACAACTTAGACTGAACTCTCACAACATTGTTAGTTTCCCTTAAAAGTAAACTTAAATTAGTATTTTTAAGATTTCATATTTTTAAGATCTCACTAACAAAAATTACCTTCTTAGGAAAGCATTCTACTCTAAGTAATGTTAGCCTGTTGTGCTCTCATAAAAATGAAAATTAAAACCAACTTTCTGATTCCAGTTCCTATTTAAGAATAATGTGATGGCACAGCCTCTGACAAAGGATTAGAGCCTAAGGAAATAATCCTTTTAGGATATTAAAATAAAACTAAGGATCAAAGGACAAAAGTAACAAGTAAATCCTTCTGTAGTGTTTGATAAAAATAAGCAAACTTTACAAATATTATTCACGGTGTATGCAATGCATTCTTTATGAAGACTTACACAGTAATTGAATCAGAATTCTGCATGTAACACAAGGCATTGCTGGTGTCTCGTATGAACCAACTACTTGCTTTTCTCTCTTGGACCTGCCTACAGTGATGTATCCCAAAACAGGATTTCTCTTTTCATGGCTGCACTGCTCTGGCAGTCAGCAACCATTTTACAAGGATATAATACATTCAAGCCTTTTTGTATCTCTCTCTTTTCAAATTTATAAGCTCCTATCTTATATACAGAAATGCTTATTTTTCATCCTTTGAACTTTATGTTATTACACTTTATCCCATTCTACCACTCCAGTACCCCAAGTAAAAAATTCTTGTACATTTTTCTGACCCGATCAGAACCCTTCTCTATTTTGTGACCTATATTTCATTATAAACTATTATATTTTTGTGACATTGCCACTACCGAAAACAGCCAAGATGAGTAACACATGTAATCCACTGCCCTAATAGGGTCTCTCCTCCAGGCTGATACTCCTCCTTGCAGCAAAAATCCCTGTCACTTCATCCCTTCAGCTACTTCCTTTTCCAACAAATGATTCTATTTTTCATCCACAATTTCTCTCACTCAATATAGAATTTTTTATGTGCCAAGAAATGCTGAAGGGGATACATACACATTATCTCCCCAACTATGTCTCATTAGGAAATTGACCTCATTGAAACAATCAGTAAGTAAACCCAGAACAATACAGATCAAAAAATCTTTGATAACAAATCTATGTTGCATTTATCTAATTTCCCATTTTTATCTACCTCTATTTTGTTAACCATCATTTCTTTGAAATTTGTCCCCATGCTTTGCACACTACTCTGATCAAGCCAGGACTGGTAATTATTTCTAATTCTAGCATTCACATATATCAATCCCAAGAGACCGTTTCCCATTTAGTTGCAAACATTTTGGAATCCTGACTGGAAACAATTTGGAAAGCAATTCATTCATCTATAACTTTTTAATTACCTTTATTAACATGCAGATTATATCTGTTGTCTTCTAAAACCAGAGAACTCTGAGCAATTTGGGTGATATTCTCTTCATACAGTCCCTTTTAATTGTACATGAGTGAATACGGTCTATGCATCTGATACAATCTGCAGATTATTCTCAAACATTTGAGAAGGAAGAGATGGTACTGAGGGACTTCCTTAACTGTGTGAAAGCTACAGGCCCACACGTTTGGTTAGAAAACAAAATCTTAACCAACCAGAACAAGTTTTGGAGAAAGACACAATATGATTTATCCTTCCTGAAATTAGGCTGAAGAGGTTCTGTCATTGAGTGTAAGAAGCTTGATGATTTTTCAGACTTACAGAGATTATGAAGAACGTAAATTGCTAGGACTTGAGGAATTAAAGCCTCGAATCTAAAAACAAGATCAACTTGAGAAGAGTCATCTGAAGATCCATTTGGAAGCTCTAGCAGAATAAATATTGTAATACAAACAAAACATTCAAAGCAAGGGAATGTAGGGGAAGATTGTGGTATTATTTTGGAGCTTACAGCATCTATTTGATGTAAAATGCTCAGCCGAGCAGCACAGAAACTATTTTCAATTTAACTGCATAGCATTTTATACCTGAAAACAACTTTGCAAAAATTTGAAATTAAAAGACCTTCAGAATGGAAGGCAGAGGAATAAATATACAAATATTCAAAATGACCAATTAGTAATCTTGTGCCAAATTTATTTTTGTTTTAGGAAGTCAATATTTACTGATCCAACCAAAATAAATCAACAGGATGAGCACAGGTAGAATACAAACTGAGAGATGATCAACAGCTCAAGAGTTGCTGCATTTGCAACCAAAGTAGTATCAATAAACTCCCCAAAATGACTGATGATCAGTGAAAACATGACAGAAATCACCAAACCAAGGTGGCTACTGCTTTTTTCAAGTCTTTATGGCTGTGTGTAGCAGCAAAACTGAAGCTGAGAGAATAATAAGTGCAATTTCCCTCATAAGTCTAAGTTCAATCATGTAGGAAAGTACTTAGAGAATGTAAGCAATTATTTCCTATAAGACTCCTCCTCCTCCATCAGCAATCCCTAACTACCACAAATACCTGAGCTGTTATCAAGAATAATAATCTTTGAAGCACTGAACAAGGTCTTAGTTCTTTCAACCCAAAAGAATTCCTAATATTACTTTCCATTTTATTATATTCCTTTACATTATCTTCTTGCTGTTCAAAATGGTATAAATTACCAAGATAATTTCTGGATTTTTATCCTTGGAAGTCTAAATACCCACCATTAAGAAAAAACAAAAACGAAACAAAAATGAAGCCAAAACCAACAAAAAAAAAACCACAAAAAAACCACAAAACCAAAACCCACATACTTAGGAAGTTTCACATCAATCAATCGACCAGATAGTAACAAAAACGATTCCTCAAAAAAAAAAAAAAAAAAAAAAAAAAAAAAAAAAAAAAAAAAAAAAAAAAAAAAAAAAAGTGGTTATAATAAATGTAAAATTTTTGAAAAAGTAGAAAGTAGAAAACATTGATTCAAAATAGCTAGAAAAATAAAACTGCAAGACAATTGCTAGTTATTTACTTTTCATGATCAAAAAACCACTTCATTATTAAAAGTTCCCATGATGGCTTATTTTATACAACATGCTACACTGGATTAAATTCATTGTGTTTAGTACATCACACAGTCACACTGGTGAAAGTGCAGCAAAAAGCATCAGTGGATCTCCATCCCTGGAGGCTGGGCAAAGACCCAAGCAATGCACTCCAATCAACCCTACTTTGATCACTAGTGTTGATCTAGAAGAAAAGAAAGAAAGAAAGAAACTTTCCCCAAAGAAACTTTCCAAAGCCAGCTATGATGTGATTCCATGAAATAAAAGAATGTTTACAGCTTTTGCTATGTAAAATATATTCTAAAAGGTATAACATGCAAACATACAATGCATTTTACTGGTCACATAAACAGCAGTACATTTGAAAAAATCCTAACTTTGTGACACATATGAAGAATGGCTTACCCTC
The DNA here is from genome assembly GCA_013397075.1 of Rhabdornis inornatus. NCBI lineage: Eukaryota > Metazoa > Chordata > Aves > Passeriformes > Rhabdornithidae > Rhabdornis > Rhabdornis inornatus. Next base: position 1,497,219 of record VWZS01001621.1, on the reverse strand, counting down.
TCCATGACAGCAGGAAGTAAACACAACTGCATCATGGAGGTTGGAGGTTAACATGTAATTCCACTATTCCAGCAGTCAGTGAAATTAGTAACTGAAAGAAAAAAATAAAGTCCCTTTAATTTCACATTCTGTAAGAACAACTTCCTTTTGATTTACTCTTTGTCATAACAGTGAGAAAGAATCTAATGTTTTCTTTTAAAATATCACATTTTCTACTTGTTATTTAGCTAATCATGGATTATCCAATAAGATCAATCACTCAATCAGAATATTCTGACTACCATCTTTCATTATATCGAGTTAGATACAATGTGATCTAGCAACCAAAGACTTAAATCAAAGAATGTTTTAGGCTCTGTATTGATTTAATGAGTAAATTTTACAAGTCAGTCTCACCAGGCCCCAATTTCCCTTGTTAATATTTGCCAACTTCAAAATTATGTTTGAAGTTGATTCATTAATATTTACAGATACCATCAAATTTGCAGCTGAAAGATGTTATACATGTTGAATGAAAGATATAAATCTGCATAATCAATTAAAGCAGTTCAGCCATTTAGCAGTTTTGTCAAATAATTGTCTCCCCATCTCTAAGCATCACTCCCTGTTCAAAATACCAGGCAAAACTTGGAAATGGAAAAAAATTAAAAATAAAATCCAAGATAGAATATTTAACCTTAAATTTAATAAAATTGATAGAAGAGTATTCGTATATTCTTTCACATCTTTTATCATGTATGTATTTTCATCATTTATAAAAATTATGAATATGTTAAGGAAACCCTGGAAAGAATTTTCTTTCAATCGAAATTGTAAAAGTCACTAGAATAATACTGGAGAAATCACAGAACCAGAGATTTGGAGAAAACAAAATACAAATGAGTTGAACAGCTCTTTAAAAGTATTCCATAGCAAAAGAATACAACTTCCAAAATTTCAAGGAAATTCCTGGTATCTTCCAAAGAAACATAAGCTTTCCTCAGTTCAAGGCTTAAAGGTACTGAATTCACTGTGAGCAAGTAGAAGCAACAATACACTCACAATGACAATGTGGGCAAAGAAAACCTTGTAAAAATGTTTTTCCCTTTACTTCTTTTGTCCCTATTCATTGAGTTTGCAATACTTAAAGTGTTAATTATCCTGTTATTCTAATAAAACTTAGCACTTTTCCAATTAAAAAAAAAATTTGGTTTCCTTTGAGGAGCTAATTACATGGAGAATGGCTAAGGTGAACCACATAAAAATTATGGCCAACTCAGGGTCCTATGCCCTTCTAGTTACTAAATTTATTTCTACTGGAAGAAAAAAAAAACCCAAAGCACACACACATACAAAATAATAAAAAACACAATAGAGTTAAGTACTAGTCCTACTTCAACTACATAGCTTCTGGCCAGAGATAAAAAACAATCAAAACACCAATTCAGGTACTTTTAGTATCAGAGACAAAATATTCCTCAAAATTATGCTACATGAACACCTAAAGGTTCAGTTATCACAACAGCAGTGGCTCAGAGAAGTCCACATCCACAGCACTTGGGGGATTTTAAGCTAAAGCTATACATAAAATATTGACCTTGAAAGTGTTCATCAGGAGTTAAAAATCTAATCAGAAGTAATTACTTTTCTAAACTAGACAAAAGAATCAACAGTATGTCAACAGTAACAAAAAAAGTTTGAAAATAAAAAGCACTCCATATTAGATACAGTAATAACTATAAGTGCTCATAATTCTTCTAACATATTACATTTGAAAGCTTCAAAGAAGATACAGTAATTTCTCTTTTTTTTTAATTGGTGTTATTTTCAACAGAAGAGGGAATTGTAGCTTGAAAGAAAAAGAGCAGCATACTTGTCAAATATATACAAGACTTTCTGTCAAACAGACAAAAAACCTATTGGTGATACTTGTTTTAGAAAGATAAAAGAGTCAATTGCAGAAACAATGCACTTCTCCAAGGAAATTATATATATGGACTCATTTTAATAAGCAATGGATAAAGCAGCCTTCACTTTTACATTCCTTTTTAACTACCAAGATAATACATTAACCAGAAACATAGTGAAGTGAGAAGTTACCTTCATTTAATCTGAGCTAATTAAATGCCTTTGTAAAACAAATATTACCTCAGAAAATGAACAGGACAATCACATGATAATAAAGGTTTTATTTTTCTTCTTTACATACTGTATTGACTCCATACAACCCTATTCTAATATAAACACAGTCGATGAATAATAAAAATTCAAATCTCTAACATCAAGCATGATCTTCCTCCACAGTAGTAAATTAATAATCTACTGATAATCCTTGCAGCAGCCTCATTCCAAAAAAAAGAGGAAGAGAATCTTTGGAAGCAATGAAATAAAAGAACAGACTATGGAAGTTGGAAGGACATAACTTATGTGTTATAAAAAGAAAGATTTTGTGGCACTGAATTGTTTCTCACATTCACAAATAAATACATAACAAAATCTGGGAATTAGGAGTTCCACCTGGATAAATTTGGCTCTGAGGTAGGAGAAAGTAGCTCCTAAACATGTTAAGTGCAAAACAGATACAGGAAACAGCCACTGCAACAGACGATTTCATTAAGTAACGCATTCCCAATTGCTCATTCCCTTTTAATGGAAGCACCAAAAATCCTCTCAAAAATATACAGTAGTTGAATCAAGAAGCTGAGCAGAACAGGGCTTTCTTTCTGCCCTGTTAGGCATTTGAGAGTTAACAAACAGAAATGGTGCATCCCTTTCTTAACAGAACTAACAGAACATTTGCCTCCTGTTTCAGTATTTATCTGGAACCAAAGTGAATCTGCCTCTTTTTGGGGAAAGTGCAGCTCCCTATCAGTAGAATAATCTGGATACCTTGGGAAAGGAACAGAGAAGGAGGGGGAAAAAAACAATGGACAACCTTAAGGTAATATTTGAATTTTCCATTCTTGTTCCTGCTGAAACACTCCACTAAACTTTCTTTTCTTTTCCATTTGCTTCCCAGTGTCATTCCTTAATGGCTGCAAACATCAGAAGCAAGATCAGAGGTAAGATCTTTTCTCTTTTGGCTGGCATCAAAGCAACATGCAAAAATCTAATAACCAGGAAACTTAACATCAGTCTGTTCACAACTCAGCTGGATGTTTATAAATCAAGATGAAAAATAGGCAGATGAGAGAGCTGCTGAGTTTGTAATAGTTATGCAAAAATGCATGACACTTGGCAGCCATAAGAAAACTGAAGTGATATTTGCAACCAGGAGGTTTTGCAAAATCAAAGCATAGTGAAGGCTATAAGGTATTCAGATGCTGGGGGGGGGAAAAAAAAAAAAAGAGTAACAGAACTGAGATAAAAGACTTTCTTCTTATATATGGCAGGCTTGGAGACTGGGTGATTTGACAGAAATACCAGAACACAGTTTTGAGCGGGCCACATAAGAGAAAGAACGTCAAAAGGGATCATTATTTAAATAATCAGACTTGCTTTGTATCACAATTTCCTAGTTCAAATTGAACCATGTTTTATGCAGTACTTTTATTAGACAAATTTTACTGGGGATTGCAAATAGTAATATTGCCATATGCTGAAGTATCTGCCTTAACTTTAATTCCAGTGCCAAAATATGCGTATCTTAGCCTGTAAAAATTTCCCTTAGCACTCCAGTTTTGTTTTACTTGGGATACAGAATTTTACACACTAAAAAGCACCTAAAAAGGCACCTAATGAGCTAACTCAAGATGGGAAGCAATTTACTTGCATTAGCATACAGGTTCATGTTGTCAAATTTACACTGGTTTATAGCTTTTGTAGAGCTCCGTGCCACCAAAAGTTGATTGCTTTCTGCATGTGATCCTCACCACCACCATGGCTCAAGTGCACCACTGATCTAAGATCTCTTCATTTAAAAGTGAAGGAACTGAAAAACTCAAAGCACTTTGTACAATAGTAAAGCCATGAATAAAACAGCTGTGAAGTTGCAAGTCAAAACCTCACATAATGCTGCCAATGCCTTTTCCTCTCAAAATTGGTGTGACACATTATTAAGGAAAAATGACATGTGAGTTTAAAACTTACTGAGTTTAAAACACCTTTGAAAGTATTAGCTTCTTGCTTACCTCCTTTTATGTCCTTTTAAACTTAATACTTTAAGTTTACACTGTTAATCAGAATTCCAATTTTTATTTATAACAACTATCACTAATGCATAAATTTTCTGTCAAACCATGGTGACTGTTGGAAACTATCAGCTTTAATGAGTGAGCTATTTTCTTTTATATGTAAGATGGGATTTTTGTGTCTGTGTGCCAGATATATATAACTTTTTCTACAGCAATTAAAGCAAGTTTGATGTTTTTTACCAAGGAATACTTTATTTTATAAACTAATCATTCTAAAAATAATATTTTAAATTCATTTTCCATATTAAGTCTGTAATTATTAAAGCCATATTAATACGTTACAGTAACAAAAGACTTAAAAGCTAAATTTCCATAATATGTTCTCAAAGGTAATTCTAGTGAAATCCCATTCAAGTATTTCAGACTGATAATAAGTAACAAAAATGCAGGATTTTAAATCACCATTTGAATCAATTTGACAGTCACCCCAGGACAAGCACTTGTAGGAAAAACCTAGACTCATGTTATTCTTACTGTTTCCTAAGCAAATCTACATAGCCACACAGCCATTTACCTCATAGAATAATTGTGTATAAACTCATTCTTTGTAGAAATGTGTGAGAAATTATTTGTGGTGAACACATGAGAATAAGGACGTGACTATCGTAGCCAGCAGCTCCTATGTTCTCCAGTAGTATCTCACAATTCCTTAATTTGCAAGTTAGGCTTTTTCCACCTACTCTTTTATAACAGGTATTATGTTCTTAATCCTACTTTCAGTGTAGGCTTTTTCTAGCCCTTCAGCTTCCTTCATTTCTGAATAGCTCAGGCTAATTTTAGCAACAATGACAAGAAAAAAAGGCAAGGATGCACATTATTCCCCATACTGGAATTTAAAAGAGCTCTCCATGGTTCTGAGCTACTTCCTGCCAGAGTCACACACACTCCACAAACTCTTCTTTACTCAAGGGTCTGGCTAAGGCCCAAACACAGATACTAGGCTTTTGGTTTATAAACCTTTGTATTATTTTTAAAGCAAGCAACTCTGCTTTAGCAAATTGAGTCTCAGAACAAATCTCCTAGCAATTTAAAGGAGAGTCTGGGTGCCATTTAGAGTTCAGTTCCACAAGGAAGGGGGGCATAAAGGATCTACATCTCTAGCCCTTAAGTTACTCACAAAATCAAAAAGCAACAATGAAACAAGAAAATCAGTCTGCCACCCAACTTGAAAATTGCAAATGAAGATTATAATAACTGGCAGCAGAAGATTAGAGGGCAGGGGCTACCCCATCATGCTGCACTATACACATGATTATCTGCATTGAGGTAGGTAAGTGAGGAACTTAAGAAGTGAAACACTGTTTTTTGAAGTTGGTTTTGCTAAAATCAAAATATTCCAGACACACAAGTAGACTCATACAATCATAAAAGTTTTTAGGTTGGAAAAGATCTCTAAGATCATGTAGTCCAACTACTACCCCAGCATTACCAAGTCCACCACCAAACCATGTCCCAAAGTGCCACATCTTCACAGAAGTACACCAAACACATTTTTTAATACTTTCAGCACTCTGGGCTCCCAAGTCAAGGGAGCCACAAGAAAATATTGAAAAAAGAAATGGTCCCATAAGTAGATGATACCAACATCCTTCTTATGTGGAGACTAACAGGGATTCTAAAGGACAGAAGGCAGGTTGTACAGTAAGGTGATAAAATATCACCCGTATAAGATAACAAGCTGCTTAACACTAGTGAATGCTCTGTGGTGAAATGATTGCTGAGTATAAAGACAGAATTTTATAAGAAAACTAGATGGTCTTTTAGAAAATGCTGGGAAGGAGCTGGTGACTTCAAGTCCATAATCACTTCCAGTAACAACACCAGAAGCAGCAGAAAAGAAGTCTTTGGAATACAATTTAAGCTGTTTTATAAAATTTCAATGACTAAGTTTTTGCTCCCTATGACACACATAAACCAAACAGAGAGGTGGTGATGAAGCTTAATTGCAAGATACTAATTTGACAGCCTACAGGAAGTTTTGAGAAGCCAATTCTTACATGCATAAAAGCTATATCAAATATTTTTAAAGCACAATGGAACTGAGACTTGACATAGATTCCATAAGTGCAAATGATGTTTGAACTGATTATTACAGCTCATTAAATACAGGACCACAGCAGGAAAGTTAAATGAAATAAATGCATTGGCAGTTACTAGAAGGAACTTAAATTGATGCCTACACTGAAATTCTTATCCACAAAGAAGATGACAGAAGAATTCTTGCAGCTAGGAAACTACAATACTCATCAGAAACAACTGGAACATCAATTAACACCAGATACTGGGAAATAATGAACATTGGTTTTGTGAGGGATGTCATGCCTCAGAAGGTGACTAAGTTTTATAAACTAAATTCACATGGAATTAGGGAGACCTGGTTGATGCAGAATATTAGGATTTTCAGAAGGCACTACTAGATTGTGAAATTCACTGTAATTAAAATGTTTGAGTTTAAAGAATTTGATAGGTTAAAGAAAGCAGACAGATATTCTTTCTACAAAAATCCATCCATGGATACTATACTGCTTAGAACAACCCAAGTCCTGGAAACTCAGAAAGCCAGAAGAGTCATGGCTGCTTGCTTCCACTTCTACAGATAACTGCTACTGACATTTGGGTAGGACAGGGAGTCTTTTCAGACATAAGTTCAGATCACAGTAATTTTAAAACTAACTTTTTCTGACTGGACCTTACGTAGGCATGGTCATTGCTGAAAATCTATTTAGTAAGTAAAGGAAAAAAGTGAAGAAAATTGCAACAAAATACAGTGAATAAACAGTGCCACGGAACTCAGCCCATTCTGATAAAGCTTTGATACTGTTAAGAGTCTTCAAGATGCCTAATATAATAAATTTGAATTTCTGAAGCACCAGAGTTAAGAATATTTTTACTGCAAGAATTTCAATTTGGGAGTTGGCTGGAATAGTATAGTGCATGTGTCTGCATTTGGAAGTAGGCAGCAAGAGTTGAATTCTGCAAATACGCAAAAAACCCGTGCTGCTGGAGAATTTAGAGAAAACTTTTTCAAAACTAAGCCTTACCACGTCAGTGTTAATACAGATTAAATATATAATGGAGAAAATAAATTTCACTTTTAAGACTGCTTTCTCTCACGCACTTTTTTTTATGAAAAGCAGCAGTAAACCATAGAAAGAAGTCACAATGCATGACCAGTTATGTGAAAACAGAGAATGATGAGATAACACAAGCATTTCTACAAAAGAAATGTTATGAAAAGAACAAGAAAGATGCTTGGATGGTAAACTACAACATGAAACAAAACTTTTTACCCGTAGTTTATAAAACAATCAGTATTGGAGCTTAGAGGAAACAAACCTATTACGTTCCGTCTGTAACTTTGTTCTGATCAGAACATCCCTCATAACAAATTAATTTAAAAATCACAATAATAAGTTTTATAAATGCAGTAATGACTATGTTCTTCTACAAACTAATAGAGCATTATTAGGACAAACAGTTAAAGGCTCCAAAAACAAGTCTACTAGGAAAACAACATCAAAGAAATTTTGTAATTTTATGTGATTTTTATATCCTAATGAAATCTGTGCATGTGAACACTTTGTGTTCATGTTCTAATTTAGGAACCTCACCATTTCATCTGTACATGAACTACTTAAAACACAGGCAGACTGCACTTTTCAGAACACTGTAATAAATAAAAGTGCTCACAGGGTGTCATGTGCTGCTGGTGGTAAAATTAAGTCCTTCTATAGTCAAAGGACTTACTGTTCCTGCTTTGCACCCCTAAGTTAGATCCTGATCCTGGAACCACCATTCACAGGAGCATCCATACACATCCAAAGTGTCAGCTCCAATCAATATAGGAGAATTCTCAGAAATAAAACAGAACCCCACACTACTTATGTGATTTCACACATTTTCAGAAAACTGGTCTGCATTATTTCTAATCTTTTCAGAATGATATCCAACCATCACTTTGGAGGAAAACTATTCATTTTTCCTTTTTTAATTTACATGCAATTTCTGCAACTGATGTCAAATAAATTAACTATTTACTAAACAAACTTATTGGAGGGGAAAAGCCCATGGAATACCAGCACTGCATTCTCAGCATAATAGTGCCTGACCCATTTTCTAACCACATTATATAGAGGAAAAGAATTAGATTGCCAAAACATCCAAATCGAGAGGCTTCATTTAAAATATACATAATCATAAAGCATTACATTTCAAGACAGTCAGAGGGGGAAAAAAAGTACATTTAGATAATATTAAAACTTGTTTTCAAAGTTCAGGGAACCCTGTATAAATTCTAAGAATTCTTTATGTTTGCTATTCAGATATCCCAGAAGTGTAGCATATGGGGAAGCAGGAACTGAAAATTGGACAAATAACACTGATAAAGTGGTTACTGATTTTCTCCCTGCACTCCATCCATCACTACACAATACTACCAACACAAGCACTGGAATTCTTTCCTCAGAACAGATTCCTTATGCTCGATGGAACTTTTCAGATAAACCAGCTCTCCAGCAGCTTTTGCCTGCTGCATATACATATGCCTGCACAGAGACTGAATCAAACAGCCACCAAAATTCTGACTGCATTTTACAATCTGTAAACAACTGTAAATTTTAAATCTGTAAAAATCAATCTGTATTTTACAGATTTGAAATCTGCATGCAATACAACTTGTATTTTACAATCTTCTTTTTCTCAAATTCTATAAATTACAAACATTAGTTTTTTGTAAAGACACGAGGATCAAAATATTACAGTATCTCAGATGCAATTCTAATTCTGTCTCTTCCGCTCACAGTTAATTCAAATTTGATATAAACCTAAACAATCTTGGACCAAATACATTTGCTGTTTCAGATTTTTCATAAAGGCACCAACTTGAAATGTAATACTAATATGAACACATTGGTGTCCAGTTTTTGAGATGCTGAGCAATAATAATAACAACACCTGAGGTTGAAAATGTTATGATAACTGGCTCCTCTGAAAAACAGTTTTATGGTCTGCTCAGCCACCCTTTCAGGTGTTGACTAACTCCCCATAAACAACTTCAAGACAGTTAGAAGCTGCCACTACATTTATTTGGAGTAAAATCTCAGCTTTTTCCTTTATGAAGTTAAACAGCTTGTATGGCAGAAGGAACATTCACATTGAATTTCTTTCAGAAGTTGTGCAAGACTTTTGGAATAACATTTCTCCTTTTTAACTTCAGAACAAAACAAAGTGATAAATTCCTTCAATAAAGTATAACACCAAGGTTAAATAACAAAGTTGTGCTTTTTATTTTCACCTAGAACAGCACCACTAATTACTTCTGTCATTGCTACCTTGCCTCTCACCACCAAAGTATTTTTTCAACACAAGTGAATGATAAGTCTTTTGCTATGATCACTGTAATTCTTCAGCAATTTAAAATATTTACAGGTCTGGTGGCAAGATATTCTATTTCACAATATAACCATCACTTTTCCAAAGCATAGTGGTGATGGACATCAATTTCCTTATATCAGGAGTTTAAAACTGATGTAAGCTTTCTTAAACAAATGAAACAAACAAAAAAAAGGCTACCAGGATATGACAGCGAGATGAATTTTGCTATCTACTTACTAAACACATTTCAAATCAACATTAAGACAGCAATACTGAGGGAAAGACAGTCAAGAGTAAACAGAAACTTAATAAAAATATCACGACATCCTACTACTGTACTAGCCCAGGATGTGTTTATTAGCTAAATTAGCTAATTTTCAGAAACTGACTTTCAAATACCTGACAGGTATCAAAACATTTTTGTTTTCTTTTGAAAAACAGTGGAGTGATAGGCATATAATTTATGGTTGTAAACATTCACTCATTATTTCACAGAAATATATAACATTGCAAAAAGGTCCCCTAATGACATATAAAAAGAACCACTACTTCCTACTTCTATATAACATCACTTATAAATAGTCTAAATATTTATTAATTGATTTCGTAAGACTTCCCTAGGAAAAACTCTCTATGCAACAATTGATGGAAGAGAAATTTCATACACTGTGTTTATCTCAATGTGATTTACACATTCCAGAGATAAATAAATAATTTAGATCCAAAGTTGAGCTTAGAGATCTTTATTCATTTCAGTCATACTCAAGACTGAAATACACAAGTTTTTAAAAACACGCATGCAATGGAATGTGTATTTTAAATATACTAGTAGGATATCCTGTTTTTTACAGCAATGATGGTAGATGAAAGTCTCAGATAGCATTAGGTGATAAAAAATTTTAAAAAAACCACATGACCTTGATTTGCTTTAAATGGATCCATTGCTACACATACTGTACTGAGTAACACATATCATATAGTCATATCTACATGCACAGGTTCATTATTTAGTACCATTCTGAGTTTTCCATTCATTTCCTGACCACAGGAAGACCTCTTCCCAAATAGAATATGTACTCACTTCTAACTTCCTTCTCTCCCTCTCTTTATTAGACAAGCATACACACACGCAAAAAAAATTAAAATGAAAACATAATGCCAAGATTATTTGGTCATAAATATAATGCTGAAGTTTTCTGTATAGGTTCTATCCAGGAAAGCTCAAGAGACTTAATTTTCTAGACAATTTATTCTTATGATGAAGTACACATGACCCAGCACAGGCCCTTGAGCAGGATAAGATGAAACCTTGCATTACACTGTTAGCATTATGAAAAATAACCATATATTTTGGTTTTTTTTCTATTCCATTATGGGGTTACAAATGCATGAAAAAAAATATTTCTCTTTTCTCCCCAAAATTTCATTTTTATAAAAGCAGTTGTTCAAAAGCCTTGCCAAAAACAGGCAATTGAATTATAGTTTATTGATCAGGTTATCTCTGCATTGGCTTTTCTTCAACATACCATACTTGAACACATATCAAATAACTTTTTTCATGGTTGTGTTTAACAGGAGTGAAACTTAAAGATCTAACTCAAAGACCATCTTTGGAATTCTTGTAAAATAAAGTTCTATTAAATACAGCACCTTTACTGGTATTGATACCAACATAAGCAACAGTTACACAAGGAAGTCAGTTCTACATACACAATTAAAAGGATCTGATGCTAGTATAGAACTATAGTCAACTAGATGAAGGTATAACCTATGAAAGAGTCACATTTACAGGCAGCAATGTGGGCCATCATTTTGCAATGCTGTTGAGAAAGGTTTCTCACATGCCATACAGACTTTTGGAACAGTTTGGCTAAGGTTTTTATTTTTGGGGGTTTTTTTTTGTTTGTTTTTTGGTTTGTTTTTTTTTTAGTTCAATTGTTTGTTGGTTTGGGACATTTTAAGTGTTGAGCTGACTCTTCTCTCCTGCCCCATTCTCTCAGATTTTCTCTGCTTAACCAAAAAAATATAGATTAAACACACTGAATGTTAGGATACCAATAAAAAGGCATGGAACTGGACATATCATTACAATCACACAAAGCCAAAGCATTCTTAATATACATTTCTGAGCTTTCCAGAAATGAGGATCATTATTTTAAAATGTTTGAGGAGACTTAACAAGAAAAATGGGGGAATGTGAATCAATTCTGACAATAAATAAAGAAAAACATTGTTACCCCAAATACCTTTTAACCAGTTCATCCAAATCATCCCAAAAATAATATATTTTGTATTAAAAAATACCCACAACATTTTATGAATTATCTGGTAAGTTAGCTTGTTATGAAATAATTTGTCTTCCCTGTTTGCTTAGGAGAAATAAATTTTTATATTTGATTCCTTAATCTTTTCTAATTAAATGACAGGTGGAAAAAGATAAAAAAACATGCTAACATGGCAGAAAAATCTAGAACCCTCTCCACAATTTGACTGCATGCACTGGGCCAGAGGTACAGAGGAAAAAAAAGGTAAAATTCTTCTTGCCTTGAAGAACACTGAACACTCGGAGAAACAGAATTGAGAAATGTAGCAGCTGAAGAAAGATAATCAATTCATAAACACAACAATCTTACTAGATGAAAGAAACACTTGATTACTCATCATAACAGGCCAGGAATTAGACCAAAAAAAGTTACATCTTTAAGCAGAGTATGAGAAAAAATACATTTTAGAAAAAGCACTGTAGATGTGAACAAAATAGAAAACAGAAAAAAGCATTCCTTCATACTATGACTGCTAAAAAGAGCATAGATAAAAAAAATTTTTAAAATTCTTTTCTGTGGATACATGCTCCTAGCATATCTAAAGAAATGGCACAGATTAAAATACTGTTGAAATACAAAATAGCAACAGAAGTAGCTGGCCATGCCTTAGTGAGCAACTATGTGGAAAGAGCACAGACACACAGGAGTACTTAATTGCATCAAAGTTCTGATTATCTTCTGCAGCAAGCTATCAGTTAATTTTTCTGATGCTTCTTTACAGAAGAGATCTGAGTCTCACTGCACAGAAATCTGGAGAATATCCATAGATTTTTAGGAAAGCACACAAAACCTACTCATTATATTTGGCAAGCACTAGGAAAAGATCCCATTCTCTCTGCCATCAACTCCATCTCTAGAGGACATGTTTATAACATTTACAGTTACTAAATTATGAAAAAGTTGATGAAAAGGAATAAATGAAAAGCAGGTGATAAACAATCCTTTGACAGAAGACAAATGGAAAAACCCTCAAGTTCTCCCAAATTTAAGGGATTTGCACAATTCAAGGCTGAAAGATCAGTGCTCCAAAAAGGCATGTGGAAGAAATAAAGCTGAACAAGAGGTGGAAAGCTTATGTTATCAAGATATTCTCTGAAGCCTTTAGAATGCATAAATGACATTCCATTAATTTTCTGAACAGAGCTCAAGTTTTCCTTTTTCTTGACCTTGTTTCAAGCTATGCTCCCTGCTCTAGTGAGACATCAGAACATTAGCCCATTCTAATATATGTTGCTATAAAATTCTCCCATACTCAGAGATTATTTTTCACTGGTCACATCCTAACAACACTCTCTGGAATACTGCTATTGGAGTAAAGGGCCAAAACTAAATATAAGCTGCTAGCTGAAAAATCGGATTAGCTGCTAGCTGAATACTTCTGATTTAGTGACTTTTAACTTCAAGAGTTTGCTCTAGAACAGTAACAGTTTTCAGAAATATACCATTATCAAATGAACTATGTAGCACTGATGTAGAATGAATGTTCCATTTTCAGGTTTTGCAAAATAACTTCCAAAAATATCCGCATTAATTTTTCCCATCAAATGGAGATCAGTAATTTTGATTCATCATGCAGATGATTTTACATCAGAACACATTTTAAGAAATATATATTAGTTAACAGCAACAATTATTAATTGAAAAACAGAGATTCCGGTTATATGTAAATTAATTTTCTGGAATATATGGAACACTAGGATAAATTGTTATAAAATAATAAGAAAACATGTAGATCAGCAAACTGAAAACAACTAGATGAATTGTCTGAATTGAACTAGTGGGACAAAATTAGTGCAAGCATTTTTAACATGAATGTTAATTTAAAATATAAATGGTTTAGTCGCAGAATAACACAAAGATAATAAAATATTTTTAGCAAAATAACTTAAGAACTATTCTAATAGTATTGCTACACTAGAAAAAGTTTTATTCCATTTATTCTTTATTCCAGAAAGTATTGTCATACTGCTGCTAAGAGTGGCCCACCACAGCACACATACACTTGTTTTCGTAAGTATTTTGGCCCCTGTTCACAAGATCTGGTAACCACAGAAAGGTGCACAATACAGCTGACATTCCAGAGCCTTCTTTATCACTGACTGTGATTAATGAACTGTTTTACAATGCTCTGTGGGATGCTAATCACAGCATTCAGGAAATTGTGAGGACTCAAGAGTCCACTTCCCACAACTTCATTAGTGGCTTTTTAGTGTCCCCTTTATGAAATACATGTGGCTCATCACACCAGTTTTCATTCAGCCACTCTCCAGAAGACACAGGAATTCTTCTCAGAGGAGCATTATGAACACGTAACAATAGCATACATAATTTTTCCATATTTGTTTGACTTCAGCAACTACCAAAACACATTGAAATGAAGACAAGATAATCAAGGAGAAAGGATGCACGACACAGACTGTGCACAAAAACCATCAACTGCTGCAAGTATTCACTGACCACCTGCACATTGCTGAGCAGTGCTTTCGGATCTGTGAGCAAAGCACTGAGTTGTAGGTTCACTCACTCTCACAGTCACAGCACAATCAGCAATCTCCTTGCACCCTTCAGATTATGTTCGTGCCAAACACAACTGCACACAACGCTGACAACACAATCAAAGCCATTTGACAATGGCGCAAAATGAAAAGATTGCCCTCCAGAAGTTTGCAGTTCCAGACTACCATCTGCATGAAGAGAAATATAAATAGCTAATCTCATACATTTACAGACACTAAAAACATGAGCTTTGCCCAGCACTGCAACTGTAGTATGCAGGAAAAAGCACATTTCAAGACAAGAGAATTTCTACACTGTGATGAATCAAGAAGAGAGATATACAGCAGTTCTGCCTTCCTAAGCCAATCTTAAGCATAGAGGGGAAAGGAGTATTTTTCCATGATTAAAAAGAAAGTAATACCACAAATACTAATATGACTGGGAAGGAAGGTACAAAAAGCAGTATTTTAAAAATAGAACTTTGTGAAAACATTAGCATATTTCCTGAAAGGAACATGTTCAGTGGCAGAATGGCAAAGCCAACATTCATTCAGAAGGATTCTACCATTAGCTCAACAGGTGAAAAAATCTATACACCATCTAGAAAGGAGAAAGGAGTAATACAACCACTGCATAAGAAGATGCAACACAATGCCTGAAAATACATTTGGCTGGCAGAAAAAAAGCTGGTATTGCCTTGAGACAAGGACGGATTTCACAGATTTATATTCTGGTTACTGTGACACATTGTATTTTACATAGTATTTGTGACAAAAATGTTACCAGTAACACCCTGACTTGGGTAAGGTACATTAAAACCCTGCCCCCAGAGGGGAATATGGCACCAGGAATTGGACTGGGATTCCTCTGCTGTAGTCTGTAATATCTTTATTTCCTGAGCCATAACATGAGGTCTCAGCTCCACCTGCAAGGCCAATAGAAATCCCTGCTTTCTTTCTGTATATTCTGCTATACTGTCTTGTTGCACTCTAATACATCATGACTACCATCTTTGCTTTGTGATCCAATGATCACACACTTTCTCCTATTTCTTGCATCAGCACCACACATGTTCTCCAAGAACAGGCACATGCTCTACTAAAACCATCCATGAGATTCAAAGACATTAAAAGAGAATGAGAGAGAACAAATGATTCCCAGATAAATTGCTCAACTACTTAGCTACCAAACGCCTGTTTTCAGCTCTCACCAATGCCTTTTCATATAGGATTAAAGTTCAAATCTTCAAAACTTCTCAAGTGACACTTCAACAGAATAAGCTTCTTAAATCTTCTGAAATGAGATCCACTTTCCCAGAACCTGCACTTTTACAGCTCTCTTCCAAACCTCTCAAGACTATTTCTGACTAATCTTAGGAACCCCAAACTAGCCATTATACACTCACCACAGCCCATTAATATTGTACACAGCAGTTAATATCACCTCCCCTACATCCCTTCTACTCGTTGTGTTATTCAAAACCATTGTCTCTAATCCATAAATGCAATCTACAATATTGGTCTCTAGACCTGGGATCACACATTTGGCTCTACCCAAATACTTTCCAGCTCAACTTGCCAAGCAATTTAACAGTTAGTGATCTCTTTCTATCAAATTTAGATATTTATTAGGAGCAATGTATTTTTCCCAAGAGCTAAAGCCAATGACCAAGAACCTCCTGCCATGTAGCAATGAGGGAGCCTTCCTTAGAGTTTGAAAGTTCCCTCCTTACTGACAGGTTTTTTGATTCATTAACTAATTTTAATACAGTTAACATGAATTATGACAAATATGCTTAGGCAAAATCAATCTGATTAAAAGACAGTATCATTAAGATCAGTTTCAAGTTAATCACCCTATAATTAACCTCTGTCTTATTAGGTTTTTTCCACATACTGGCAAGCATCTAATTTTTCTCATTCCCTTTAGACTTGGCTTATTTCAACATTTGTTTAAGAACAAAAGAAGTAACAAAAAAACCCCACCAAGACTGAAGTGCAAAAACAATTAAATTAAGATTTTCCTATGCTAACAGGATCTGCCAATTTCAGAAGTGTTTAATTAGCCACTATTTAATATAATCCAAACAATAAAGAAGTACTGAATAATCAGTGTAGTATAATGACATCATTTAAAAGAGCAAAGCCAAAATAACTGCAGAATATTTCTATACTGTAGATGTCGCCTTGACATTTATCTACATCTCGTTCTTCTCCCTGTGACAACTACAATTTCTTTCACCCAACAGCAAAAAGTGTGCAAGACTATCACCCCCTCTACCATTTAATCTAAAAATGATAACATCAATAAAAATTCATAACTCACATTTATCACACCTACACTATCTCTCTGTATTTCATACTAAAAATAATTTTTTTTAAATCCTGTGATGAACATCCTCACCTATTTAACTGAAAGAACTTGTGAAGCAGGAAACTTCTTTCCTGGCTATTTCCTCTGATCTTGTCCCCTTAAACAATTTGTCAATCCAAAAGTTTAGTTTCACGTAACTGACTAATCCTAGACATTTTAAAAGGTACAGACTACCAGTGATATTTGAAATTTGACTTTTCAGGCACTGTAAAAATAACAGTAATTTAGAGCCAAATAATATCCACCAGGTTATGTCTAGTTTGTTGGGTTTTTTCCAAATTTCCCGTTGATGTTTTAGATTTGGACTATTTAATTTTAAACTTAGATGCATTCGAGATAAAACATTACTTGGTCCATTGGAAGAAGTATTTAAGCTAAAAAATATTTGAAGTAAAAAACACTGCAATATGCAGAAAGAGATCCTATGCTCCTTTTCAGCATCTTTTGCAAAAAGCTACTCTCCCTATGCTTCATTCACAAAAGAGATAAACAATTTTGGGGGAAAAGATTTTGCTCTTTAATCAGCCTGTTACTATTTCAACCTCTCCTCACAGGTCTTGGATCAAGCATTATATTTTCGATACTATTTGCTTCTGGACTCTCCAATTTGGCAAGATAATTTTTATTTCTTTGCATGCATTAAGTGCATGGTTCCTAACTGGACACAATGACCTAGCTGACTCCATTTCTACCCTAGCTGCAGAGAGATTTACATCAGTTTTACAGTGCTGAATGACAGCACTTTCATTTACTCATCTTGGTGTGATGTTACATTCTCAGAACTACTTTTTGGGCATGATACTCTTGGTTTAAGGTCAGCTCTTAACCCCCAATCTCCTTCTTCAGAACTCTCAGCCATTCCTTATCCTGGACTCGCCTGTTTCCTTCTTCTTTAATTTAAAAGCAGTATTTTAAGTTTGCCCTTAATGGCTTGAATCCCATTTCCCCCTGCTCATTCTAAATTTCTTGCTTCATGTTAAATTCTCCTCCAATCTTCCAACTTCTCTGCAGTGTCTCAGCCTGGCATCTTTTTTCACTGCACTAAACATGTGTGTAAATGGATCCATTAGCATCCTCTTTTCTTGAAAAGAATAACATAAAAGACTGTTGTTTGTGCCGCTGCATCAGAAATGACTTATCTAGAACACACTTTAAATAAAGAATACAGTTCAGAGAGACAGAGGAGCAGGAAGCAATCTTTCAAAGAAGAATCCAAGCTAAATGCCTACCAGGATAGAAAAGCACACTGAAGCCAAATGTTTGAACAAGAAACAAGACTTTGCTGATCCTCAGGCAAGAGGGAAAGTAGCAAGTAAGATCACAGATACTCCAGAATGACAGAGGCACAGTCCTGATAAAGTGGCAAGGCTAAATCAACAACATACCCCCCTGAAAAGGTATTTTCCCTCAAGAATCATACACTGATCTATTTAGATATGAAGAAACAGAGAATATCCATCCGAGATTTTAGGTGCCCTTAAAATAAATAAAACTCAAGATATACAGGCTTTTTCCAGAGATTAGTTTATCTCGAAAGCCTATTACAGATTAATCTAACTTACAGAATATCTGAGAAAGAATAAGAAAGTGTTTTAGAATGCAATAAGAAATGCTGATTTGATCTTTATTTCTCAACAAACTACAGAACAGCAGTTCATAGATGGAATGGATTAGACTAAGTGTGAAATATGATTTGGGGGAAAAAAAGAAAGGCTACCATGTAAATATTTTTATATCTGAAAAGAATCAGGAAAAAACATTAAATAAGTATATGGATGATAATACAGTTTTCCCAAGCCAGACTGTGATAGCAGAAAATAATTCCAAATGCAGCTTGTTACAAAATCTGACCAGATGCAGGAATCCAACACAATCCATGGATTGCATAATCAAGTAATAAAGGTAAAATATCATCTTCTCTGTAGTGCTCAGTTACTCGTCTCAACCCAGCAGCATTACCTACATCTTACCCAGACACCAAGCCCAAATCAGCTTTCTGACACTGCTCAACCTGCCTCAGTAGGTGAGCAATGCATACACTAAACCACTGGCTTAACTATAGCTCCAGGCACTGCAGTTTATAGACATGCACAAATCCTTTTAATTACCCTCCCACACAAACTAAACAGAAAAGGCAAGAAGAAGTTCCATGCAGCTCTCAACCACTGTGCCTCTTTCTTGCTAAAGGAAGGAACACATCTCTGCTAAACACAGCCAAAAACCATCACCACAGCTTCCGGACAAATCAAGTTAGTGTGAACACAGAAAAGGAAGTACAAAACTTAAGTAATCACATATGCATGCATGCCTGCAAGCAGGCTCTCACAAAAAAAAACAAATTTTAATTTACAAAACTTTAAATCAAGATACAAATCGTTGTATTACGTAACATCATGTACAAGGGACCAGGCAATTCTACAAGTGAGGTTTTGAAAAGTCAGGAAAGTTCTACCTTCCATTCATTTTCAGAGCCCGGAGCACACAGATACTACAAATGGGGCTGGAGAGTTGGAGGGTGGGGTGGGAGAAAGACTGTTCCAGATTTCCTAGCTACCTGCAAATTTTTTTTCCCTCTGAATCATTGTTTCTACTCCATATCACAAACCATTCTGACTAACTGCAATGGCTGGGAGGGATCTGGCAAAATTAGCCACTCCTAGTCTGAAGCTTCCACAGAAGCCTGTTCTCCAAAGTCAAATCACGTATTCCCAGCCTAACAACTTCAAGAGCATTACCACAAACTGCTGGGCAAATCCACTGACTGGCAGCTGCCTGAAGTGACAGGTGACACTCCCACACTATCTGCTCCTGCCTGCAGAGGCTCTCTGCTTCTTCTGTACCATTTGGACACTTCTTTGAACAGCTGTCTGAGCTGACCCAGCCCAAAAGCCAAGAAACAAAACTAGCCACCTTTCCTCTGGATTTGTGAGATAAACCAGTTAACTCTTTAGCAGGAGTCAGACAGAGAAGAAAGCTGGGTTGAAGAAATGGAAACAAGTCCTTTCACCAACAGGAAGCAGTCACAACAGCTAATCCAGTTTCAAGACACCTACCTGGACCCTGGGCACTTGGAAAGCTATTCTTTGCTCTGGCCTGGCCAGAAGGTCCCTAGAACACTATTTGAAATCCTCCCCACCCCCCTTTTTTTTTTTTAAATAAATTGTTCATTAAACTCTTACAACACCACTGTATTTCTAGAATTATAAGTGCACAACATAAATCAAAATATTTGAGAGCACTTTAGATGTCGCCAGCTTTACATCCATTAGTGAAGCTGGATAAACTGTAAAAGCATCAAATCTGCAACAAATTTGCTTGAACTCTTAGTCTAATTTGTTCAATTGTGGAAGTTTAAGAAATTTTCACAACTTTCTTATCATAGTTAAGTGTAATGATCATAAGAGTCTTTTCTGAAGTTACATCAAAAAAATAATAATGTTATAATATGCTTGGTTTCCAAGTTCACACCCATATTCATGTTTCAGTTAAGTTCACTCTTTAAGCATTCTTCTCAAAATGAAGAGTTACCTTTCTGCTAAGCTTTATTTAAATTTAAAAAAAAAAAGTGTCCTCAAACATTACTATTATGGTATTTGCTCAGACCTTCAAAACCATAAGAATCTGAAGCATTAACTAGCACTGGATCTGGGATATCCTAGAGCACACAATACTTTCCACCCACAACAGCTTAGTTGCTCAGAACTCTTGAAAAACTTCATGGAGTAGGGCCTGTGCGAGCCTCTGCAGAAGCACAGCTTACCTCTGAGAAATACATGTAATATCTGCAATATAGAAGGAAAAAGCCCAGAAATACTGCCAAAGAAATACAGGGTTTTGTATGTAAGACAGAGGGTACATAATGAGCCTACCAAAGAATTTCTCTTTTTAGAGATAAGAGGCAAAGAGGAGAAGGGAGAGGAATAGGTGTAAGGAGAAACAAAAGGTGAAACAGGTATCTGATTGGCCCATTTTGGCAGGGATCACTGAAAAGTGAAGAACCTGGCCTCTTTTCTGCAATGTTTCCTTTCCTCAGCTGACAAAGACTTATCAACAGAAGAGAAGTTTTCAGTTGTGAAGGCAACATCACAAAGAATGAGAAGTACTTACTTACAAGCAATAATTATTGCTCAAATTAATACTTTTGGGGATTCTTCTTCCTTACTTTCATTTTGAAGCATAGGCAATTCTCTGAAAGTAGAAGAGAAAAAGATCATTAGTTTTTATCACACAATCATTTAGGTTAGAAAAGACCTTTAAGACCATCAAGTCCAGCCACAAACCTACCACTGTCAATTCCACCACTAAACCATGTCCTTAAGAGCCACACTTAGATATCTTTTAAATTCACCCAGGGATGGAGGCTCAGCAACTTCTCTTGGCAGCCTTTTAGAGTTCTTGACTACTGTTTCAGTGAAGAAATGGTTTTAAACAAAATCTTGCTTTGGGGTTATCAAGGCATGGAGTTAGTACACAATTTCCTAACACTTGTCTCACTAATTCAGAATGGCAGCACACTACTGAACTAAAAGTTGATTCCTGGCCATTTAACAGAAAAGCAATCAAAAGCTGCACTATCAGACTCTGAAACAGCAATTAATTGGTTGTTGAAAAAGCTTATTTGTGATGCTGACTTCAAGGAAAGGAATGAAAGCAAGAAAAAAAATAAATAGGAAACCAATTAAAGCAACAATAGTACTAGGAACAGGAACAAAGGAAAAAAAATGATAAATGCTTCAGATAACTGACTTTTACTGCAATGAGAATTCTGCCAAATTAGTCCCATTTTTGAATGAAAATTAAGTGATTTTCTATTTCAAAGAGAAGCTTCAGCAGCTGTACCGTTAAATGAACAAGGTGAACTGGCAACTCTAAAGCTCTCAAAAGCAGCAACAGTGATAAAAACCAAATCTGAATTCTGTGTTTTCCTATTCATGTAATAAATTATTTAAAGTAATCAGCACCTACAAAGTCAGAGCCCATGAACTTCCAAAAATGAAAAGCCTGAGGGAAATAGGGAGATAGCCTATTTTCACTTCTATTTGAGATTGATCGTTCAGGTATACGTTGGCTAAGGCACTCAATGAAAAGGTTATAGCTTCTGCTCTGATTAAGTATCTCAGAAATTCAAACAAAAAATACAACCCAGTTACTCCATGTATAAAAAATAAAATCAGAAAAAATAAACTCATTATTTTATTGTAGCTCTCATCAAATCAGCTACACTGCCTGCTTCACAAAAATGAAGAGGTTAAACTTTCAGTTGAAGGTTTCAAGACCTTCAAGAAGCCAAGCAGAACAAAAATACATGTTCCAAGAGGAACACATTAGGGCATTACTCATACTTTCGTATGAAGCATTATGATGTACTTTCTTACAACTTTATAATCCCAACCTCATTTACAAGAAGGTAGTACATTATGTGAGCTATGCATATGGAAAAATAGATTTAGACAGAGTGGCTCATGGTAAACATGAAGTGGAAACATTTACATTTCATGTAACAAAAAGAACTATTACTAAATTTACAAGTTGATTTATTTGTAAGCAATAGAATTGCAAGCAGTACCAAAAGGCCTTCCAGTCCTACCAGACTGGGCAAATCACCATGCCCTACATTACTAAGGGGACAGTAATAAAGCTCTTTGGGTTTTTTCCCACAGTTCTGTACAAAGAATAGTCAGTCACTCTATAGAAATTGTGATTATCTCAAAAGAGCCAGCCTACTCTGAAACATTCAAAACTACCAAAAAGTTTACAATTTTACAGCCAATTTATTATTATTACTAATAAATCCCTGAGATTTTAATTCTATTCATAATGTAAAAACTGAAAGTATTGTTTAAAATCTATACATTTGTGTTTCACCCACCTCAAGAGTATTTACAAATATCAGTAATTAGACAGTGGTTCCTTCCAGATAAATTTGCCCACTTAGACAGATCTTTTTGGAAATAAAGGTCATGCAGTGACCTTATGGATAGGAAATTTTAGTTGTATGCCCAATTCTGACTTTGAATTGCTGGGTGTACACAGACTAGTCATTGCCTTTTCTCTTTTTTTTTTTTTTAATTAATATATATTTTTTTAAATCTATCCTTATAAAGGATTCAATAACATCTGCAGTGTTCAATCCAGTCTCCTGCATTCCAATCAAAACTGAGTCCAAAACATTTCATCAACACTTTTCATGTAATTTCAGTTGCATTTTAAAAAGACACAAAATTTGAAAGCATGAGAGCAAGGTAATAGAATACAAGGATGCCACGCTTTAGTGACTGTAACTACAGAAGTGTTAGATTAAAATACCTACATCACCTTAGGAATACAGAAGATTACAGCAAGGAGGAAATAAAAAATGAAACACTTCTCCCATCCCTACTCTATCTGACTGGGGCAAACCGACTCAATTCTGAACACAGACACCCATATGCCAGGCCAGGATTCCTTTCCCAATACCACAGGATAAATCAGACACATCACTCAAAATCCCACCTTTAGAGAATGGCAAATTGCACTAAGAAGAGAAAAATAAAAACAATAAATATTCCCTTTGGATATGTACAGGATATCAGTGGTAGCTGTGAGGAACAGAATTTGTAAAACTGAAAACTTTATGACAAATAACAATCAAATATTTCCACATCTGCTCTAACCTCTTTCTCAGAGATTTCTGTTATTCTAGTATCAAGAAATCTCAAATGTTCATTTTTAATTTCTGAGTCCAGGATCAACCTTATTATCTTACATGGTATTCTTACATAAATACGTAAAAGATCATCTTGAACAACTGAGTTTCTTTCTCCCCATTACTGAGACTAGACCTCATCCTTTGATTTTCAAACAAGATTCATTCTTAAATTTACGCTTCAAATATACTTATTTTCAGATGTTTCTCTCCCATATACGCCCTCACACCCAATAAAGACTATTGTTATTTCTTCCCAGATCTAACTTGCCAAATGCTTTCTTTTTCCTTTAAGAAGGCAAGTTCAGTTTAAACACACTAACAGTTCTTTCTAAGAGCAATGACTTGCTCTTTTCTGAGTATGACTGTGATCAGAGCTAATGCCAATCTAAAAGTAAATCAATGAATGCTTTATTGGCTGGTCCTAACCATCTGTTTTTAAAAGCTAGAAACCAGTTGGTGTGGTTTAGAATCACGCTACTCTCACCAAGCCACATCATCTGAGAAGGAAGCAGATCAGGAGCTGGGTCACAGAACAGCAATCTGCCCCTGATCACCAGTCTGGTTCCATCAGGGGTTCTCATCAGTGCTCAAGTACATTAACTTGCAATTTTTTTTTTAAATTTATTAAACATTTTCTATTACTCCAAACACATAAATCTACTCCTAAGTGTGGTAATCCTACCTTCTTTAGTACAAGCAATTTCTGAAGCACACAGACCAGATTTTTAGTAAAGTCACCTACATATTCCACTGCTGGCTCTACAGTTTCAAGTGAAGTGACTGAACCTATGTTAGGGAGAACACTGCATGAAAAGAATCTATTTTAAACAACTTCAAACACTTAAACACAATAAAACCACTTCAAACAAACAAACAACAAAATCAATAAATTGGTAAAGAAAAAGAAATAGAAAACTATCCCTTCTGTAAGCCCAAGTGAAGCTCAGAACATGATTTTTCCAGTTTTAAGAGATAATTTATGTTTCTAATGGAGAAGTAGGTATATAACTGAAATGAATTTCATTTCTCCTATACCCATCAATCCATCTGTCTGGTAGCACTGCTAGCTGCTGGTACTAAGCAAATTTCCTTAAACAAATATGGAAAGAAAAACATCCCACGCAGGCAGAAGGAAAGCTAATCTTTTTAATGTGTATATTTTAAAAAATCATATAGGTTTTTCTATATAAAATATATAATAGTTTGGGGTTTGGTTTTGTTGCATTTTTTTTCTTCAGATTCCTTACTGCTAAGAGCTAAAAAAGCTGGCATATGCAGGGTGCAAAATCAAATCATCGAACTTCTACTGCGCAGAGAAGAAGCTCTCAAGAATCATCTCTTTTGCAGAGAACTGCACAGGATTCTTTCTGCAATTCAGTTTGGTACTGTAGGTTCCACTTCAAACAAGCTCTGATTACCAAGCTTTTGGTTTGAGAAGGACATACAAGTAGGTCAATGTAATTCTATTTTCAATCAAGCCAGATCTGGGAGCATTATTCCTCAATATTTTTTAAAATAAACATAAAAGACAAAGATTTCCCCACACTTGTTTTTTTTTTGTCACACAGTACTTTGCCACTTTGACCTTGTTCTAAGAGTACATCATTTTTAACGGACAAATAACAATTTGGAACAAAATTTAGTATCATTAAGTGCTTATCCATAACAGAAGAAAATATAAAATAGTTGCTTTAAGGTACAAAGTCCCTTCATGATATTGAAATTTTGACACATAATGGTTTCTCAAGGCACAGACTCAGAACACTCTAAAAAACTGACGCAGTACACAGTGCACAATTCCCTGACTTCTTTCATGGACATATTAAAGGGTCAAATGCATAATTAAGTTACAAAATAACACCCCAAATATAAACACATTTTTAACCTATCCACTTGCCAGGAGGTAGGTGACTCAGAAGGTAAAAAACCTATGTAACACTGCACAGTTCCCAAGTGCTTTCCTGCTCCTCTCCTTCAAGATAGACTGGCCCAACCACTTGACTTATTTCTCCCTTTTATTTACATGACCCTAGCTGACACATCCCATTATTCCTGGAAGAGACATCACTGTTGTTCAGTGTCTGCAGGCCTACATTTTTCACTTTACAAAGTTTCATGTATGCTAGAGTGACATTGCTAATACATTACACTATTGCATGTGTAGTGCAAATTTGGGGAAAATTTGGAAAAACACTTCAAGCACTGGACCTCTTTTAGTTCTCTCAAATCCAGGAAAACATATGCTTCTTTTCCCCAGAGTTACACTTTTTCTCAGCCATGTGAAGTGCCATCTGTGCTTCCCAGCCTGGCAGGCTAAAACTCTGCTGTCACTCAAATCACCAGTGAGCAAATTAAAGGCAAAGACTGTCCTCTTTAATAAAATAAGAAGACTTACAAATGGCAACCTAGATCACAGCTCCAAAGGAATGAGTGGCAAGTGTGGGTAGCTAAAGGGTCACAGGGAGGAGAAGGTGGCAAACAGTAGAATATCTCCAGAGCTTCCTGGTAAACTTCTGCTTCTCAGCAAACTAACACAAGAACTATGTAGCTGGAAATCTCGGAAAATCAATAAAAATATAACTCAGCTGACATGACACATTTCGTGAGATACTCCATCCTGTTACTTGGCTTAGGGAGGACAGATATATAGGGTGGGGCAGGAAATTTTGTCTTGAATATCTTAAGATTAGTGTATCTGTTCTGAAATACAGATTGCAACAGAAGCCAAGCACTCTGCATAACATTAGAATGGGGAAGTCACAGTGAGCAGGAAAATGTAGACCTCCTATAAATTACCAAACCAGAAAATTTAAGTGGATGAGCGAGTTGGATGGACAAGAGATTGTTTGTTTCTTTTTTTTTGGTTTTTTTTTTTTTTTTTTTTGGTTGTTGGGTATGGTTTAGGTTTTTTTCTAGACAGCTAGCAGAATCATCCAAAGCATAAGATTTAACATTAATGATTCAGAGAGTAGGCTTTTTAGGAAGCAGATCACAGATAAAACGGAGTTAATCTCTAGTTGGTAACTGGCTTAACTATTGCCTTTACAAAAGTTAACCGTAAAGGTTACATCAATATATTAATGACTAAAACTTTCCCAGACACAGAAATGCAAATCACCATGCCAGAACAAGTCCTGAAACACTTTTGATAAAGGCCAACTGCACCCTCCCAACCTCTGGGAACAATCTGAGTGTTATCACATGGCTGGGAAAAGTTCCAGCAGTACTGTGCACACAGCTACCTGTTTTAAGGCTGAAAGATTAACAGAAAGGACAAATCCCAATCTGTGCCAGCTGTCCTCAGTAACAGACAATGGTCCACTTTATTAATGATGATGCAGTCAGAAGGGATTTGAAATCAAACCAGCTTAAGGAAACTAAAATTAAGGACAGATAAAGCCTGGAAAAGTACATTAAAAAAGAGGAGAAAGTAGTAACTATCTTTAGAAATTCAACCAAAAGAATGAGAAAATTTAAAAGGAAAGAAAATCACACAGAAAGAACACTCTCTGCAGACCCAGGCAAATGAATGAAAAGACTGGGAAAAAAAGCTGTCAGGAAAACACAATTAAGAATGTTGTTAAGTGAGAATACAGTCAAAATACAGAAGAAATAACAATCTACAAGCTGAAATGCTGGCAAAATCTGTTCATTTAAAATCAGGTCAAGAAACAAAATTTTTTAAAAAAAAACAAACCCGGGTTTGAATTTGAGGGAGAAAATTGTTCATGCAGTACAGCCTCATGTTTATTTGTTACCAATTGCAGTAATTAGTTCAAAATAGAAAGTCCATGCTACCAAAAGACAATGTTTGACAGTCACAGGAAAAAAAAAAAATCAACAAGGTTCATAGAAGAAGGAAGACAATACCATACATGTCACTGAATAACAACTGTGATGTCAAAAACACAACAAAGGAACATGGCTGTAATTCAATTTAAAAAAAGAAGTCTTATTTGTTTCTAGTTCATATTTATATTAAAAAAGCTAGAAAACCTTGCTATTGATTTTGCAGGATCATTTAAAACTGTGGAATTTAATTCATGCTATCAAAGGTCTGACATAAAGCAGATAAAGTTTTTTTAAAAATTAAAAATATACACCTTACTACCCATGGCAAATAGCAGCTACCCCTACAAGTACCATTACTCAAGTCTTTTACACTCAGAGAAAATTTATATTGAAAGAGATGTGAACACACAAGAGAAATACCAACACCAACGGAATTATTAAAAATCCTCTATGTATGAATTGAAACCACTTACTAAATTAAAAGAAAGGCATATTTTCTATTTGCCTTAGATGCCTCATCCTTTTCCTTCTTCATTTTTTTTCTACCTTCTGAAAAAGGTAAGTTCTTCACACTGAGCACATGGTTTGATTTTGCTATGGAATTTATAATAGGAATTCATACATAATTTCATCTTTCCTTTAAAGCTTTTCAAACAAGAACCAAATAAAAATCATAGCACCTTATTGCAAAGTCTATCATCGATCAGCTTGAGTGACTCTGCTTTTATTAACTGGCTGGTCAAGCAGCACAGCATTAACAAGATTGTGGTCAACCTCCCTGCTGTGACTCAGACCCACACCAGCAGCTGTGCAGATTTCAAAGACACTATCAATTCTGCACTGCTGCCACTGCTCCTCTGTGGGAAAGCTAAGAACAGATGCAAGCAGCGTTCAGCAAACAGGAAGCTGAGAAAAGAAGGAACACACAACACTGCTTCCCTGGAGAGAGCAGTGCAGCTTCACGTTTATCAGACATGGTAAATGTTCATGTTTACCAGACAGGTTAATCAAAGGTAGATCTTCAATCAAATCTTCAAAGTCAAGAAGACTATCAAATTTGAGATCCTGGCAATTAAGATCAAAGAAGTGGTCAGGGATTTTCAATAACAAAATCTGAAAGACCTTCCTGCAGTGTCTGTTAGGTACCTGATAATGAAGGAAGCTGAAAATCTGTATTAAATTCCATCAGTATAAATATTATCCAGAAAACCCATGCAATTTCTATCATTCAGTGCAACAGAAAATGCCTTTGAATATATTCCTTGATACTACACACCAAGTTTTACAGAACCTAAATGTTAGGGAAATAAACATGTACTAATACTAGAGCACATTTCATTTCAGAGATATTTCAGATCCTTAAAGTTGCTCATATTTGAAAAATTTTTGATATCTTTTCCTTGAGCAGGCTTCACCACAAACAGACTAAAACTGTGATATTAAGAGACTATTCCTTCAAATGTACGCTTCAGTGTTGCTCCTGAAGCGGTTGTTATTTTCCTATCTCCCACTTTTACTATCCATAAGCCCATCTTGTATAACTTTCTTATTTTTGTCATGCTTAATTTATGAAGGAAATGTTTAGCAAATTATACATATGTCCTTCCGACTTAGGAATAAAAAGCAAAAAAGTTACATGCTGATTTTTCATCAAGTTGAATTTCATCTTTTTTTCTCTTTCAGTTTATAATGTATGAAGGAGAGTAGACATACACTGCAATGAATTTACTATGGATTAAAGGCTCCACAGAGAAGTGCTTCATTCATTCCCAAAGAAGGGATACTTTGGTAGTAAGTCAGGTTTACCTACACTGCTCAATGACTGTGGTACAAACCACCCTATATGACCAGTATAATCTGGTATAATTATATAATTTTGTATATACATCTGTCTAAATGCATATAATATGGATATGTTTCTTCTATACTATACATATAACCCAGTTTTCAAACAGCAAAGTACTTTATGAATTGTACAGAGCATCACCTCTGTTTTCCTTTGTAACAGCTGCTTCATTTAACCATAGATCACCCTTTGCCATCAGTCAAAAGATGCTGACAGACACCAAGCAAAGAAAACAAGGCAGTGCTCAAACACCAAGATACAGAACCATCAAACTGGGGTTTCTGCTAAATCCTGATCCCAGTAACAGGACAGTAGGAAAAGATAGTATATGGATGAACTCTGGGAAAGATGAAAGAAAAGACATTGAGACAACGTTAAAAAAAATCATATGTAATCTTAACCTGATATACAAGCAAAATTTGTAGCAGCTTTCACTGTACACTGTTTTACAGAGATACAGTTTGACATCAGTGCTGTCCATCATGGAACTCATTAGAGAGCCTACTAGATAAAGAAGGACAAACTTGTCACTACACTTCATACATTTCCATCAGGAAATAGAAAGTCTAAAGCTGAAAAAGTTCAAGATAAAAGACAGATGAGAGACAAAATGTTTTGTTGAAGCTCAGCTTGCACCCTCAAGAACTGAGTCTGCCTTCCAAATATCTTTTCTCTACACACTATATGTGCTGTCACCAATTAAACATATGTAATTAGTGCAATTAAAGGAAGACAGACACCTCTAATAGTACAAGAGTCATTAGAAATCAGTTCAAATGACAATATTCCATTTTGGTTTACCATTGTTTATTCTTAAATACTGTCACACTGTATTTTTTTTTTATGTTAGCACATACTAACTGCACACCTGGGACTATCCACCTTCAAAATAACAGTAAGTCTTCACACAGCATCTCCAAACACAGCTGAAGAATTCTCAGATGGGAATCCATGGTTCACAGCATTTTTTTATCTACAATCACATCTGAACTAACATAAGAATAAAAAAAAGCCATAATCTAAGGGTCCTGAGCTCTAGATACAATCCAACACCAGGTGATGACAGTTAATAAACACCATATTAATAAAATATTTTCAAGCAGCAACCAAGAAAAGAACTGTCCAAAGGAGCATTCCAAATGTTTTTGTTTCATAGTACTAATGATTTCAAAAAGAACAGTTAAAACTATGACCTTTTTTATAAGATATGCTTAAACCAGATAAATAATTGATTTCATTGTGGTTGCTTCTGCCAGGGATGGTAAGAAGTTAAATACAACACAACTGTAGAAGACTTCAAGAGAAAGGCCACTAAGAAAAGGTTATCAATCTAAAGATTCCCTATTTGCTTATGACTTCAAGGAGCTCTTGCATTACAGAATGGCACAGAGAACATTAAATACACAAGCAGCTCTTTACTGCCCTAGAAGTCAGATCACAGTAAACCCTTTTAAGAAACAAAAAACTGGCTAAATATGTTTGATTTGCAGTTGCCAGTGAGTGTTACCCATTATTTACAAACTTATCAGCAGGAAACAATTTTCAGGAACATCCAAGTTGCACCTTTGCTATCTAACACAGTATGACCATATTGTAGCATTTCACATAAGCATCACAAGGAAATATATTTAAATGAAAATTTAAGGACTGTGAAAAAGTGTTTCTGTATTTATATGAGCTATATAAACGTGAACAAAGTCAAAAGACCTGACTCAGCATGAAAGCTCTTCAGAATCTGCATGCACCTTCAAGATGGCACTCTAAAATAAGCAAGATACAATTCTGGTTACTACTTTTCCCACTTATTTTCAAATATAAACATGTAATTGATATTCTGGTTAACATTTCTGATGGGACACTAAACTATTACCCCCATTTACTAGCTCAGATTTTCTAAAGCATAACAAATTAGTCATATAAATCTATAAAATCAAAGGGCCAAGATTAATCATTTCACTTTCTAAACAATCTATAGCAAACCACCTCTCCTATGAGAAAAGACTGATAGAATTGGGTTTGTCCAGCCTGAAAAAGAAAAGGCTTCAGGGTAACCTAATTGCTGCCTTCCAGTACCTGAAGGGAGCCTGCAAGAAAGACAGAGAGGGACTTTTGACAAGAGCATGTAGTGGCAGGACAAGGGGGGATGGCTTCAAACTGAGAGTAGATCTAGATCAGATAATAGGAAGAAATTGTTTCCTGTGAGGGTGGTGAGGCACTGAAACAGGTTGCCTGGAGAAGTTATGGATGCCCCATCCCTCGAAGTATTCAAGGCCAGGCTGGAGCTCTGAGAAACCTGCTCTAGTGAAAGGTATCCCTGCCCATCGCAGGGGGGTTGGAACTGAATGATCTTTAAGGTCTCTTCCTACACAAATCATTCCATGACTCCATGACATTCAGGATATCATGCCAATGCCTTAATCAGCATGGAAAACACCTGAAAATCTGTACTATATTGTAACACAGTCAATTTTATGCTCGTCTTCCAAATCTCTCCTCTACGAAAAGGGCTCTCCACCAGAGAAAGCAGGATGTTATATAAGCAAGACTAAACCTGGAATCAGACAGGCCAAAGTACTACAAAAGGGATCCCCAAAGTTAACAAATATAAAAGGACCAGTAAAAGACGAGATGGGGAAGGGGGCAATGCACGTCACGTCAACAAAAACTGCAGATAAAAAGGACTTAGATTTAATCTTTTCTTAATGACAACTGATGTCCACTTGACATAAAAAGTTTTATAAAAGGGTATTTTAACCACAGGTGAACCTGTAACTGTGAACAAACCAACACTGGGGACACGCATGCAATTAACCAATCCACTTAGCAGGCATACAAATGTGACAGTTCCCCTTCTATTCTTGTGAAGAATGAGCAAGCCCACCCCAGAGCCACAGCACTCCAAGAGCAAACCTGGGAATAACACAGTTGGAATAGTAAACGTACTCACAATCTACATAAGAACACATGCCACAAAAGGCACAGTCTCAGAAGTCTTAACTGAAAATACAGTTGGTCACAAAACTGTGACTGTCTCTTCAAAGCCAGGACAGCAGGATCTTATCTGCTGCAGGACTTCAGGAAACAGTGGATTTGGAAGTAAGCAAAAATCAATGCTCTGTAAAATAGTATTTCAAACTCATTCTATGGAAAGTCTAGCATCAAAACATCTCTGGAGATGCCAGCATATCCTGTTATATCTCAACACATGGTTTTATGACCCTATGTCAGATTTCAGTACTTGGGATATTTCCTATACAGCTTGAAGCAACTAGATGTGTTCAGTGTGCATAAGGATAAACTGCTAGTGACTTTGTGCACACATACAGAAGGGTCTTAAGAGCAAGCAACTGAATACAGGCCATGTTCTCTCAGCTCTTCTGTAGACACAAAATTTGCAGAATTATTAACATTACCTATGCATGATGCTGCAGTACATTGTACAGAAAAATCAAACAAGCATTTTAAATTATGCTGATCTCTCTGTATCTCATATGTATGTAGGCTCCTCGAGAGACCAACATTTCTTTGCTCTACTTACACAGAATTCCTCATCTGTAAGAGCACTATCCGTTGTACTTAAGTGAAGAAGGATAAAAGGGTTTTCTCATGCGCATTACAAGGATCCTGCTGCCACAGAAAAAAAATACATCAGAAAAAAAAAATCAACAACCTGCTAGGGAACATCCTCTGCTCCCCAGGAAGTACACAAAGCATATATCTGCAGAATTTGAAAATATTGTCATAGGGTGTAACGTATGCTGCCATATTACCAAAATTGCCATCCATCTTTACAGCCTGGCAGAGCAAACTTCAGAGTATTGATACCGAGTCCAGCACCACCTCACTGACATTAAAAGACAAAAAACGTTGCAAAGAGAATGTCTAGCAGTTCAATCCAAAATCCAGACTGCTGAGTAGGCACCTGCAACAAAGAATAACTCAAGGAGAACATCTTTCAATGCCACTGAATGCCTGCAGTGGGCTACATGAGGAGAAAGGTGTAATGCATGCTGTCCTAGCTGCTATAACTTAAAAACACCCCAAGCAATAGACAGATCAAAAAGTCAGATGCTGTACTGTTAAAAAAACAAATCCCAAGATAACTGTGAAACAGATTTAGTTATTGAACACAAATGTGAAGACATGCATCAAGAAGATTGTAAACTGTGAACAAGTCATTCTAAACCCCAGACTACAGAAAAAGGAGGGGCAGAGACTATCTAAGCATACTGAGACATGGCACAATACCACAAAGGTGTCTCAGTGAAACGTTCAAAAGTAAGGAAAACATTTATGTTTGGTTTTAAGTTTTTCTCCTGTATATTCAAATCTTACCCTAAATGAGAAACAAATGCTTGCCTAGACAGCTGAGAGAAACTAAAGACATAGGTGCCCTGCCATGAATGCTTTTATACAACTCAGGGTGGAAGAAAATTAAAAAGGGGGTGGGGGGAGAGAGTATCCATCAACACGTTACATCCACATCAGATGGTTGTATCCTTGAGAGGGAACAGTTTTTGCTGTTGCCATGTGAGTACTGGTTGTCAAACAAAGAAGTTGTTGAGCAAATACCCAAAAGGAGAAAAACTGTCAGCTAAGTGTAGCATATCCGGTATACTACATATTTTATCATCATAAATAGAGGCACAGAGCTAAGACAAAGGTTCCAGGCAATCTGAAAGCTCACATTCTGAACTTGGTCAACAGGATTTTCCTTAGAGGCAAAGGGTTTTAAGAAGAAATTTTTGTAACTGAATACATTAATAATTTAAATAAATATTTTTACAAATATGTTTTATGAACATATTTCTTCAATAAACAGCTTATTGTATAAATACTTACTTTAGTATTTATTATATACATGCACAAAAACACCCTCAAAAAAATAAACTCCAAAAAGCTTAACAAATATATCGGTACCCATACAAATCAGATTTACCTTGAAAAGTTACTGTATGCAAACATGTTATGGTGAAGAGCAGCATAAGTAATATAATAAACTAAAGATGAACATTGGGAGGTTATTGGAAGAGAATTCCTACTGCTCTTTTACAAAACTTTTTTTAAGAGCAATGCTTCAAAGAGTTTCATTCTCAGCAAGTCAAAATTGATGTCCATAAGATATTCACAGCAATGTTCCACAAGCTTCTTAAGAGTCTGCAGCATGCAGAATTAATAATGTCATGGTGATATTTATTGCTATTAACTGCCTCACAAAAGAAATTCTCTTACATTACAGAAAATTATTCATCATACTATAAGATTAGGAAGCAAACATATAATGAAAGCACATTCCTACAAAGCATTTACATTCAGAATATTGCTACCACAAAGCAATTGTAGCAGCTCAAACTTCATCAAGTTCAAGAATGATCAACAGATGAAGTATTTATTTTTACTGTGTTACATATTCTGAAAATAAATTATGCACACTATGCTTTATAAATATCTAATATTTGAAGGAACTAAATGCAATTGTTGATTCATGGAAATTATGTTTTGCTACAGAAATCACCATTTGTTTTAGGGAGGATACCTAAAGAGTACAGGTTAGCAAATATAAATGAAGAGGCAAAAACCTCAGAAAAAGATCATTCCTTATATAACATCTCATACTTCAACAACAAAAATGAAAAATAAATTTTAAATATACATATACACCCAGCCTGTTATTTCACAGTATTTTTCTGCAACAGGTAGCTCTTTTGATTTGAAGACTTGTAGCCAAAAGTCTTCCAAAACAGTAACTAGGCTCCTTGCATCTTAGGACTACTTCTCTTCCTTTATTTATTCCCCACCCTGAAAATGTGGCAGGGGAGGGAGAAAAGAGCAGGAAGAAACAATAATCATGTGAGGGATTTAGTATATAATATTTGGGGGCAGGGGGAAATCAGAATTGATTTCAACTGATTTAACACACTGTCAGAAAATCACCACCTTAAAATGATGCATTATGAGCTACATAATACGAATTTACATACTTATCATGACAAATGACCAAAAGAGATCACCAATTTTTAAGGCTGACAGATACTTCCTTGTAGAAGAATCATTTTTCAGTTTAAGTTGCCAAAGGCTTTTCAAGATGACCCAT
The DNA here is from genome assembly GCA_013397075.1 of Rhabdornis inornatus. Lineage (NCBI taxonomy): Eukaryota > Metazoa > Chordata > Aves > Passeriformes > Rhabdornithidae > Rhabdornis > Rhabdornis inornatus. The sequence goes on along the minus strand of VWZS01001621.1, from coordinate 1,462,061 downwards.
TCTGTGCCAGATGTCCATGTCAAAGCTGCTTCAATGTTTACATGGTATGCAAAATGTATTTTTCCTCTTTCCAAGGAAAGCTACATGAAAATACACTTTCGCCTCATTACAAAAGGTTATTTTTCTTCAAAAAGTTCAATCACTTGTATGCTTTAAGCTCTACATGCATCTTTCTACGAGACAGCAAAATGCTTACGCTGACATGCAAGTGATGCTTTTGTCAAGCTCACTCTAATGTTACTGTTACTGATTTTGTTTTGATATGTTGCAGCTGAGCCACCTACATATTCTGTCTGTACTTATTCCATTCCTGGAAGGCTTCTGGGAACTAAAGATACACAGCTGTAGACTCACAGGATAACAGAGCTTGGAAGGGACCCCCACATGTCCCTCAGTCCAATCTGCTGCTCAAAGTCAGATATGAAATAAGAATGGGTTGCTCAGCTTTCCTATTTGGGTCCTCAAGACCTCTAAGACAGAAGCTACACAGCTGCTCAGGGCAACCCCTTACACAGCTTCAATACACTCATGGAAAGAGTTTTTCCTTATATCCAGCCTAAACCTTCTTGGTTTCAATTTATGAACACTGCTTATGTCCTCTCCCCACACATTTCAGAAGTGCCTGACTCCATCTTCTCAGTAATATCCTCAAAAAAAAACAGTATGTTGTTGTTTGATCCCACTGAGATCACCTATTTCTCCAGCTGAACAAACCTTTCTCTCTCACCCTCTGTTCACAGGACGAGTGTTCCAGCTCCCTAATCATCTTGGTAGTCCTTCACCAACTTCACTTTTATTTATCAATGTTTTTCCTGTATTAAGAGTCCCAAAACTGGACATAGCACTCTAGATGCAGTCTAATGAGCAACAAGTAGAGAGGGACAACCACTCCCTCCATCTGCTGGCTATGTTCCTTCTCATAGAGTCCAGGATGGTGTTTTCCTTTTTAATTTAGGCTGAGAGTCAAAGTTGTGGAGAGCAAGAGGGAAAGGGAAAGGAAAAGGAGAGAAGGCTCCTGTAAAACCTTAGAGCACTTTGCAGTACCTAAAGGGGGTTTACATGGCAGCTGAAGAGGGACTTCTGACAAGGGCATGCAGTGACAGGGCAAGGGGGAATTGCCTTCAGCTGAAAGAGGGAAAGTTTAGATAAGACACTAGGAAGAAATTTTTTACTGTGAAAGTGGTGGAACTATGGAGCAGGATTCCCAGCAAGGTTGTGGACGCCCTATCCCTGAAATTGTTCAAGGCCAGGTTGGATGGGGCTCTGAGCAACCTGGTCTGGTGGAAGGTGTCCCTGCCCATTGCAGGGGAGTTGGAACTGGACAATCTTTTATGTCCCTTTGTATAGGGTCTGACTGAGATAGAGTTCATTTTTTTCTATTTTCCTTAGCAGCCCTCAGTGCTGTGCTTTTTGGTAGCTGGGAAGCATTCTGTGATTCTGCAAGGGCATGCTGCATGCTGCTGATCCATGGTCAGAGTGCTGTCTGCCAGGACCCCAGGTTCCTCCAGCAGAGCTGCTTTCCATCCTGTCAGTCCCCAGCCTGTACCACTGCAAGGTGCTCCTCTTCCACCAGTGTAGGACTTTGCAGTTGTTCTTGACTAAAGCTCCAGATGTGAGCCTTGTGCTCACAGTGACAAAGCCCCATCACCAAGCACAGCAACTATTTCCCCCCAGTTTGGTGTCATCTGCAAGCAGAAGAGCACACTTGGTGACTGTTCAGGACAAATCCCTGCAGTACCCCTCTCGTTACCAGCCTCCCAGTATGAGACATGAAGCATTTCTTTCTGAGACCATCCATCCAACCAGTCTTTTTTATATCATTTAGTTCTCCAGCAATCTGTAATGTCCAAATCTGGATACAAGAATACTATTGGAGACAGAGTTGAAAATCTTGCAAAATCCAGGAAAATTAAATCCACTGTTCTTACCTCAACCAAACATTCAGTCAGCTTACCACAGAAGGCAATCTGCCTCATCATGCATGATTATACCTTTGACAAATCCATGTTGATTGCTCCCATTCACTTCCTTCTTGTGACCAGAAATGTGCTCCAAGAACAACCATGCCCTTATTTTCTCAGGGACAAAAAGGAAGCTACCCAGTTTGTAGCTCTTTTGGGCTGTATTTTGGCCTTTTTTGGAGGGTGCAACATATGTATTTGTTCAGCCATTGGGAGGGTCTTCTGGTATCCAAGATGCTTCAAAGATGATGGGGAAGGACACCACTGTGACCCTGGCCAGCCCTATCAACATTCACAGGCACAGTCCACTTGGCCCCATGCACTGGCAGGATTTGAGCTCTCTCAATAATCCCCAACTGAATCCTCAGCCCCTGCTGGCAGCTACTCCCCTCAAACCCTTGTTACTAAGCACAGAGGCCTGGGAGACTTTGCTGGCAATGATTCTCTAAGGAGCAGAGGGATCAGGGTACCCCAGCCTTATCTGTATCCCCTGTCACTATGACACATCACATTCCAAAAGAAGCTTGAATTTTACTTGTCCTGCTTTTTGCTACTCAAATACTAGAAGAAACTCTTCTTGCTGCTCTTTGATCTCACTCCTGAGTGTCACCTCTAGGTGAGCACTGGCTCTCTTGATGCCATCCCTACATACCAGGAAAATTTTTCTAAATTTCTCCTTTGTAGCCTGTCCCAGCTACCCCTGCTTGTATATCCCATTTTCGCACCACAGCTCAGACACGAGTTCCCCACAAAGTCAAGCTCATCTCTTGACAGGCCTGCTTGCTTTCCTGACTATCAGGATGGAGCACTGGCCTCTTAAATTTATTCTCAGTAGTACACCTGCTGGATCCAACAAGTATGAAAATATAAGCTATCCATATAAACAAAGGGGTGGAAAAGAGAGGAACCAATAAAAGGAGACAAAAAAAAGAACTGCAAATGGGGAAAAAGCTGATACAGTTGACACAGTGAACACAATCTTGAGTTTGGGATACAGACCAAGTCTGAGATTGGTAGGAAGACAGTCAAGATAGGAAAAAATTCAGATGAGAGAAGCCAGGAAAAATGAAGCACAAAATTGAAAGTGGAAAACTACAGAAGACAGAACTACAGGAGCCAGTGGAAATGCACAACACAGAGAGGAGAGGTCCTTTTTATGAGAGAGAACTGGGTGTGAAACTGAGGGTAGTGGTCTGCTGAGACCAGCAGACAGGACTGTGAAAAGCTAGAAAGGATTCAAATAGTGAAAGAAACTGGGATAAACAATTTATTAGTCAGAATCTCTACACACAGCAGTACTGGATGTCAGATAAGAAGCCCTTTAGCAAGAAACAAACTGTTTACTTGGGGAAAATAGGACTCTGATAAAAATTTCAGAATAGGGCAAAGAAGATTGGGACAGGGAGATATCACACAAGGAATAAGTAGAAAAATCAGCATCCAACAGAACATACTCACTCCCAGAGCCTGGAATAGAACCCAAGATTTCAGAGTTTCACCTCTAATTTCAAACACTTAAAAATCTCAGAAAACCATACACAGACAACATCATTTGGAGCACAGCTGAATTACAAATTACTAGTATCACATTCCCAGCTAGCTCAAGTGGCACAAGTCTCATGGCAAACTAGACAAATTTCAGCATTTTTAAAGAACTATATGCTATATGTGTATTAGTCATATGTGCAATCCCACAGGACAGAGGGTTTGCTCCTGTCCATCAGGCTTGCTGACTTTTTTTTTTTAATCTAGAATGTTGAACATTTTGGTTATGTGCAAAGAATTTCATGGAGTTTTAAACAGTTGACTATCGAAAATCTAACCGTTGGCGCAAAAAAAATATATAGTCACATCACAAAAATTAAAGGTTATTTGATCTTGTTCTCTGTGCCCTTGTGCCCAAGGTACTCTTGCTGAGTTAGAAGTGTTAGGAAAAAAAAAAGACAACATTATATTATATAAGGACCTTGCCATATACACTGCAAATGTTGGCAAGTGTGTTATTAATAATACAGGTATTGTAGGAAAAGTGAGGGAATTAATATTGTTCTGGGAATTTTTATTTTCTTCTTCTTTCTTGCACACAAATCATCTTTAAAAGAAAAAAAAATATCAAAAACCGCCACAAACATTTAATGAGCAATCTACTCTTCATCAAAATTATGGTCTTAGTACCTTGAGGTTAACACTGCAAGAAATTTAAGTATTTATATTTGCAGTCTAAATCAACACACACCATACTACAAAATCAAGCAATGAGGTCTTTTCTAGATATGCATTCATGGATCCCTGTTGAGGGGTTTATTAAAAACAACCCAAAAAAAACCCAGATTATTGTTAGTAAATTAGACCTTTATGGGAAAACATTTTAGAACACATAAATCATTAAAACACTGATAGATTATTTTGAAAAATCATATCATAAAGGTCTTAAATTGGATATTCAACACAAAGGAATACATAATATATCTCAGGAGACTTATGTGAAAATATTACTAGTGAAACATGAAGGCACTAGAGACTGAAGGTAATGAAACAGCAAAAGAGGAAATTAAGAAAATACAGTATGAACAGCACATAAACAAATAGTGAGGCCAAAAATTATTTGATACCAAGAAAAAGGATTCAATATCACACACTGAACACCATCCATGCCATTCTATGCTATATACTGAAAGCAACATTGTAGGGAAAAATGTAACATTTAACTAACCCTACATTTGTAAGCCACATTACCTGTCTTATGAGAATCTCTAATTCTGCCATTTCATGATTTATCAGAGCTTGATCTTGCAACTTCAAAGTCCTTTGGATACAGTTTTTGTAGCACAATAGCAAAGCACATACTCTATTTCCCTAAAAAAAAATCACACTTCACTTCACTTACAGATTATTTTCATCATACAAGAGATGCATATTAATGCAATCATACATAGCATGCATCATCTATATTTGTTTTTCTTACTGTATTAGAAGCATAGTCTACGACCAAACAACAAGCTTTTGAAGGAGTCCAGAAAATTAAGTCACTTTTGCTTTGACACTAGCTCCCCCTCCAGACCAGCCTAAGATTATAGTAATGACTTTTTACTTTAATTCTGACTCTGCATCAAGATATAAATACTCAAACCCAAACATTCTTCATCTTTATCTACTGAAATGTCAATGAACAGACTGATCTGATAAACTATAAATAAAATTATAATTTATTATTTTTAACCGCATACATTCCAAGCCTGGTGAAATAATTTGGTTTAGAAAAGATCTGACAGATAAAGTGCCAATTCCATACAGCCATACATAGACAGAAATGGATCAAAAATAAAATCTTTACACTATGAATGGTGTACAATATTTGTAATACATAAGCGTTAAATTATACAATCAAGTCTCTATTTGCAGTCTCAATAAAGTGATCATAAACCACAGATGTCAAACCAAAAGGAAGCCCCTATGTGGTTTAGCACAACCTTTACTGATTCACATAAGGTGAACTAGCTCCATTTCTACTCCAGCAAGTACAGCTAACTTATTTTTTTCTCATATTAGCTAGAACTAGTATATTTTCAGTTGTTCCGCTCATGAAACCACCAACATTTTAAACAAACAAAGACAATGGACTAAATGGGAAAGAAAGCTACAACTTCCAACTGACCTGTATTTCCCAGTTGACAAATGTCCTGGCAGCTACATCACTAAAAGAGTGAATTTTCCTGATTCAACACCCCAAGTTGATTCCTGCCTTTCCCTCATTGTTGAACTTCTTGCTCAGAAAATATGAGTAATTGATTATACTTTCAACTTTGAAAAAGGCTTTCTTGTTTTATGTAATTGGGAAAATATGCAAACTTCACAATATGTTAGTGTGCCTGCTTAAGGTACATATACATATGAAACCCTAACAAGCCTGAATAAAAATCTGGCAGTAAGCATACCTGCAATAACCGGAGAAACAGACGCTACTGGAAATACATCAAAGCAGAGTCACCAGCTAGTTTTCTTTAATAATGAAAGGAATTGTAACAGTCATCTGTAAAAGCACCCCAAGCACCAGCAGCACAGGCAAGTAGGCCACTTATTTGCTTTTGCAGTCCAGACTTTCCTGAAGTTTTTGATGACTTGCAGTGGAAAATTACTTGGGAAAAATAAATAAGATTAATACTATAAAACCAAGAAACCTTTTCATGCTCACTCTTTCTGAAGCATTTACTCCATTAACTTTCAGGCCTAGACATTAAGACCCTGTACTTCGGGATAGAAAGAGTATGTGTGTATATATGTGCACACGTATACCGAAACACACAATTCTCAGCTGACGTGTATGTTTCAGTATACAAACACAGACAGAGAACAAGAGGTGCCAAGTGCTAACACAAGATCGCAGATAAAGTGCAGGAATGTTCCGAACACAGGGCTGTTTGCCACATCCATGTACACACAGCATGTGCATCACAGTGTACCATGCGTGCGTTCAGGGCGCAAGGACAGCAGGTACTGCCCCGAGGAAGTTACAGTCTTTCAACAAGCTATTTTACAGCTGATGTCTTTGCCCTCAGGCTTCTCGGTACAACCTGCACCACGGCACTATAGCTCCTGCCTCCTGTACCCTCAACCAGGAGCTGCCGAAAGCAGAGGGTCACAGCCTGGTCTTTGCAGCGCATCAAGAACACAGTGCGCGCACTACCTGCACACACGTGTGAGAGACCTGAGCGTTCAAACACTAACTCGCCTAGCGGTAAATCGCCAGAACCCCACCAGCAACAGGATCCACGACCAAAGTCAATTATGCCGAAATACAGGAAAGGTCGCCGTGGGAAAAGCCCCAGGCAACAACCGATGGCTCCGTACCCGTGTCAGACAAGCACTTCCTCGAGCTACCAAATGGCCCTAGAGCGAGAGGTCCGTCCTCAAAGCCCACGTTTCCAGTGTACTCCTCCCTGCCAAAAGCAGGCGTCCCCTCGGGCGGCCGCAGTTCCCGGGACAAGGAAAGTTGGAGGCCGCCCCTCGCGCCCTGCAGCCGCGTCGCACGGGACGGCGGCAGCCGCGCTGCGGGAACCCCGCCGCCCGCGCCGCGCCCGGGGCAACGCCGCCGCCCGGGGCTCGCACGCATCCCCCTCCCGGGCCCGGCCCGGCC